>VWZE01010060.1:102504-138123 GCA_013396675.1 Eubucco bourcierii | reverse complement strand
AAAAAGATTGTGAAAAAAATGAAGGGGGGGGGGAAAAAGGGAAAAAAAAAAAAAAAAAAGGCAACCCACAACACAGCTTACAAAGCCTGGCTGCCTGGCAGCCTTGACATCTCAAAAAATAACCCAGCCAAGTCAAGTCCACCCACCTTCCCTCTCCATTACCATTTGATTACAAACCTCAGAGAAGGCTGAGGTTTTGCTTTGAGCTGTGGGTCCTGGAGTCAGGCTGGTTACAGGAACACCCCATGGCTGGCCTACGCTCAGAAAGATCTTCTCAGAAAGCATTTGCTCAGACAGAAATGCCATGAGATCTGCCTGACAAACAGCTACAGGGGGTGGCATACAGCAGAATGAGCTCTTCCTCCAAACACACTGGTTTGAAGGTTGAAGCCCATTCACAGAATCACAGAATGGTAGGGGTTGGAAAGGACCTCCAGAGATCACCCAGTCCAACAGCCCTGCCAGAGCAGGTTCACCTAGGGCAGGTCACACAGGAACACAACCAGGCAAGTTTTGAAAGTCTCCAGAGGAGACTCCACAATCTTTCTGGGCAGCCTGTTCCAGGGCTCTATCACCCTTACCATAAAGAATTATCTTTTCCTGTTGAAGTGGAACCTCCTGTGTTCCAATTTGTACCTGCTGTTCCTTGTCCTAGCACTGGGCACCACTGAAAAGAGCCTGGCACCTTCATCCTGACAGCCGTCCCTCAGGTATTTATAGACATTGATCAGATCCCCTCTCAGCCTTGTCTTCTCCAGACTAAACAGCCCCAGGGCTCTCAGTCTTTCTTCATAGCAGAGATGTTCAAGTCCTCCAGTCACCCTCGTAGCTCTCTGTTGGACTCTCTTGAATTGGGGAGCCAAAACCTGGACACTGGATTACAGGTGTGGTGGCAGAGTAGAGGGGCAGGAGAACCTCCCTAGACCTGCTGGAGACACTTTTCCTAAAGCCCCCCAGGATGCCGTTGACTCTCTTGGCCCACATTGGCCCCAACAGCTGTTAACAGAGTGGTAGGATTTGGTCATTCTCTTGATGGATGCAGCAGTGCCAGTAGAGCTTTATAGCGTACATCATAGCACTTCCTGAGGTGAGCAAGTGCTTCTCTTGCTTTCAGGGCTGAATTTTAAACCTAGAAAATAACATTTTGGGATCTGAGATGTGAGTTTTTTTATTTGAGGGGTTGACTGAATGCACTGGTTTAATCAAGAATCTGAAGGAAATCAAATGATAAACGAGTACCATTATTTAAATAGTCTTTTAGAAATCATTCATTATGGATGTAACTTTTTATTTATTGGACACTTCTGTCCATTCTTCACAAAAGCCACACTTGGATATTGCTCCACATTTGAGGAACTGAACCTTACCTCATCATTTGGTGTGAAATCTTCACTTTGCATGGGTGTGATTGGCTTCAGTAAGAGGGAAAGCAAGGAAAACCCAGGACATTTATGTTCCACACCACGTGAGGCTGTAGCAGGATAGGAAAGACAAGAAGGCAGCACCATGTTTCTCAGCTGCAAGAAGGAGGTCTAGGGAAGGAGACAAATCAGGTAGCCACTCTGTTGGAAGGAAAGGGGTTTCTGGGTCACCAAAAATTCCAGATTTATTCCCAGTTTTCTCCAGTCTCCTTTTCCACTGCAAAATCTGCCCCATCAGATGCCAACCAAGCTGTTACTTGTTTTGTTTTGCAGGTTGCTAAGACACGGGGCTGTTTTTGCTTACTTGCCTCCCTTGGGCTATTTCACAACACTTTGTAATATATACTGCTCTTCTTTTCTTGCACATCTGGTTTTGATTTTAGGTTTCAGAACCCCCTCTGAAAACTGAGATATTAACTTTTCATATCTATCATCTAGACAAAGTGCATCATCCTGTCAAACTGAGTGCACCGGTGAGACACATTTAACCTTCTCAAGTAACTCTCAAGTTACCCCCTAAAAACCTCTTTCCATTTGTTGTCAAGTCCAGAGGGTGGAAGCAGCTCAAGTATTTTGTCTGATTTGCTGCATGAAATTAGCTGCAACCACCATTAAATGTTAGGTATGAAATAAAACTACCCCTTTCTTCCAAACATTGCGTCGGAGAGGAAAGCCTCATGCCTCACAAATGCTACTAAGGAGCAAGCCACGCAGTGAATTAATTGATCATCACCCCAGCAGATGCCTGACAACTTGTCCCAGAGCTTCTAGTCTTTCATTTTTGTTGGAAGCAACTCCTCACAGAACAGCAGCTAGCTAGCAGGGAGAGGGGTTCTCCTGTGTCTTTGAAAAATGAGGCTGCTGCATGGCAGAACCCAGGTTGTGATCTGGGACAGCTGCAAACACTTCCTTCAGTGCCAGCAGTGCAGCTGCCCATGCTGAGGTACCAGTGCCTCCAGCTCCAGGTAGGGCAGACCCATCATCATGGCCCAGAAGGCTCATTATAAGGTTTCCCACATTACTGTACAAACAAACATGAGGACAACACATATTTCTGCTCTGCTGAGATCCCTAATCCAAACAAGCCCTACCTCTCCCAAAGCCATTCTCCAACTTAAGACCTTTCCCAAAACTGTTGGGAAGCAAACCCTACAAGCGAAGCTCTAACAGGAGGTGGGCAGAGCTAACAATGTTTCTTTAGTCTTCACCCATCTGATCCCACCATCAATTAAAGTTGCAATTAAAGCATATATCACTAAGGTCACCCAGAAAACCTATGCCAAGCATTACGTACAATTCACACCCTGCAGAGAAAAGAGACTACCTCCGCTTTCTCCTGATGGTTTGCTCCCACCATTGCCCCAAGGATGCTTCTCCATGTCCTTCTTAGTCCACTGGTGACTATCTGATCCTCTACTACTAAAGACTACATCTTATTTAATTTTTGGAAGGGATAAAATCTCTTCTTATCAAATAATTCTAATCAAATTAAGCTAAGATAAACCTCAGCCTTTCAAGTTGGGAAACCATACAAGCCTTGCACAACATCATTTCTTGTCTCCATCCAGGTCTAAACAAAAGGCTAGAATCCAGAGACAATGCTTATAAAGCCTTGGTCCCTCTCTGGGCCATCAGACACATCCATACTGCTATCCCTTCCCACTTGGGATGAGGGAACTTTCACCCATGCTTCCTTGAGAGCTCTTTCACAGACCTCTTCCCCCACTCTTCATGCACAAACACCCCAGGGAATCCTCCTTTCTCAGTAGGACACAGAGTCCAGCAGGTTTTACAGCTCCAGTGCAAGGCCAGGGAAATTCACTCTTTCAACAGTACAGGTTCTGGCACATGGTCCTGTCCCCAGCACCAGTGCCATGGGAGGCCTGAAGCACAGCAGATGTGAATGACACAAGTCTTGGTGAGCATCACCAAAGTTATCATTTAGGAAAAAAACCCCAGCTAGGAAAGCCAGGTCTGCCACCTGTGCTTGGTGCAGGACGAGCTGGAGCTACCAGGGTAGAATTCACAGGTGGGAAGGGTAGGGTCTTCCAGAGGACATCCACCTTCTTCACCAATACCAGACCAAGATTAAATCCACGAGCCTCACCTTACAAACCTTAAGTGAATATAACATTTTAGTTTTCACCCTTCTCCTGAGGGCTATCCCAGTGGAGATAAACATTCACTCTGAGAAAGTACCCAGTGCCACACAGGCTCATACCATTTAAAACAGAAATACGGACACCTGCAATTTTTTGCCTCATGGACAGACTACCCTTTCCTAAACAGAGGATGATACCAGAAGACCACTCCACCATAGCTGTAGGTTTGTCAGACTATACAGACTCCAAATCCTGAAAATTTCAGAGACCTGCTGACTTCAAGTCATGGTGCCAGTGGCTGCACCTCAAGGTGATGTCCCAGTGGTTCACAGCTTCCTTCCTGACAGGGCATTGAAAGCAGCTCAGCAGACAAAAGATGCTGAAGGACAACTGGGCTGCGGAACATGGGATCTTCCCTACCCCACCTTCTCCCAGACATAACAGAAGTCAGCAGAGCATGGAGCTCCTCTCAGGACAGTGTGCAGCAAGCCTTCTCCTGTACAGGACTCCCAGGAGTTGGGTGAGGACTAATTGCTGCAGGGTCTCTATGATCCTCATAATGGCAAGGGTTGTGGTCCTGTGGTGCAGCAGAGACTGAGAACAGGTAGGACAAGAAACCTGAGGAAAAGCCTCATGACAAAGCACACAGCCGGTCTCATCATTACCCCATCAGAGCTTTTTGGATGCTCTGGGGGCAAAAGAACTAAACAAAGGTATTAGCAGCGGTAAACCACATCTTTCCATCTCTCTGCATCAAATCTACTCCAACCCAACACTTGGAGCCCTCATATCCAATTCTCTCTCCCACCCCTTTTTCTTTTGGTGTGGTCAGGCTTTCCCCTCCACGCAGCATCTCGCCAGTCCAGCCCTGGAACGATTCAGGCAGCTCCCTCCACCCAGCAAGTCCTGCCCAAAATGCTGTCCTCCTGCTGGCGTGAGCTCACCATGACCTTTCAGCAAAGCACAGCCCTTCATTCCTCCTCGTGTTTAGAGAGGCTCGTGGAGCAGCTTGTGTGCTTCACACTTAACCAGTTCCTATCTCTTCACACAAGATATTAAGAGGCTGCAAACTGTGCTGGGTGCTGCACGGGGTTCAGGCAAGTGGCTTGTCCTGATTCATAGAGGGTAGGTGAGGAGAGGGTTAAGAGTATCACAGAGCAGTGGGGGCACAAGAGAGCTTAGTCTGGAAGCAGTTTGAGTAACCTAAGGAGAATCCGATACAGACCAAAGACACACGAGTACAGACGCATTTAATAGAAGCCTCTCTCTGCTCGAGATCTACAGCTGAGGTTCATGCAGCGAAATGCGCCGTTTGGAACATATTGTGCTCCAACCACGATGGCCACGGGAGGAACCAGAGCCAGCATTATGTGCTGGTGCTCTGGAGGACTGAATGTTCACTCAGCACACACGTTTGGGGACGAGATCTTTCTGCACACGTTTGGGGATGCGGCACATCCCACTGTGAGCTTGGACTGCAGCTCGCTCTTCCATCGAAGAATTCCTCTCTTAAGAAATGCCACTGCTGTGTAAGGAAGGGCACAGCTCCATGTGCTGCTGCTGCAGCAGCTGAGCCAGGTTAAGAGGTTACCACCTCCAGCCTGCCCATAGCTGTTTATCCACTGCCCCCCATTAGGGGTTACCACCCTTCTCCATGAGCCAGACAACCACATGTGTAGACACTCCCAGCTCCGCCTCTGTCAGAATGATCCAGCCCAGCTTAAAGACTTTTTTCTAGGTTCATTGTTTGGAGATTTTCTCTTTTGAGCAAGCTCATCTTGAGACTGACAGTTTCTTGATTCAGTTCAGCTGCAACTGGAATAGCATCTCCAACCATGCTCCAGCAGAACTCTAGCAAAATTGCATTTGTCAGTCTCCGCACTCAAAGCCTGTTAAGACTCATCTAAAGACAGTATGTTCACTATCGAGTCCCTAAACATTCTTTTGTTCCTCATCTCAGTGTTTCCTAGGTGTTACTGGAAACCTAAATACCTTGTGGTGAAATGATCATTTTTGCTTGCAGAAATCCATATTGCCCATCACCTTCTTTAAGGAGATCCAAAATAACACTCTGAAGAAACCATCACCAAAAAATCTCTCCGGTGCCTCCCTTTTCCAGAGAATTTACACTTTCCCTCAGGTGCAGAACTGCAAGAATCCAGTAAGGCACTGGGGAATGGTACAGGGACTGTCGATGCATTTACACTACTAGTATTATCCCTTTATTTCATTGTCAGTTCTTGGCATAAGGGACTTAGAAGACTTGTCAAGCCAGGGCCTCACACAGCTGTGCCAGGAGGCAAGAAAGGTAGTTTGGGGAGACAAAAATATTTGCTTCGCTGACCTCTGTGTTTGGCTCCTAACTAGGTTTGATTTGTATTCAGGGCTGTGCATGTACTTGGAGGGAAGACACATAACTCAGGCCAAGTGTATGAGATTGGAGTACAAAGAGAAGCTCTACTTAGGCTCTGACATTTAGCAAGCCAAGAGGTTTGAAAATGGAGCCAAGTCAATTGCCTGGCTTGGCTGTATGAACCAAAACACAAGCCTCGCCACTGGAATTGATTATAGACACATGAAAAGAAAAAAACATAAAATGATACATAAGGTTCTTGTAACCTCCAAGAGCTGATGCCAGAATATGCTCATTGGCTTGGTCCTCCTCTGGCTCAATACCACAACTGAGCACAGAGCTCAGCTGAGGCCATGCTCAAGTTTTCATCAGATTAACTCTTTAGCTCAGGTCAAAGCAGCCCTTTTCACCTGCTCTAGCATCTAAATTTTCCCTCAAGCCCTCAGGGAAAGCAGCAGCTGACTATATGGATGTAGGATTTACAGCCCTTGAAGGTGGTGCAAAAGGTGCCCACAAGAGGAAAGTAAATGGGATTAAATGAGATTAGGAATCTATACAACCGAGTAGCCAGGAGACTGTTTATGCTAAATGCAAAATACTTAATGAGCCAAGCTCACAGAAACTGCATTTTTCCTTTGCTACAGGTCCCATTTATCTCTCAACACAAATTGGCTCTTTGGCCCTGCATTTCTTAATTTAATTACATTTAATAATTTCTGTTAGCTTAACCCATACAGGCTACTACATTTAAACAACCAAAGCCAGCAGGCTGTAACATTTCTTGGAAGAACAGGATTTATTAATAACCTGCTTTCCAATGCAAACATTTGTGCCTTTCTGCAGTGCCTGACTATTCTCCACAAAGACACTTTTTTTTCCCCTCAGTCTGAAGTGATTGATACGATTAACTACTAAAGGAACACATAAGGCTTTCAAGGAGGGCTCAAAAGATAATAATAATAATGACAACAATAACAATATTTTACTGTCGTAACAGGGAGACTCAGTATTTCCCTGGAAATGAGCAGAGCTAAGATGATGTTTAGGGTTTTCCAGAAACTCTTGTGCCAGGTGCTGTTGGAAGCTTTCTGAAACAATCACTAAAGAGATTCTCTAAAAAAGGAATCAAACCTTCATCCAAAGACCTCAAAATCAAGTTCCCTCAAAAACTGAGTTACCTCAACCAGGTTCACTCAAGGACAAAGATCTTTCCTCTCTGAAACATCAAACCCAAAGGCTTGAAGCAAATTCATTTTTCCTGAACAACAGAAAGAAGCAAAAGTTAACATTGCAGGAGTCAGTCATTAGTGTGCTACCTGTTTGATAGATTTCTAAGCCCCAGTTTCTCAGCAGTGGTCTTAGCCTTAGCATCTCTCTAAGCAGGAATCACACTGGTCATGAAGAACCTGCAAAACTTAACTCCCAGTTTGCTTTCCAGTGCAGAAGAGACCAGCGTTCAGGTATCTGTATCTTCTTCTAAAGACAATGCTGCTCTTGTGCCAGCTAATACAGGTCAAATGGTCTTGTGTAGACAAAGACACAGCATAGTCCCACAGCTGGTGCTCTGTGTGTCTTCAGCCCAAGCTTGTTGCCTTTTCTCAGATCTCTCTGCTGGCCACATCACTCTCTAGCCACAAACCAGCTGTACAGCAACCACCATGCACCACGGAATGCTTTCCCAACAGCTCTGACTATGGTTTTGCTGAGGCTGACTTCTCATCCAAACTAATGGCACAGATTTTTATTATCTGACAAAGAAAAGTCTGCATTCACCATTCCCCCCCCTCCCCCCAATTAAAGCTTTGTTTTAGCTAGAAAACTGTGCCACGTGTGATGGGGGAAGGCATCACTTACACTGGATGTATCTCCAAGGCCAGTTCCAGCTGGTGGAAAGCTACATAAATAATTCTGGGAAATCTGAAGCAGCTCTGGGATACGCCTCTCTGCCCACCAAAAACCATCTCAGTGAGTAACAAACCCCACTGGGCCCATAAGCCATAGTGCTTCCATCCACCCAGGTATTTCACAGCTCAGTGCTTTATGCATTTCCACTCAAAATACCTCAGTGGAATTCATGACAAAATGGACCAAATAGCTCCACCAAACCTTGATGAAGTACAGGAGAGCTGTGAGAAAACCACTCGTGGCAGAGACAGGCTACATCCAACACAGCATCCAGGCTGTTACTCTTCCTTCAAACACCTGCTTACATTTCAAAAGCAAAGCCAACACAAGGAGGACCTCCTCTTCACAGCTGCTACACCACACCCAGGTTGTACTCTGTGGTAGAGTAGCCACTTGATGTTCTCGTTACAGCCCTTCCCTTCTCAGACTACTCAGAGCACCATTAATAAACTACAAGAAACTTAAATTTCTCAGCATACTCTTCTCACCCTACATAGTGTGACCAAACAGAAGTCACAAAGGAAAGACAAAACGCATCTCACCTCACCTCACCAGCCATGAGACAGGCCAGGCCACTGAAAGTGGCTTAACTGATGTCAGCTGTGAGCTGAGGAGATTTTTGAGGGCCTGGGTGTGTGTGGGGGAGGGGGGGGCTGCACTTACCCCTGCACATGCCTTATTTAAGTGCACTCATAGCCCATATCTTGCCAAAAATGGAAGACTTGGTGGTTCATAAAGCTGGCTTTGAGAGCTACCTACAAAAAGCTACCATGCTGTGGTATGGGGAGCAGAGTGGCTCTCTGCTTCTCCATCCAAATCCTTGGCTCTGTGTTGGAATGAATTACTGTTCCCAGGGAAGCACTGAGGCCTGATCCTTTGCTACATGCAAACTGGTTGGCTGCCAGTGAAGTCACAACTCACTGGTACTGAGGTTTGCTTCCCCAAGTCTGCTCATATGGGCAAGGAAATGGATTTCTGTTAACACTTCATGGATTCTGTCTAGATTGCAGCATCTTGCAGAATAGGGCACTTACTTCAGCCAGCTTCACTGGCTTCTCTAAGCTCTTTGGACAACACTTACTGCTCCAAAACTAATATACTAGATTCACTACAGTTGCTCCTGTATCAATTTCTCTTCAGATTGCAGACACTCCTGTACTCTGCTAAGAGAAAGCAGAAGTTCAATTCTGCATTCAAACTCCCCTGGTTAATTTGAGGTTTAGTCTTTTACAATTCAAAGATGTTTCACTTGAAAGTGTTTTTGCCTTATAATAAACAGATAATAAACAGATTCTTGGTTCCTGCAATAAAAAGAGACTGTAAACTTCAGACTTTTCAAAGGGCACATGGGACTGTTCTTTAATTTTCCTCTTTGGCTGTGGAATCTGTACTCATTAAATGTGAGAACTACTGGTGCTTTGAAAATTTGCATTTCTACCTCCCAAATAAAAGGCAAAATGGGCTGAGATGTGCTTTCACTTTCTGGTTTTTGACCTTTTGGGTTCCTGTTGCAACATGGCACCAAAATGCAAAGTTTGGGTTTCCTGGGGTGCTAACAAGGTGCATTTTCTTTCAGAAGCATTCTTTACCACAGCGTTACATTAAAGACATAAAATACTTTTACAGTGCTATAAACTACAGATTTTGGCTACTAAGTGATAGAAAGGGCAGTAAAGTGGACCAACTCTTTCCTTGCTATGAATCACCCTGAAGTGCTGATGGTCCACTATGTCATTCCTCCTCTGTTTTGCTCTATTTTCTGCAGGAGCATGATATATATACAAATACTGAAAATAATCTAATTGAGCTACAGACGTAAATGGAGATTGCATTCATAGCAGCTCACGAGATAGCCAATAAGCAAACCTGATGGGATGGGAGAGAGCAAGAAGCAACAACAGTTTCCATCTCCTCATTTTTCTGCTGGAAATGGAAATACGACACAGTATGGAAGGCTGCAGAGATGCTGAGCTGCCGTACGGCCTGATGATGTACACTACAGTCACAAATATTCCAAATGTCTGAAAAATGGAGGTTTATTTGAAGATAAGAAAGGGGTAGCAGAACTAGAACCCACATCTCAGGGGTGAAGAGTTTTCGGGATCTCACAGATGTAAGCATATCCACGCAGCATATCCCCACTGCATCCAGGACCCAGATGCAGCTGCCGGCCCTGCCCAAGCAAGGGCACACCCTCGCTCCCGCCACCATTTGCCAAGTTTGAAATGTCGAGCTGCCTGTTCCCAGCAAAGCAAAATAAAGCCTTGCAGCCCATGTGCAAATCAACAGCACATGTCCAAGTTTTCTCCGCGTGACCCCCACGACTTTCCTTCAGTCTGACTGCAGAGCTCAGAACACTCCCTGCCTTAAAGGGTGTTTGGAAACTCTGCTTGCTCCTACTGCTCGGAAAAACCTTAAATTACTGTTTCATTAGAAGCTGTGATTTCAAAACTTGTTTTCGTTCCTAAACAGCACCATAACAATCCAGCCAACGCTCTCGATGCAAAAGCACTGAACACAAAATGTTTTTTAGAACATCCCAGACTTCCATGGAATGTATGTTGCTGTTAAAGCAAATATTTTTGCGTAGCCTTTGAGTCCATGTTATCAGGGTTGCCAGTAAGTTTTGTTATCATAGAATCATAGAATGGTAAGGCTGGAAGGGACCTCAAGGAGCATCTAGTTCCAACCCCCTGCCATAGGCAGGGACACCTCCCACTAGTACAGGCTACTCAAGGCCTCATCCAACCTGGCCTTGAACACCTCGAGGGAGGGAGCAGCCACAACCTCCCTGGGCAACCTGTGCCAGTGTCTCACCACCCCCACCGGAAAGAACTTCCTCCTAACATCCAGTCTAAATCTCCCCTCTGCCAGTTTAAACCCATTGCCCCTTGTCCTGTCGTTGCAAGACCTTGTCAATAGTCCCTCCCCAGCCTTCCTGTAGGCCCCCTTCAGATACTGGATGGCTACTAACAGGTCTCCTCAAAGCCTTCTCTTCTCCAGGCTGTAGAGCCCCAACTCTCTCAGCCTGTCCTCATCCTCCACATTAAAAATAGAAAGGCATTATGTGTCAAGTGAATTATTTCTGATGCATCAAACTAATCCATCTCATCCTGATTTCCAACCTGAATGCTAAACATTTCTTGAAGGAACTGAAAAATATGTAAATGGGCACAATCGCTTGAAATGAAAACATGCGGCACGCGTTCCGAAAATATTGACGTGCACTGACTGACATTATCAAAGGATATCTTTGCCTCAAGCTATCGAGATGGAATTAAATTGCTTCTGACAAGTTCCCAGAGAAATTTTTAGTTCAAATGGATCCATATTTTCAAAGTAAAACATGGCAGAGAAAACTCTGTCTCTCGCCCATGCAGAGCAGGGTCTCTACACAAGTCATTGGCAGAGGGGGAGCTGTTTGCTGCGCTGTAGCTTTCATTCTGAATTTGCCTATTTTTAGTGCCCTGTGTCACAACTCAGAGGCAATTTGGGGATTTTGCTTTGTTTTTGTTTTGTTTTGTCTCCGTGTGAGTCATTTGTGCTGTACCTTGATGTTGCTGCTGTTTGTAAACAGTGGATTATGAGCTCTTCCTAAAAACTAGAATAGGTTTTACCAGAAGAGTGCCCAGCTACTGCCTTTCCCTTAGCTCTTCTTTTTCCATTTCTGTGTGCATTTAGCTACACACTCAATTCCACAAATTCCTGTAAATGTAAGGGCAGAATAACTTTAGGAACCATGGCACTTTCAGCTGCTCCACATTAATCTCACACCAGAGGTTTCTAAACTACTCCTTGCAGTCAGCTACTCCAGATATGCCTGAGCAGCAAACCACATCATGTCCCCATACTGACTTGCAGCCCTTCTCTCAGAACAGAGCAGATGCCCAGGGTAGACTTTGAAGCTGTTCACTGTTTTTGCAATGTGTGAGCACTGAAATCAGGAAAATTCAATCTAGTGTAGGATCAATAGGCACAGAAATGAAAAGCTAGGCTAATTTCACACAGAAACTCAACAGTGTAAATGCTTTTTTGGGTTAAGATGTCAGCCTTCTCAGTGGCATGTTGGTGGCCTTCGTGGATCATATAGATCAAGTCTGTGTGATTTACTCTGTGTGATCCTGCTCTAGCAAAGGAGTTGGACTAGATGGTCTTCAGAGGCCACTTCTAACCCTCACCATTCTGTGATTCTGTGAATTATCCCAGGTGGCTAAAGCATCTGGCTGGATTTAAACACTGTAGATGGACTTCAACTTCTAGACTTAAGCTCTCCTTTAAATATTCCCCATCTCCTACAAGACAAAATGCTAGCAAAGGCATGAAGAAGAGGTTTAGTAATACTTTCAGTGGGACTCCAGCAGCTTTATTGCACATTTAGCCTCTCTTGTGCTGTATCAGCATTTCTGTTGCCATGCTAAAAACTGGAAGTGAAAAGCCATCTTGTTAGAATAACCCAAAATCAAGAAGCAGTATGGAGCCAGGTTGCAAAACCAGGAAAAAAAATTAGAGGGAAGTAGGTCACCAAAAAGGAGGAAGAAGATGGTTTCTAAATAATGCCTGTATTTGCCTAACTGGGTAGCAGAGTCACAAATTAACCAGCCTTATAAAAGGAATTCTTCACTTTTATCCTATTTCTTATGGCAGTGCATGGAAATATCTTCTCTTCCAGTCATTTCTATACCTCACTTTTTCTCTTCCCAAAGGGATCCATACCCACCTCCTAAGACCACTGTGAAATTCAGCTGCTAATATTTTGTCACATAAAGGAGAGAGCTGAAGAGATGTGAGATTATTTCCTAACAGTTTCTCAACAATCAGGGTTTTGATCTTCATAATAGTATCCAGAAATGAGACAGATATTTCTGCTCAGCTGAACCCAGCTGGCTGTGTGGAAAACATTTTTTAATCTGCCAGAAATCTTTTTTTTTTTTTCCCTCTGATGTCTGTTAATTTAGTTAAAACAAATCAATTAAATGTCCTAATTACAACTGAAATATATAATTATATTTTGCACTCAGTTCAGTGCATACTAATGAAGCAATCACCACCTTCTTATTAGTCACTCTTGAAAACTAAACCCAAGTGGGAGCTGAAAAATGTTTTTCTGTATCTTCAGACAAGGCACTTGATCCATTCTTCTCTTGTTTCTAAACTTGAAACTCGAGCAAAACAGGCAGATAAAGAATTGGTTTATTTCTTTTTCTTATAGTAAAAAATCAAGAGGAGTGATCATCCACTAAGGTGAATCAGCTGACTTCTAAATGAGATTATTTTTAACATATATATTAATCTTTTGCCCAAAACTTCTAGTAAGTTAGCAGCAATTCTAAAAGCCCAGTCCATGGATCTCTTAAAGTAACTTTCCTTTAATGTCCACCTCCAGACAGACTCCTAAAGAGGCAGGGTTTGATTACAGAAATGTTTGTATTGGCAGGTATGGGAGTGAGAGCTCTCGAGCTACTATTCCTCATGCTGCTATCACTCTGTAGGTAAATCTTCTCTCAGCTATGCATACATAACCCACATGGACCCTACAGATCTGCCTGGCTGCAGGAAGAGTAGTTCAAAACAAGGTTTGCATAATTTACTGCAGAAAGTGGGTGGTGAAACACTTAACCAAAGGATTCTCATCTTAATATCATGGCATCTTTGTCTTCTTCCTCTCTTGGTAAGAACTGAAGCCCAACATGCCAGTACCATTAGAAGAGGTGAGTGCACAGAGATGTGGTCTGTGGCCTCCTTCACTCCACCCAGGCAGTGGATGGTGATGGGGCAGAGTCTTGTCCACCTGTGTCATACAGCTACAGACCAGCTCTCCTTGCCCTGCCACTCCTAACACCAGCAGCAGCCGGGACACAGAGATGGGGGCCCTGCACAGACCCTTTCTTCCCCTCCTCAAGCTGTTGCTGCCACGGCTAGTGCCATGCCTGGTAGTACAGACTGGACAAGCACTGCCAGCAGTGAGGACACAATTACAGAATCACAGACTGTTAGGGGCTTGAAAGGCCCAACCCTCCTGGCAGAGCAGGAGCACCCAGGGCAGGTGACACATAAACGCATTCAGGTAGGTTTTGAAAGTCTCTAGAGAAGGAGACTCCACAGCGTCTCTGGGCAGCTTGCTCTAGGCCTCCGTTACCCTCACAGGGAAAAAGTTTTCCCTTACATTCCTGTGGAAGCTCCTCTGCCCCACCTTGCACCCATTGCCCCTTGTCCTGTCATTGGACATCACTGAGCAGAGCCTGGCTCCATCCTACTGACAATGCCCTTCACATCTTTATCAACATGAATGAGATCACTCCTCAGGCTCCTCTTCTCCAAGCTAAGGAGACTCAGTTCCCTCAGCCTTCCCCAGCAATGGGAAGCTGAGTGGGAAGGCCCCCAGCAGCCAAGAAGAACAAAAGGTTGGAGGACATGTCTACAGCCCACAAAGCCAACACATGTCATCACAACACAAAGTACAGCAGACTTAATTCACTGCTGCCCTGAACAGCCAGGTACAACTGCACAAAGCATCTGTGCATCTTTGGGATACCAACTCATATGGGCAAAGGTTGTCTTTTGAATTTTTTACAGCATACCATAAAATGGTTTCTTGACATAACAGCAACACAGGTGAAATTGAAAATAATTTTGATAAGGCACTGTTTACACCCATTTGCATCACAAGAATGTAGCAGAGAAGGATTTTGTGGAATCACAGAACGGTAGGGGTTGGAAGCAACCTGTGAAGATCCTCTCATCCAGGTTTGCCCTGCAGGTTAAGGACCTGAGACCTCCAATATGTATTTCTGCAAGGCTCGATATTGTTTTGTATGTGAAGTGAGCAGCTCTGAACTCTTCATACCTTGGATATATCCATTTGTGAGACTCCACTTTGATTACTGCACTCAGTTCTGCTGTCCCGAGTAGAAGATCACAGAACTGTTGAAGCTACAAGGGCTGCAAAGATGGTCCAAAGGCTCTGGAGCACCTCTGCTATGAGGATATGCTGTAAGGGCTGGGATTGTTGAGCCTAGAGAAGACTCCAGGGGCACCTCAGAGCTGCCTCTCAATGCCTGAAGGGATCCTGCAGGAAGACTGCAGAGGGACTATTCAGAAGAGTATCTCAAGACAGGACAGGACAAGGGGGAATGGTTCGAAGCTGAGTGAGAGCAGAGTTAGACTGGATCTTAGGAAGAAGTTCTTCAGTACAAAGGTGCTGGGGCTCTGGAATAGACTGCCCAGGGAGGTTGTGGATGCCTCTTCCATAGGGGTGTTGTAGGCCAGGTTGGATGAGACCTTTCACAGCCAAGTCTAGCTGAGAGGTGTCCCTACCCATAGCAGGGAAGTTGAAGTAGGTATCTCCGAGGCTCCTTCCAACCTAAGCCATTCTGTGATTCTCTGATTCTCTGTTTTGAGATTACTCAAATGCTTCATCCTAAATCTAATTTAGATGAAAAGCATTTTGATGAGTGTGCTTTGCCTGCCTAAACAAAAATATTATAGCAGCTACTTCAGTGGTAATTGATAAATGCATAAAATTACTGCAAGTCAAACAGCAAATCAGTTAGCAAAATCCAATGAAACTTTAAACATTTCATGGCATTAATGATATAGATGCATAAATTTACAGGGAGCAGCATCCAGGCATTTGGCAGACTTCCACTGTATTTACTTAAAGGTGATAATGCATTTAAACAGCACTGGAAGCAGAATGTGTATTAAGCACTACTAAACTTGCATAGATTTATTAGCACAAGCTTTTAGACTGTCTGTGCCCCGCAGCAAACTCCTTTTTATTTCTGGAAATTAAAATTAAAAAAAAAAAAAAAAAAAAAGGAAAAAAAAAAAAGAGCAATATATCATTTTAAGAACTGACAGAGAGGCTGGTGTCAGAGTTATCTGAAAATGTTACACGACAAGGGAAGTCCTGGAGCCTTTAGCTTCTGTGTGGCTGGCTGATAGGAGATGCCTAGGACAATGTGATACTATCCACAGGATGTTTCATTTGCACAGGAGTGGAAAATCCTGTACTCTGGAAAATCCTCTAGCAACACAGCTGGTGAAGGGGTCTGGAGAGTAAGTTTGAGGAGCAGCTGAGAGAACTTGGGTTGTTTAGTCTGGAGAAGAGGAGGCTGAGGGGAGGCCTCGTTGCTCTCTACAACTCCCTGAAAGGAGATTGGAGTGAGGTGGGGGCTGGTTTCTTCTCTCCTAGTATCATGCGATAGGATGAAAGGAAATGGTCTCAAGTTGCATCAGGGGATGCTTAGATCGGGTATTAGGAAAAATGTCTTTACTGCACAAGTGGTCAGGCATTGGAACAGGCTGCCCAGGGAGGGGGCAGAGTCACCATCCCTGGAGATGTTCAAAACTCATGGAGACATAGCACTCTGGGATATGGTTTAGTAGCCATGGTGGTGTTAGGTTGATGGTTGAACTCGATTATTTTGGAGGGCTTTTCCAACAATTCTATGAGTCTATGATCACCAGAAACTACTGATCTGACATTTCTAGCACCTTAAAGTGCCCTGATTTTTTGGATGGTGGTGGAATCCCATCCATCCAGAAGAAAAATCAGATGCCTTCAACAATGCTGCTAGCCAGGCATTTCAGACTCTTTTGAGAATCTCAGGTGATACAGATGTGAGCAAAACCAGCAAGGAAATAAGTGCAGGTATTTAACAGTGTTTGCAAATGGAGTCTATCAGCACTTGGAGGATAGAGGTGCATGCTAAATGACACAAACTAAATACCACTATACCCAGCAACAGTGGAAGGCACAGCAGTCATGTCACCTGGAGTCTTCCATAAGGGATACCTCTAAAAGCCACCACGCTCCTATGCTCTCAAGACATGGTTTGTCAGTGCTGGCACCAGTGCTGTTTAACATCTTTGTCAGTGACGTGAACAGAGGAATCAGTGCACCCTCAGCAAGTTTGCAGATGGCACCAAGCTGTNGCAAGAGCAGTGTGGGCAGCAGGGCAAGGGAGGGGGTTCTGCCCCTTTGCTCTCGTCAGACCCCACCTGGAGTACTGTGTGCAGTTCTGCAGCCGCCAGCACAGGAAGGACATGAAAGTGTTGGAGCGAAGCGAGAGGAGGGCCACAAAGATGCTCAGAGGGTTGGAGCAGCTCTCCTATGAAGACAGACTGAGAGAGTTGGGGCTCTGCAGCCTGGAGAAGAGAAGGCTTCGAGGAGACTTTAGAGTAGCCTTCCAGTATCTGAAGGGGGCCTACAGGAAGGTTGGGGAGGGACTACTGACAAGGTCTTGTAATGATAAGACATGGGGCAATGGGTTTAAACTGGCAGAGGGGAGATTTAGACTGGATGTTAGGAGGAAGTTCTTTCCAGTGAGGGTGGTGAGACACTGGCACAGGTTGCCCAGGGAGGATGCGGCTGCTCCCTCCCTGGAGTTGTTCAAGGCCAGGTTGGACAAGGCCTTGAGCAAGCTGTACTAGTGGGAGGTGGCAGGGGTTTGGAACTGGCTGATCCTTGAGGTCCCTTCCAACCTTACTATTCTATGATTCCATGGTTTAACGGGCACAGTTGAAGTGTGGATTAGGTTGAAGGCTGGATTCAATGACCTTGGATATCTTTTCCAACCAAAACATTTCTGTGATTCTTATCACTGTTAGAAACAACACAAATTAGTGAAGATTTGCCACATGGACCTTGCAACTTCCCATCAAGTGCATGGCCTGTAACCTGAGGCCAGCACAACCATTTCATGTTGCCATGGTAAAATTCTCCCCTATCTCCTGCAGTCAGCAATGCTTGTGTGAACATGGCCCTTATGGTCTGCCGCGCTTGCGGGTTTGTGTCTGTGCTTCCAGGATGGGCACCCTTCTCTAGGCTGGTACAGGTTCAGAATGGAGCTGGAGTGAGTAGATGACAGAGATTTCTATTTCAAAGCTTTTCTGACTGAAGTCCTCTCTAGGGTTCAGCCTGGCACAGACTTTAGATAGAGCATTTGGCTGGGGGAGTGTTTCCCCACTTTATCCCCTGCAGCTTTTCATTACCACCTTCTACATCTGCAACGAAACCAGGAGCAGTTTACGGTGCTCTGTCTTAGAGCTCCATTCGAAACAGTCAACATAAATCATTTATTCATTTTATGCATTTCTAAGTCCACTGGAGAATGTTTTTGGCTGAGCCAAGACACAAGTAAGGGTGTTAATTATTATCTTACTACAGCAATCAGCTAATAAAGCAGTTATGTGAGATGTTTGTTAGGAGGTTCTGGGGTGCCCGGAGGCTACTGAAGTCATTGTCTGGGGAAGAACACCACCGCTGGAGCTCGCAGGAGTCTGATGGCAGCAAACCAAACCCCTCAAGGCCCCTGTCTGCCAATTAGATGAAAGGAGAGAGCAGACATCAGGTCTGAGCTGGGGAACTGTAAACAAGAGAGCAGGTAGGAACTCCCAGAGCAGGCTCTTGCAGCAGTCTGGGGCTCCCTTACAGGAGGTTGGAGGGGCTCAGTTGACAGGGAAGGAGGTGGGAGATGAACAGGGCTATGGGTTTGGTTTCTTTCTGTGGGGTCCTTCACTCCAAGAAGGACATTGAGGTGCTGGAGTGGGTCCAGAGAAGGGCAGTAAAGCTGATGAAGGGTCCAGAGAACAAGTCTTCTGGGCAGAGGATGAGGGAACTGGGGTTATTCATCCTCGAGAAAAGGTGGCTGAGGGGAGACCTCATTGTTCTCTACAGCTCCCTGAAAGGAGGTTGCAATGAGGTGGGGCTCAGTCTCTTCTCCCTAGTAACATGTGATAGGACAAGAGGAAATGGCCCCAAGTTGCACCAGGGGAGGTTTAGGTTGGATATTTGAAGAAACTTCTTCACCAGAAGGGTTCTCAAACATTGGAACCCAGTCCAGGGAAGTGGCTGAATCTCCATCCCTGGATGATTTAAAAGACACACCGATGTGATGCTGAGTGACTCACTTTAGCCCCAGACTTGGCAGAGTTAGACAATGGTTGGACTCGATGGTCTTAAAGGTCTTTCCGTCTTTCCCAGCTGAAATGATTCTGTGCTTCCATGCTCTCCCAAACAGCAGAAGCCTTTTCTGGGCTCTGTTGCCTCCTCAGGCCAAGGGACAGGGCTCTGCACCTCTGCAGCTGCAGGTCTCTCATTGCTCCCCGTTCCAGCTCCCAGCCCCTCCACAGACAAGTAAAGGCAGTATCTCACAAGGTTCTTGGGAACCTTGGTGCAGCTCTGGATTCCCTACTAGCCTGTTCATCTGGTGTGAGGACTCCAAATGCTTCCAGTCTCCTCCAGGAGGGAATAACTGCTTTGTTCACTCTTCTGCTGTACCAGCAATGCTGTGGCAATGACCAAAAGCCATTGACTGTCTGACCGTGGCCAGGTGACCTTTGCCTCCCTCTGCTGTATTTCCAGAGAGGCTGATACCCTAGAAACCACCCTGGCAAATGGTACTTCCAATCCAGAGGCCAAAGTGCAGAAGGTCTTTTAAGATTAAATGTTAAAGCTGGGGTTCAAGGTGAGCAGCATGCAGGGACATCTTACTCTTCTTCAGCCCACTTTCTGCCTGTTCAGTGCTCCATAACTTCTATTTTCCGTGCATGATGGCAGCAGCATGGGTGACAAGGGCTAAATACCTCCATTAGTGACTTGCAGAAGGAAGGTTAACCCAATCTCCTGAAGCTGAAGGATAACCACAGCAGTCTGCCCTCAGCCTACGGTGTGTCTGAGAACCTGTCCATAAGGGAAGTATTTCTGGTTAAGTATTATATACTGCAAAATCCCCATGGCCCTATCAGAGAGGCACTTTGAGGTGCTCTAGGGACAGTCTGCTCTAGAAGCTAAATCCTCCCTGCAGGATGGAAGAAATATTACAGCAGTTGCTGAGGAAAGGAAGAAGCCACTTTCCAATGTACATCAAAGCCAAATAATCTGACTCCTTCTGTCCAGAATCATCAGGGGATCATTTTATGCAGCTTCAAAACACTTAAACTCATTTGCAATATAGAAATCATCCTAAAAATGCATGCCCTTTTAGTTGTCCTCCCTAATCATGGAATCATAGAATCATAGAATCATAGAATCATAGAATCATAGAATCATAGAATCATAGAATGGTAAGGTTGGAAGGGACCTCAAGGATCATCTAGTTCCAACCCCCTGCCATAGGCAAGGACACCTCCCACTAGTACAGCTCACTCAAGGACTTGTCCGACCTGGCCTTGAACACCTTCAGGGAGGGAGCAGCCACAACCTTCCTGGGCAACCTGTGCCAGTGTCTCATCACTCTCACTGCAAAGAACTTCCTCCTACCATCCAGTCTAAATCTCCCCTCTGCCAGTTTAAACCCATTGCCCCTTGTCCTGTCATTGCAAGACCTTGTCAATAGTCCCTCCCCAGCCTTCCTGTAGGCCCCCTTCAGATACTGGAAGGCTACTAATAGGTCTCCTCAAAGCCCAGCTATTTCTCAAAATATGACTATATGAGAGACATCCCATTTACTTTGCATGTGGGAGACCCTATTTACTTGAGACAGAACAGACCAGAAATATGTCCCAGATTTAGCTGACAGTTTAGGACAGTACCTGAGTAGAGGACTGTTCTTTGTCAGTGAGGGAAATATTGTCATTTCATTTTGCAGATGGTAAACTGAGAAAGAAGGGGGCAGAAGACCTCCTCCGAGGACACAGGAAAACCTGTAGTCAGGCAGAAAAGTGAACCAGGACCTCCTGACCTCATCCAGTGTGACTGGTTTGGGGCAGATTATTTTTTTCTCTCAGGAGGTTGAGTAAAGCTTTCAACAAATTTACCATGAATGGCTCAGAGCTGACACTGTCTCAGGGAACTCTCTTTCCCCTGGAAGAATGTGGATGGAAAAGAAATATTAGATATATTCACTTCATTATTTAATAATCTATCAGGTTTTCTGCTGGAATGAGCTGCTCAGAAGTGCAGTCAGATTTCTGTTGGAATGAGGATGGCAGGAGTGGAGCCTTGGTATCTGATCTGGCTGCTGGAATTCATCTGGCAAGAGGACAGCTCTCTCTGCATATATTGCAATATTTAACTAATCCTTTGATTCTTCTACCCTGTCTCTGTCTGCAGTGCTAACCTTTGCTGCAGAGGCTGTGCTCTCCTTCACACCTTCTCAACACCAAGCATGCTGAGACCTGAGTCCAGATGGGAGTTGCTCTAAAACCGATGTAAGGACCACAAGAACAGCAGCAAATTTCATTTGGTCCTTGGTCCCAGAGGGAGATCTGACAAGCATCCTTCCTTGGACAACCACTGTCCTGACAGAGCTCCAGCATCTCTCGGCCTAGAGAAACTCCTCCTTAATACAGACAGCAAGACATTTCAGAACCATTACACCATGACAATTCTGACTGACACTTTACAAGACAACTTCACTTATGAAAAGATTAAGTTGATTCCTTCCCATAAATTCAGTAGCTACCCCAACTATGCCTCACTGAGAAAACTTCCCCTGACAAGAGTCATGAATTACAAGCAGGATAAAACATTTTATTAAAATACAGATAAGGAGAGCATGGATTTTGTATGGGTAAACCCGATTCTGCTTCAAAAGCAAACATGCAGCCACTTTTCAGGTCAGCAAGTTGAAGTCTGGGTGTTATAAATCCATCACCAATGTTTTCTTACAGCTATAGTAGCTGACACATCTGAATCCCTGGGAGCTAAAAGCATGCCAGAAGAAATGAGCACCATCAAAACACATCAGGAGGAGATGTATAGCAATTTCTTCCCTAATGCACCTGCCTGCTGATGGAACAGTATTAGCTTGCTTTGCCTGAGAGTGCCCTGAGTAAAAACGAGCTCATAATGAACAAATGTCTGTCCATGAAGGAATTGATTTAAGTGTATCAATTAAAAATTAGCCCCAGTATCACTGGAGAGATGGTTTTAAGCATAATTAATGCTTAATAGCATTCTTTTTGAGGTTCAATCAAGTATCTCTGGCAATGGAGCATATGCACCACTCCCCAACTGCAGGGGAGTATAAATGACTCCCTCTTGCACTGATCCATTTAAGCAGTTGTAAAATGTTGATTATATCCATGTTGGATGGGTTTAGCTCAGAATAGAACTGCCCAGAAAATTATTCATCCCACCCCCCTAAAACATTACCATTTCATTAAAATTAAGATGTTGATGATTAAGCAAACAATTGTGGATAAAATCAGCTCCAAGTTCTTGTTTTCTTGGTTGAAAAATGCCTGTGAAAGTGGAGTTTCTTCCTCAAAAAAAGTTCAAAGGTCATGTTTCTGTCTAGACTCAAGAATACAACAGATGTGTTGCTAACATTTTGATCAAAAGCATTATGGAATGGCTTAGGCTGAAAGGGAACTTAGAGATCATCTACTCCAACCTTCCCACCACAAGCAAGGACACCTTTTAATAGACTCAGCTGCTCAAGGTCTCATCCAACCTTGGCCTCCAACACCCCCAGGAGGAAGGCAGCCACAGCCTCCCTGGGCACAGAGTCTCACCACTCTCGTACTGAAGAACTTCCTCCCAAGATCCAGTCTAACCCTGCTCTCTCTCAGCTTCCAATCATTCCCCTTTTTCCTGTTGCTAGACACCCTTCTGAAAAGTCCCTCTGCAGCCTTCCTGTAGGCTCCCTTCAGGATTGGAAGGCAGCTCTAAGGTCTCCATGCAGTCTTCTCTTCTCCAGACTGAATAAACTTAGCTCCCTCAGCCTA
The DNA here is from genome assembly GCA_013396675.1 of Eubucco bourcierii. Taxonomy (NCBI): domain Eukaryota; kingdom Metazoa; phylum Chordata; class Aves; order Piciformes; family Ramphastidae; genus Eubucco; species Eubucco bourcierii. The sequence goes on along the minus strand of VWZE01010060.1, from coordinate 115,666 downwards.
ATCTCATAGCAGAGGTGTTCCAGCTCTTGGCTCATCTTTGTGGCCCTCCTCTGAATTCACTCCAACAGCTCTGTGTCCTTCTTATGTCCTTCTTACGCTGGGGACACCAGAACTGGATGCAGTATTGGAGGTGAGGTCTCAGCAGAGCAGAACAAAGGGGCAGAATTCCTTCTCTTGCCCTGTTACCCACACTCCTCTTGCTGCAGCCCAGCATACAGCTGCCTTCTGGGCTGCATGGGGACACTGCTGGCTTATGGTGAGCTGCTCATCAACCAATACTCCCAAGTCTCTTTCATCAAAGCTTCTCTCAACCCAGATGATAACAGAAGTTAATTCACAACCCAAATGAGAATATAACTTTAACCTGCAAAGAAAGACTTTCTGCTTCACTTCTGCTATCATTAAGTGTAGGATGCTTCTACAAAAACACATGAGGGACCACAGTTTCAAATATGTCTAGGAGACAGAAATACCCTAAAATGGAGGGATCAGGTTCTTTTGCTTCTGAAACCATTTGGGTTTTTTTTCTAACATGCCCTTAGTACTTAATATTTTTGTCTCTCCTTCTGTTCTTGCATGCTGTTACCTGCAATGAATACATGATCTCATGACAAGGAAGGACACGTGAAGCTGTCCAGAAAGAAGAGGTCAGTTGTGGGGCATCAGAATAATTTATCATGTCAGAAATTATAAAGTCAGAAAGCCCAAGTCAGGAAATTAAGGGACTGGAGCACCTCTCTTTACAAGGAAAGACTGAGAGACCTGGGGCTGTTTAGTCTGAAAAAGAGAAGGCTGAGAGGGGACCTTATCGATGTCTACAAACATCTGAAGGGTCAGGAAGACGGAGCCAGTCTCTTTTCAGTGATACCCAGTGATAGGACGAGGGGCAAGGGATGTAAATTCAATCACAGGAAATTCCACCTCAACATGAGAAAAAGTTTTTTCACTGTGAGTGTGATGGAGCACTGGAACAGGCTGCCCAGAGAGGTTGTGAAGTCTCCTTCTCTGGAGACATTCAAAAGCCATCTGGATGTGTTCCTTCATGACCCGCTCTAAGTAGTTCTCCTTTGGCAGGGGGCTGGGCTCACTGACCTGTGAAGGTCCCTTCCAACCCCTGCCATTACATAATTCNTTTAGAAATCCCTTCCCATGCCATCCAAAAGAGGATTGAAAAGTCAGTTTCAATGAGGACAGGCTGAGAGAGTTGGGGCTCTGCAGCCTGGAGAAGAGAAGGCTTCCAGGGGACCTGATAGTAGCCTTCCAGTATCTGAAGGGGGCCTACAGGAAGGCTGGGGAGGGACTATTGACAAGGTCTTGCAATGACAGGACAAGGAGCAATGGGTTTAAACTGGCAGAGGGGAGATTTAGACTGGATGTTAGGAGGAAGTTCTTTCCAGTGAGGGTGGTGAGGCACTGGCACAGGTTGCCCAGGGAGGTTCTGGATGCTCCCTCCCTGGAGGTGTTCAAGACCAGGTTGGAGGAGGCCTTGAGCGAGCTGAACTAGTGGGAGGTGTCCCTGCCTATGGCAGGGGGTTGGAACTAGATGATCCTTGAGGTCCCTTCCAACATTACCATTCTATCATTGTATGATTCTATGACTCTATGAAAAATGCATGGCAAAACATGAGCTGGGGGCTAGGAGAGTTGCTGTGGCACACAATATTTCAGCTATCTCTTAACTCTGTCTCAAGAACCTATTTGCCTCACTCTTTCCAAAATTTTGTGACACTAACATGTAAATAACACCATCAGAAGAAATTGTGTCAATGAACTCTAAAGCAAAGACTAAAATTCCGTTTTGTGGGGGTTTTTTTGGATGTAATCTGCACAGAACTGTAGAAATCATGGGTGATTTAGGGCTTCAAACTCGAGATTTTACAATATATAGAGGATTTATAGTAGGAAACAAGATGAGGTGCTTCTGCCACTCTAAATGCGTTTATATTTCAGGTATAGGATCCTGCCACAGTTTCAAAACCAAACACCTGAAGAAATGTTGACTTTCAGAAGAAGAGATATTTGTGGCTTAATGTTAAATGATGATGTTAGAAGAAATGTGGAGTGGTATTAATCATTTAAACTACTCATTGATTTAAACACAAATGTACTGACAGATGAATATGCATCTACTGGTCACCTGCCTTCACCTAAAAAAAAGCAAACCAGACAACAAATCCACCCCATTTCATGTGACACAATGAAATGCTGCCAAAAAAAAAAAAAATTGAACCACTATCTTCTAAATCTAAACTAAGACCTTCAAAAAACCTGAACTGATGGTAGATTTTTTTTAAGTCAGGTTTCCATATTTTTTAAATGCCCTGCCTCTATTTTTAAGGTCTTTAAATGTTTAGAAATCCCTTCCCATGCCATCCAAAAGAGGATTGAAAAGTCAGTTTCAATGAGGACAGGCTGAGAGAGTTGGGGCTCTGCAGCCTGGAGAAGAGAAGGCTTCGAGGGGACCTGATAGTAGCCTTCCAGTATCTGAAGGGGGCCTACAGGAAGACTGGGGAGGAATTATTTACAAGGCCCTGCAACGACAGGACAAGGGGCAATGGGTTTGAACTGGCAGAGGGGAGATTTAGACTGGATGTTAGGAGGAAGTTCTTTACAGTGAGGGTGGTGAGACACTGGAACAGGTTGCCCAGGGAGGTTGTGGCTGCTCCCTCCCTGGAGGTGTTCAAGGCCAGATTGGACGAGGCCTTGAGTGAGCTGTACTAGTGGGAGGTGTCCCTGCCTATGGCAGGGGGTTTGAACTAGATGATCCTTGAGGTCCCTTCCAACCTTACCATTCTATGATAAAAGAAGATAACTCAGCATCTATGATAAAAGTTCTTTGTGGCTTGGGGCCTCCAAGATTTGTGTAGCATCAATGACTGTCACATCTGGAAATAGGAATGTGACCTTTCAGTGCTTTCACTCAGTATACCAGAACTAAACCATTCTTCAGGGGAAGTGGACAAGGCTTGGGGTTCTGTTCTTCTCTTCTTAGCCGACAAACCTGAAGTCAAAGTAACAGGAGGGCTGCAGAAGCATCTTCAGGCTTCCAATATTCTCCTTGGTGGCCTCATCAGTTTAAAGAGCCGTGATTTACATCACGCTCACAGGAGGAATAGGAAGCAGTAATCTGCTTTGTAGCCACAGCTCCTGTTTCACGTGTTCCACCCCACGCCATTATTTAAAGATTGCCTTGTGCAACTTCTCCATTTATCACTGGTTTGTTTTCCTTTTGTTGCAAGCTGCAAGCTGACAGCTAAACATGTGTGCCTACAATATGAAACCATGCTCTACAAGAGAAAATTAAGATGTTCTAGCCTTCGCCCATGCCCTGAATGCTGACAGAAATGTCCCACAACTGCAGCACTCTGAGAAGGACAAAGATGCAATGGCAGCGTTGCAAGGTACAGGTACTCATGTTCCATGGGAGATGGGGTTCCGGCTGCAGCAGCAGCTGGAGGAGACAAGTTCAAGCAGATGATAGGATGTTGGCTGGTAAAGCAATGATGAGTCTGGAGAAGAGACAGATCTTTAGCTACCAAAGGGACCTTGTTAGTACCTCTGAGCATGCTTCTGGTTAACCCTGGCATGACTCGTAACATGCCAAGAGAGGCCAAGTGCCCTTTTATCCCATATGTTGCATCAGAGGCTTCTTGGTACTCTCAGAGCGAGCCACCACCAGAGCCTCTCTTCCCAAAATGCAGCCTGCACATAACAGGGAGAACAGAAACTCACCACTTCTCACACGGCTTTCTTAACAAAGCAACTCTAAGAGCATAGCGACAGAAACTCTAGTATGAGACTGCTTAAAGTCAGACGGTCACACCCTGACCCTTCCTTCAGACTTCTTAGTCTCAGAGTTTAGAGTTCAGTGGTTTGCACAGCAAGGGGGAAGCTGGTCTCCTTTGTACCCTGGGTGGGTTGAGAGGTGACCCGTGTCACAGCCAGCAGGATTGAATGGTGTCTTTCTTTCCAGCAACCCCCAGCAAGGTGTCTCAGCTGAAGAACTCAGAAACCATCACACTACTGCGAGAGATTTGCATTGCTCCTGATGCAGTAGGAATAAAATCCACTTTGTGTTGTAACGTGGTGTGCTGGTTTGAGGCTGTAATATAATTTTCTCTATTAAAATATTCCAATTAGCCTCAAACCAGCACACATGGGCGCGCCGTAGCCATTCTGCACAGCAAAAGCCTCTAGCCACAAGAGCAGCAAGAATTAAAACTGCACTTCCAAGATGTCCAGATACAGTGTATGTTTTATCATGATTCTGCAGACATATGTTTTGTGTGATTTGGTTCATTTATTTCCTTTCTGTTTTCCAAAGCTAACACATGGCCCTGAATGAAAATGACACTTAATGTTTTATTTGTTCAACTCGGTTAAAATCACAGCTCTTGTTTTGTGGAGTTTTACATAATAACCTGCTGGTTTGGGTGACTTTCATGTAATTTAATTTCAGTCAACTAGCCTGAAATAATTTAGAAAGCCTGCAGAGGCTTTGTGAATCTACTCCTAGGGACTTGCATTTCTTACATTTACTCATGTAAGACGTTAAATTCAATCTGAGTGTGGGAGTCAGTTGCTTCCCTGTCCCTACATGGAGATAAAACCCACAGCATGCGACAGGATAGATTCTTCCATCTTAGCCAGGAGTGGAAGGGAGGGTTGCTAAACCCTGACACTTACCTGTTAGGTTTTTGGGGTTTTTTAAATTATAGTTTCCACTCAGGAAAACCATTTTTCAAATGCAGACTTCAAAGAGGTAGGAAATAATTGTCTAGTGGAAGACTGGGATTGCCTGATAGCACTGATGGACAGACTGGATGAAGGAGATAACAGGACAAAGGAGATGAGATGCCAGTCCCTCACCTACCAGTCCGGAAAAAGAACAAACTGTTGGCAGGAGTAGGACAGAATGTACAATGTGGGGAAGCAGTCATGAGCTGAGGGAAACCCAGACACCTCAAAGACACTGACCAATGCTCACAATACACTGTAGAGCACTGAGGAAGTCAGTGTAGGTTTCCCCATTTATTCTTTTCTCCAGGTAATAGTTTTTAACAAACCTAGAGGATCTCTTCGGAACAGATTCCCTCTTGCTGAACGAGGCTGGACCTCTGGGACAGAGTGTGCTTGAACAAGAGGAAATGAAGGGATTACACAGGCTTTGAGGGTGAGGTTCTGGTTTAGTGGAAGGGTAGCACATGTGGTAGGTATTGCTGAAAGCCAGGGAAAATGCTAGTGTGGCCACAGAGTAAGAGTTTAAGAGAGAGACAGCTCTGAGTGATGGGGCCAAACACAGCAGCCAAGTCGGGGTTGAACTGAGGGAGTTTCCCCGGGCACTTGGACAGGGTTCTGCCGTAGCAGTGAATCAGAAATGAGACAGAAGCGACTCACAAAGTACCAAAACACTGACCATGGGCATCCAAAGCAGCAGGAGGCTACACAGCTATGGAAACCACACAGCATGTCTAACTGCAGTGGTGTGTACCCACATGGCATTAAGAAGTTGTTGAAAACAGCAGCCAAGTCTTTCTGAAGTTGTTTACCCCTAACTGTTTCTTCGGAGGATGCCCCTGCAAAACAAAGCAGCTGTCAGGTTTGTAAAGCTCAAGACTGCACTTCTGGTTCTCGTACTCCTTCCTCTTTCCTCCTTCTTTTTCAGCCTGCTCTGCAAACAACGTGTGAAGCAGTGGGACTTTGACATCAGAGGAGAAACTGGTTGCGACAGAGCACAGCATGACGAGCAAGGCAGAAGGCAGAGGCTGCAAGCTGGTCACGCACTCCTCACCTACGCGGAGCCGCTCGTCAGCTGTGCCTGCGCCCTGCGTTCGCAGCTCCCCTGCGAGTGACGTGAGGGCTGTGCTCCTCCGCTCCCGCTACAGCTGAAGCTGTGCTGCGGTTACAAAGGCTGAGGAAGGCTCAGCATGCATGCCTTCAATTACAGCTCCTTCGGGTCGATTCGCCTTTTTCTTGGATCTGTAGACAGCAGGGTTTGGAAAGCCAAATCCAAGGCGGGTTTCTCTGCGAGACAGACATCAAGCTCTGTCTGTGTCTTTAGAGTGTTGCAATACAGCTCGTAGAAACCAGGGAGAAATCAGTTCTCCTTTCCATGGAAAGGGCTTGAAAAACAAAACAGCTTCTTGTATCTTAAAAAAGACAGTGGGTTGGTTGAGACTTCCTCCAGAGTTCTGAGGACAGACCAACATCAGTACCACACCTCCAACACACTCAAGATCAAGCCTGTTGTCCACAATTATTCTACTTAGTTACACTAAGTTACTAGATGCAGATTTCTGTTCAGGCTTCGAGGTAGCACAGTACTGATGGACCAGCCAGAGGAGAGAGTAGGGGTTAAGGAACGAAGTTCCAGTCCTTTATTGTAACACTGCAACTGGAGACTAATTTTTTATTTTTTTTCAGGGTGTTATCTATCAGCCTGTCTGGCAAATGTCTGTCTGGTAATAACGTATCCATCTGCTGAAACAAGCCTAAATAATGCAACACTACATCAATAATTAATAGGCAGAGAGGTCAACAAGTTCAAGATTGTTACAGCCAAAGGAAAGCTGAAGGAAATGGATCCTTTCAGGCAGCTGCCAGGCATGACATGGGAAGTACAGCTTTGCAAGGCAACCAAGACTGCACAACAGCCACAGCACAGCACAGAGAGCCTTGTGCCCTGTGTGCTTCTGCTCAATCCACACTTACTTACCCGTGGAGAACACTCATTAGAGTGGCACTTCCCATGGAACAGGAGATCGTTCCACTTGAGGAAGAGGGACAGAACCTCCACTGAAATTCCCAGAATGCTACATTCACTACCAAAGGAAGAAGAAAACAGCTCTAGAACTTCCTGTTTCCCCCAATGGGTGTAGAAATCCAGCACACAAGATCATTTTCTTCCCTCTAAGTTAAAGGGATGTTTTATCTCATCTACCTTTACTTGTCTGTCAGCTAGCTGCCAGAGACCAGCTGAGACTTCCCTATGGTCAGAGAAACAGACATGTTTAGACAACTCATGTCACCCCAAGGAAAGGTTTCTAACAGTGATGGGAGAAGCACCCTCTGAAGGTGCTCACCTCCACAGAGGGGAAGCAGACAACTATCTTGGACTAGACAGTTTTAGATGGCTAAATATGGTCAAAGAAATTAACTTTGTGCTCTGTGTCAAACTCTGCAGCCTTCCCACAACTGAGTGGTCCAGGGAACATCAGTGACATCACACCTCCTGGAATGGTGGTGGCAGCACCAAAGGCAGGTTGATTTTTGAGCCTCCAGAGATGAGTACACAGCTCCAGTGAGCTCTGAGGCACTGTGGCACACTTGGACAGAAAGAGAAGTTAGCTCAGGGAAGAAGAAAAACATTGGAGCATTCCATGCTCTTGATTTGGGAATCTAACTTCTCTCAGCACATTTGGGAGCCCAGCCAAAATGCAAGCCAAAGAAGTATTTGATTGATTTGAGCACAAGCTGGTGATAACTGTAGATGAAGTCACCTACTGACCAAGCAAATGTGTGTCTGTAGGAACTTGAGGCATTTTAAACTGGAAAGAGGAAATAATCAGACTTACCACATGAAAATGAAATAAAAATCAGGGGAGATATCAAAATAGCAATACAGAGAATGAGGTACTAGAACAATTATGTCTCTGTTCTGAGAAGAGTGTGGGAAGTCTTGATATTTTGTTAATTGTCCTTCCTCACCAGCAGTCAAACCAGCAGGGTAGGCTTCTATTCCATACAGAGACCTCTAGATATTATTTGGGACTCAAGGACATAAATCCAAAATTGAGGTTGCTATTTGTGCCAAGGAGTCAGATTGTGAAGACTTCATCATCCTCAGTCACGGTCAAGTATCCCCACAGCACATGTTCAAGCTGATGTGTGCACACACCCTACAGAATGAGACCTCTTAGCAGTAAGCATTTTACTAAAGCTCTCAGAATATGTACAAGTGTATTGTGAACATGAGATCCTGGGGAAGCAATCACACTGTGTATGCTAAACCTGTCTTAACAGTAGGAACTTCAATGCGTGGGGGAAAGAATTAGAGTTTGGCTAGGCTGGAGTTTTGGGGCTGGTCGTCTGGGTGTGGGGGTGGGGGATTGTTTTGTTTTAAACACAGGTCTTGTATCAGAAAACACAACAAACATCTCAGCTACCTTTACAGAAAACCACAGCCTAATTACAGCCAAGGCAGTACAGGAGAGAAACTGAAAGTAGAGAAGAGAATTGCAAGCTGCAAAGGCAGTTCTAGTAACAAGTCATTTTAAAAAGAAGATGACCAAGATAGAAAAATCCCAATTTAATATTTACAGTAAACTTGGTTTTTCAAGTTGGGTGATAAGTTAGTTACTGAAGACTCTGTCAAAGGGATTTTTTTTCAGAGTGAAGTCCTAGAATATACAGGGGGCTGGGTTGTCCTCTGGCCTGTTTCTAAAGAGAAAACTCTGATTCTGCTCTCTCAAGGAATTCCACTGAGCTCAGAGCAGTCACACCAGGTGAGGTCAGTCCATGGTCCCTTTCTGAACTAAGATGAATTCATGTCATGCAGTCCTACAATCAAGGCTCTGAAGAATCATTATGAAGCTTTTCTACTTTCTTCTTTTAACATCTACATGGCTTTTGGGTTCAGGTATGCAAAAGCACCAGAGGACTTTTGTGCATCACCTCATATGCAAGAGACATAAGCACTTGGGAGTAGACTTGACAGAAATTTGCTCCTCAATTTGGAGGCACTCAGTCTGGAGACACTTTTTCCCTCCCACTCTTTGCTCAGGGTAATGCTGTACTAACTTCTTGGGAGCTTCTGACCCACCCATGCCAGCAGTTGAGTGGGGTCTGTATTCAGTCAGCATACAACCACTAAATTATGGAAAGCTGCATTTAGCCTCATGACTGTAGGCTTTTACAATAAATACCAATACATTTCTGTAACTTGCCTCAGGACAGAGGTACACATTGCCTGAGAAAAATAGGTCCTGCAAAGTGCAAGGGCCCCATAGTGGCAGTGCAAGAATGCAGCACCCTGCTCCTGGTAAGGGCAAAGTCTCCATCCCTTACTAGTCCCTTTTCCAGCTTCCACGGGAGCAAAACCAGCTGCTTACAAGCCTTCATTTATATGTCTGAAATCCTACAGATGATCCCAGACATGGGTAAAGGGTAGAATGTAGCTCTGAGAGCACCTGTAAGGGATTCCAAGACACAAGACATTGAATAAGGAAGAGGAAGTCCCTAGATCTAGGCGGAGTGTATATTTTCCAAATTAAAGACAGTACAGTTCTACAGAAATGAACAGATGAGAGGACTCCTGGCACGAGGACTAGTATATAATTTTATAAAGAGCCTTGGGGATGTTGACACCCAATTCCCTTTCATTCTGAGTGCTTAATTCCCTCCTCCTCCTTTGAACATCCACTTTGGTTATGTGGGATGTCATTACGTTCCCTGCTTCTCTCCTAGGGGTAAAAACAACAAAGGCCATTTTTTCCCATTGCATAGGATTGGATCTCCAAGGTTCACTTTGGAGAAAGAGCAACCCCCTCAGAATCCAAAAGTAATTATTTTTATCATTAAGAAATCCTTCCCTCAGCTTAGTCATCCTGAAATCAAAAAGCACCTTCTAAAGGTACACAGGGTCCTCACCATCTTCACACCTTTGTACAATTCTGTTTCGCTGACCTCTCTTTCTGTCAGCTCTGCTTTTACTGTACCAAGTTCCTCTGTTCTGTAATGCAAAATGCTTTCCACCAATTTAGACAAAAGAACTGGACTTCAAGAGGTACTGTGTTCTCAAAGCAGTCAGCAAATTCACGTGGTTGGTTTTGTATGGCTGGTGTTACTTGATCCCAACCCCCTTCTCACCCATCTGGTTGGCAGGATTATTCTCCATTCATGTCTCACAGTCTTTAGGGCACAGCTCTTAAAAATGTATAAGAGAGACAGGCATGGCATGATTTTGCTATAGATATTTTATGAGCAAGTCTGGGTGCATGCTGTGTGCTTGAAACAAAAGACTGCACAATTGGCTACCAGGGCAGGATCTGGGTTATTATGTCTTGCTTTCAAGATTTCTGAGAAGTCTTGGGCAACAAAAACAACAAAACAAAAGCATGGGAGAGACACCAGCATTTAGTAATTGGGTTAAGACAGCAGCGATAGGCTGCATTTGTTGTTATTGAGAGCTGTAATTCAGTCCTTTGTCAGAGAACAAATCCAAGGTAGGAGGCAGCATCCTGGCCCCTCCTTTTTTATGGGCTGTTATTTGGGGGTTGTATTTATCAGTTAATTGAATTAAATGACTACCCTGACAAAACGATACTAGTCCCTAAGTGCTTTTTACTTCTGTACCTGAAGTCATCATAAGATGTTTTGGGACCAAGAAGAACTTTGGCCACTACATCTTCCAGCTGTGCTTTCAAAGAACCACCCTTAAGGGAGTCTGCTGTCCAGAGGAAGTTGGGATATGCTCAGTGCTCCCCTTTCCAGCTTGACTATAATTCCTTTGACATATCTTTAGGGTAAGGTCTTACTGAGACCTAAGTCTATCAGTGGTTAGTAATGCGAGAGCTTGGATGCAGCCTCCAACCCAGCAAGTCCTGAAAATGGCTGATTGCCAGATGCTGGGAGGACATCCCAGGAAGGAAAGCTGTCCATGGTTTCTTACCTTCTTTCCCTAAGCATCTATGGTGACTGATCCCCTGAGTCAGGACATGGGTAGGGTGGCCCCTTCTCTTAACCCAGTGCCAAAGTATCCTCTTTCTATTCTACTTACTGTGATTTGCATGAGCAAGACTGTGATGAATAAGGATGTGATAGTGGATCCAGACCTTTGCCTCTAGGAAGAGTCACCACTGTATGCAAGAGTGACAACCCAAATCAGCTTCAGCTTCAGCATGCAGACACCAGCAGGTGGTGTTTTCTCTTCGTGTTATAATCTCATTTTATCACAGTATCACAGTATCACCAAGGTTGGAAGAGACCTCAAAGATCATCAAGTCCAACCCATTACCACAGACCTCAAGACCAGACCATGGCACCAAGTGCCACGTCCAAACCTGCCTTGAACACCTCCAGGGACGCTGACTCCACCACCTCCCTGGGCAGCCCATTCCAGCAGTCAATGACTCTCTCAGGCAAGAACTTTCTCCTCACCACCAGCCTAAACTTCCCCTGGCACAGCTTGAGGCTGTGTCCTCTTGTTCTGGTGCTGCTTGCCTGAGAGAAGAAAGCAACCTCCTCCTGGCTACAACCACCCTTCAGGTAGTTGTAGACAGCAAGAAGGTCTCCCCTGAGCCTCCTCTTCTCCAGGCTAACCAATCCCAGCTCCCTCAGCCTCTCTCCATAGGGCTGTGCTCGAGGCCTCTCCCCAGCCTCGTTGCCCTTCTCTGGACACACTCAAGCACCTCAATGTCCTTCTTAAATTGAGGGGCCCAGAACTGGACACAGTACTCAAGGTGTGGCCTAACCAGTGCAGAGTACAGGGAGAGAATGACCTCCCTGCTCCTGCTGGCCACACTATTCCTGAATATACAAGAAATTAGTATTTCTTTATATACAAGAAATTAAGCACTAAAGCTCTTGCAATGTGAATCATAGAATTGTTTTTGGATGGAGAAGACCTCTGAGATCATCAAGCCCAACTGTCAACCTAACACCACCATGGTGATTAAACTATGTTCCAGAGCACCATGTCCACATGTTTACTGAACACCTCCAGGGTCGGTGACTCCACCACCTCCCTGGGCAGCCTGTTCCAATGCCTGACCACTCTCACAGGAAGGAATTTTTTCCTAATATCCAACCTAAGCCTCCCCTGATACAATTTGAGGTCATTTCTTCTTGTTCTATCACCTGACATTACGCAGAAGAGACCAACCCCCAAAAAGACAGACAGACACAGGATGGAAGTGGGCATATAGCACACAATCCACTGCTCAGCAGCCTTTACAATTTTACTTCTCACACCACCACTGCCAACACAGCAAATGCTCCATGGTTTCTTTTTCTTTATTCCCCTTATAATTGTTTTCATTAATTGATAAGAACAGTGTTATACACTGACATGGTGCACAACTGGAGAGCTGAAGGAAGCTGCAGAGCTAAGTCCCAGTAAGAAATACCCAACCTCTACCTGCGAGCACATGCATATAAGGGCAGCACCACAACTACAGGTTAAATGTTGGAGTTTTTCTTGTCACCTTACTCAGAAATGATCTTTTAAAGAATCAGCTTTGCCTGAGATACCAGATTCAATATTCTTTCAGTGCCAAGTCATCACCAGGGAGTGCACAAAGGAATGTTTATAGATTCTTTTTACATGTCACTATCTCATCTATCCAGAAGGATCTTGACAGGTTTGAGAAGTGGGCCAGTGACAACTGCATGAGGTTCAACAAGACGAAGTGCATGGTCCTGCATCTGGGTAAGGCCAATGCTAGGCACAAACCCAAGCTGGCTGCAGAGTGAGTTGAGAGCAGCTCTGAAGAAAGAGACTTGGGGATGTTGATTGATGAGAAGCTCACCATGAGCTGGCAGTGCCCTCATGCAGCCCAGAAGGCATCTGAGTGCTGGGCTGCATCAAGAGGAGTGTGGCCAGCAGGGCAAGGGAGAGGATTGTGTCTCTTTACTCTGCCCTAATGAGACCCCCACCTTGAATACTGCATCCAGTTCTGGTGTTTCCAGCATAAGGACACAGAGCTGTTGGAGTGAATTTAGAGGAGGGCCACAAAGAATGGTTTGAGGCTGAGGGAGAGTAGATTTAGACTGGATCTGAGTACGAAGCTCTTTAGTATGAGGGTGGAGTGACTCTGGAATAGGTTGCCCAGGGAGGTTGTGGACATCTCCTCCCTGGGGGTGCACAAGACCAGGTTGAACAAGGGCTTGAGTAGCTGACTATAGTTGAGAGGTGTCCTTGTCAATGGCAGGGAGATTGCAGAGGATGATTTCTGAGGTCCATTGCAACCTAAGCCATTCTAGGATTCCATGATTTTTCCTTCTTACAATCTGTTCAATGGATCCACAGTTTCTACAGCAGCCCCCTAATAATAGAATCATAGAATGATAGAATGGTAATGTTGGAAGGGACCTCAAGGATCATCTAGTTCCAACCCCCTGCCATCAGCAGGGACACCTCCCACTAGTACAGCTCACTCAAGGC
>VWZE01010060.1:52101-102048 GCA_013396675.1 Eubucco bourcierii | reverse complement strand
TGTGCTTGGGATTGTGCCTACCCAGGTGCAGGACCTTACACTTGGCCTTGTTGAATTTCATGAGGTTGGTCTGGGCACACCTCTGCAGCCTGTCCAGGTCCCTCTGGATGGATCCCTGCCCTCTAGCAAGTCGACTGTACCACACAGCTTGGTGCCATCTGCAAACTTGCTGAGGGTGCACTGATTCCTGTGTCCATGTCACTGACAAAGATGTTAAACAGCACTGGTGCCAGCACTGACCCCTGAGGGACACCACTTGTCACTGGTCTCCAGGTGGACATTGTGCCCTTGATCACCACTCTCTGTGTGCCACCATCCAGCCAATTCCTTTTCCAGCAGTGCTCCACGCTTTGAACACACAGACACACACACAGACACACACACACACACAGACACACACACAAACACACAAACACACACACACACACGCACACACACACACATACACACACACAGAGTCTTTTGTAAACATCTTATTATACCAAGTATAACAACTTCTATTTGCTATTTATGGGAATGCTCTTTCTTGAGCTGCTTCACAGTAGAGAAATGTAAATACCTCTGAAGTGGTAGTTTCTATAGAAACTTATTTTTTCCCAGTGAATTGTAGAATAAACAGCCTAATTTTCTACTTTGCTTTAAATCTCACAGAAACCTGGAGCATCCTTCCCAAATGGCAGATAATAATAGTCTGAAATTCTGTAGCCACTTATGGCTTTGAAGCTTGCTGTAAATATGAACTACTTAAGCCTTCAGGAGTATTATTAGGTACTATCACTGGTCTCACTAAGAAGGGGGGGCAAAACAGCAGGTAAAAGATCTTACACAGAGTAGGGGGTCACTGCCTAACAGCTTGATGTGCACTCACGGTTTTATTGCTGGCTCTGTGACAGTTCATCTCACCCCAAGCACAGAAATCATCCATTTCACTCCTTTCAAGAAAAGGTCTCTCAGCAGCAGCTGTAGAGTGAGGGATGAATAAAACCCCAAAACAGACAGCAAAAGGAGTAGTGTTTTTTCGGAAGCTCAGCTAGTTTTGCCCAACAGATGCGTGAGGAGTTAGCAGGTTCATCACAGGGTTGGCCATGCAACTGCACAGCAAGGCTGAGCTCAGAACAACATGGCTCTGGGGCTGGTTTGTCTGCAGAATTTCTAGCTTTCAAGAAAACTAATGCTGGGAATCCTTTTTTTCCTAGACACAGCCTGAAAAAGCTCTCAGGAGAGCAGCCATCAGGAGTTTCTGTCCTCCCCTCCACTCATTACGGAACACTGAGCCCATCAGATTGTTGATGAGGGAAGCTTAAACTCAGTTGGCCCATTATTTTGTTGCAATAATTTTTGACTTTGTTTCACTGGCACAGAACCCCAGGCCAGTCATGAGGTTCTGCAGGCTGTTAGCACTTCTGAGTCAGCCAAGGCAGCTGACCGGAGCTGGCTACAGGTGTATCCCAGACCTGAAACATCATGATCAGTATGAAGAAGGAAGTTTGTTAAGGATGCAGAGCTTCCTGCTTAGGCTCCTCCTGACCATTCTCTTCCTTTTCCACCTCCTCTTCCTTTCTACCTCTTCTTCCTTCCCCTCCTCCTCTTCCTCCTTCTCCTCTTCCTTTTCCTCCTCCTCCTCTTCCTTCTCCTCCTGCTTCTTCCCACCCCTGGAGGCATTTGCTTATCATTGTGCTCCCCAGGACTGCTTTCCTGTTTATTGTGACTGCTTTACCTTCACTGGGCTGTGTATAACTTTGCCTCATACTATCATCAGTATTAGTTTGGCCATTTCATTAAATCCATTTTAATTTCAACCTATGGGGCTCCTTTCCTTTTCCTGGTCCCCTTCCTTGGCTGAGAACAGATCATTAGGTGACTGCTGTAGCTCATCCCCAGATACAGGCTAAATACGGTCACTGTTTACAGGGAACGAATGCAATACTTCAAACATAGTGTAAGTGTAGAGCTTCACTTGCCCACAAATGATGCTTTCCAGTAAGGAACAGAGATGTGTGTCTCCAGACCCCTTCCCACCATCCTGGGGCTGTCTCTGCTTCTCAGGCTGCTATGGAAAACTGCCTGGGCATCAGGCATTTCATCCCCCAAGGTGTTTACATGCCACATCTTCCTGTGGCTAAGTAGGCTACACATCCCTGCTGCTGCTGTCCCTGGTCCCGCACAGATGCCGTACGTGGTGCTGAGATCAGAGCCGTAGGAGTCAGCCCTCCTCCACACAGCAGATGGCTCAGCTCTAGGGTGTTTGTTTTTAGTGCTTACCTATCTGCTCCTCAACTTCTGAGAGTCATGTGGATTTGAGAAGGGAAGCAAGAAATGACTTCCGCCACAGCTAACAGGAAAAAAAACCAATCAAGAAGTTTCCTCTTCATGAGTTATCTCAAAACACAGAAAATGTACTCCAGAAGCATTCTGAACCTTCTCAGAAAGGAAAGAAATCAGAAAGTAGGGGCAGCCAGGGATGTGGAAAGCTCCTCAGCATCCAAGCAGTTAAGAAAGCTGTGTCTGTGCTCCCTCTGCTCCAAAGGCAGAAGGAGACACACTTCAGAGCAGACCAGATTGCCCAAAATTTTGGCTGGCTTCCAGTTCCACTGCATAATGGAGAGCAGGTATTTTCCATTGTAACCTCATTCCTAGCCCAGTGCTGTTTAGAAGATAGTAAATCCATCTGCATTTAGCCATTGGAATCTGCCTGATTTCACCCTCTCACTTTTAGGAATGGCCATGTTTTGATTTTATCCAAACAGCTGGTACTTCTGCTCTACCTTTGCAGTAAACAAACAGGTAAACACAGAAATAAACAACAGCTAGTGCAAGCCAGGCATTTTATATCTGAGTGATTTCCTCTCTGGCCTTTTACAGTCCACTATGGTACTCCTCACTGTTGAGATTTATTCTGCAAGTTGAATGGGATCCAGCTCCCAGATATAATGACAGCTAAACACATCTTCCGAAACTCAACTGCTTGAAGAAACAATAAAGTGGAGTCCATCTGCATTCTCAAGGTCATAAACTATGGGGAGCACTCTAAACAAGTATCTAGGAACATCTTGGAAAAGCATATCACAGATTTGTGGATACTTGACATAGACAAGTGTGGTAATGCTCACATACTAAAAGAAAATCACAGAATCACAGAACTTTAGAGATTGGAAGGGACCTCCAGAGATCATCCAGTCCAACTTCCGTGCCTAGGCAGGATCCCCTAGGGTAGTTCGCACAGGAATGAATCCAGGTGAGTTTTGAAAGTCTCCAGAGAAGACTCCACAGCCTCTCTGGGCAGCCTGTTCCAGTGCTCTGTCACTCTTGCTGTAAAGAAGTTTCTCCTCATGTTGAGCTGAAACCTTCTATCTTCCAGTTTGTAGCTGCTGCTCCCTGGCTTATTGCTGCTGACCACCAAAATGAGATTTGCCCCAGCCACTTGACACCCACCCCTCAGGAGAAGTTATTTAAACCCTTAGAGCCTTGGGCCATGTCATGATTGCACTTGCACTGGCAGCCAGCACCTGGTGCTACCTCTCTGGTAACCCTCACTGGAAATGCCAAGCAGGTCAGGAGTAAATCCAAAGCACAATGGGGTTAAAATTGCATCTTGTAATCAAGTTGTAGTGAAGGTGAGCAACAGGAGGCAAGAGCTCAGCTCACAGCCAAAGAGAGGAGGCAAAGTATATGTTAAAAATAGGCAACTCTAACAAAACACCCTCAACCATCTAGGCAAGCAGAGCTGCTTTCCCCTGATCTTCCCTTTCCTGTTGTAGATCTCTCCCACGTCCTGCTTTGGGCTGCTCAGCTCTACAGTCAGTGCTCTCAAACACTGAGAGGTGATGTGTGCCAGGTGCCAGCTGTGCATCCTGCTTCCTGAAAGGAACTAAAAGGCTGTCCAGCAGCTCATGGAGGTGAAGGCTCCGTGATGTCTTCTTCTCTAGGCACTGTCTCCTCTGCAGAAAAAAAAGTTCAAGACCCATCTGGATGCATTCCTGTGCAACCTGCCCTAGGTGACCTTGCTTTGCCAAGAGGGTTGGACTGAATTATCTTCAGAAGTCCCTTCCAATCCCTACCACCTGGAGCACTGTGTCCAACTTTGGTGCCCCCAGCACAAGACAGACATGGAACTGCTGAAGTGAGTGCAGAGGAGGCCACAAAGATGATCAGAAGAGAATTAGGGCTGTTCAGACTGAGGAAGAGAAGGCTCCAGGAAGACCTTACAGAAGCCTTCCAGTACCTGAAGAGGGCTACAAGAAAGCCAGGACAGGACTTTTTACAAGGGCTTGTAGTGATAGGATGAGAGGGGATGGATTGAGGCTTGGGGAGGGGAAATTTAGGCTGGGGTTTAAGAAGAAATTCTTTACAGTGAGGGTGATGAGACACTGGAACAGGCTGCCCAGGGAGGTTGTGGATGTCTCCTTCCTGGAGGTTCTCAAGGTTGGGCTGGATGAGGCCTTGCGCAACCTGGTCTAGCAGAAGGTGTCTCTGCCCATGGCAGGGGGGTTAGAATTAGATGATTTTGAAGGTCCCTTCCAACCCAAACCATTCTGTGATTCTATGAATTTATGGCACTGCTAATGCCATTGTTGTGGTCTGCATGGGTATGGCCAGAAGTGCAGGATGTTTTCCAGAGAGGGCTATCAGTTTTGGTATGGACCAGAAAGACAAATGGCACCTCAAATAGGCAAGCTGGGTATCCTCATGGGAAAAGCCAGGCTTTTTTTGTTCCCATCATTGCGTTGCCCATCCATCTTCCATTTCCCCACTGCTAATGCCTTGCTCTCACATCCTGACCCCACTTAACCACATTCCTATCCTTCCCTGCTGCAGAACCCCATTCTCCCCACCACTGGTTTAATTTCCTCCCCCACTTCTCCCACTGCCAGGAGCCCTATCTCCTCCTGTTCCCAGCGGAGAGCGCTTTGCTCCCCAGCTGATTTGAATTCCTCCCTCTTGACGTGGGCGATGAATCATCCCCAGTAATGGCATTTAAAAATCTCCGCAGAGAAGGTAGGGAGGCTCAAACCTGCGTGGGCCTGCACACAAAGTACAATGTACAACCCCAAAGTACAACCCCAAGGCCAGAAGTCCCCAAACTTCCCTGATGTTTAAACAGTGGGTAAGGGCTGGATGCTTCCTCCTAGATATAGGTGTTGATGGCCAACACTATGGACAAAACTGGTGCCATGTTGTGTACGTGAATAGATAACATTAAGATTTTTTTCTTTCTTTATCATCTATCAATGTTATCCTATCAGATAATGAGATGATGCCATTCACATATCACAGATCACAGAACATTCAGAAAGAGGCTAGTTAGAAAAGTTATCTAGAAGAAAAAGAAAAAAAAAAAACCTAAACATTTCAAAAGTGTCTTCCCATCTATTTCAGCACTCGAAGGGACAGACTTTTACCCATGAAATGTTTCTACACCGTTAATAGTGCCCTTTTTTAATGAAGAACCACTGTATGTCACATTTTTCAACTCATGGCTTATCAACTAGCCTCTTTTCTGATGAAAGCAGCGTTTCATTCTTATCTCAATCCAGCAGAGATTATCTGAGCTCATCCATCACCAACAAAGGTCCCTTCTAATTGCAAGGTGATTTGAAGCAGTGGTCATAGAGTCTCATTGCAGCCCATGTCTCAGTGATATTTTCAATCTGAATCACACTTTGATTCAAGGCAAGGAACACAGCTCTTCCTGACGGAAGTTCTGCAGTGTTCTTCATCACCTGAGCACACAAAACACAAGAGCTAGAGTGTGAATATGTCCAGAACTTGATGTGCTTAGCAAACAGCCTGTTGTTTAATGACTTTACTCAGAACACCTACATGTTTTGTTCCTGTTACTTGTACAGCTCTTACATGTGACAAGGAGACTCATTTTTCAACAGAGGAGAGAGGAGGCAACAGCTTATGGACTTTTTCAACAGCCTGCCTGCTTTCTGAGGCAAATATGAGGCTCCATAGCAGCTATGTCTTGGTGACTTCTTTTGAATTTATTTAGCCTATAATTGAAGGATAAATTTTCTTCTTGCCAGCTCTGCCAGCTCTCACTGACATCAGAAAACCCAACACTGTTCTTTCTGGCTTCTATTTCATCACCAGTAAAGAATTCTGAAAACTACATTTTCCTCTGAGTGCAATCCTTCACATTATGGCCTTGGCTGTATTTGTGCAATACCCTGAGCCCTGTGAAAGCTTTGTGGTGTGTACATACCCCACCAGTCACCATAGGCACTGCAGCGTCCTGCTTTCTGCTCCAGACACAAAGCTGCATCTCTGCCACCACTAAGGTTGCCAAGCTTGTTAGCTCAACTGTGATTAATGGTTGATGTTCACAGTTCCCCAGTGCATCCCCCAGACTCTGGGATTTCAGCAGATAACAGAATCGTAGAATTGGTTGGGTAGGAAAAGATCTCTGAGATCATCAAGTCCACCCCAAGGTCAACCTAACCCAAGGTTAGGTTTGGTAGGAAAAGACCTCTGAGATCATAAAATCATAGAATGGTAAGGTTGGAAGGGACCTCAAGGATCATCTAGTTCCAACCCCCTGCCATAGGCAGGGACACCTCCCACTAGTACAGCTCACTCAAAGCCTTGTCCAACCGGGCCTTGAACCCCCCCAGGGAGGGAGCAGCCACAACCTCCCTGGGCAACCTGTGCAGTGTCTCACCACCCTCACTGCAAATAACTTCCTCCAAACATCCAATCTAACTCTCCCCTCTGCCAGTTCAAACCCAATGCCCCATGTCTTATCATTACAAGACCTTGTAAACAGTCCCTCCCCAGCCTTCCTGTAGGCCCCCTTCACATACTGGAAGGCTACTATCAGGTCTCCTGGAAACCTTCTCTTCTCCAGGCTGCAGAGCCCCAACTCTATCAGCCTGTCCTCATAGGAGAGCTGCTGCAGCCCTCTGAGCATCTTCGTGGTCTCCTCTGGACCCGCTCCAACACTTCCATGTCCTTCCTGTGCTGAGATCATCAAGACCAACCCACAGTCATTAAACTATGTCCCCAAGTGTCATG
The DNA here is from genome assembly GCA_013396675.1 of Eubucco bourcierii. Classification (NCBI taxonomy): domain Eukaryota; kingdom Metazoa; phylum Chordata; class Aves; order Piciformes; family Ramphastidae; genus Eubucco; species Eubucco bourcierii. Next base: position 95,031 of record VWZE01010060.1, on the reverse strand, counting down.
CCCACACATTTCTTGAACACCTCCAGCGATGGTGACTCCACCACCTTGGACAGGCTGTTGCAATCCCTGAACACTCTTGTAGGAAACAAATTTTTCCTGATCTCCAAACTAAACCTCCCCTGGCACAATTCCAGGCCATTCCCTCTTGTCCTATCACCTGATACTTGGGAGAAGAGACCAACCCCCACCTCACTACATCCTCCTTTCATAGAGCTGTAGAGAGCAAAGAGGTCTTCCCTCAGCCTCCTCTTCTCCAAACTAGACACTGCCAGATGCCTCAATCACTGCTCATAAAACCTGTTCCCCAGACTCTTCATCAGCTTTGTTGCCTGCCCAAGGTAAGCATCTTCTGCTCAAAATACATCATGAATCTGCACTGCCATCCAGCTTCCACGGGTACAGATTTATTCCAACCACCTTTTGTGTGCTTCCTGCCTGATCAAGATGAACAGAGACAGAAAAAAAGGAACTATAGAGCTAAAACCTCAAATCTGTAGAGAGCTGTTAGACACTACTGTTCTCTACACAGCTCTAAACAGCCAAAAAGATCTCAGGCTGAGATAAAAACCCTACAGTCTGTTGCAGGACTGAAATATTAGCAGACAGAAGGATGTTTTGCTTTCTTTTTTGAGGAGTCACCTCTTACATTGAAAAAATCTATTTCAAACCACCAAAACTTCTGTCTTCCTTTGGTCATGCTTTTTCTATGTCTGATCCTGCCACAGATCAGATTGCCATGGGGTAATTAAAGAGACCACAAGTGACAGAGAAAGCAAAATATGTGCAAGTGTTACACAGTAAAATGTTGAGGAGAAAAATTCTTCTAAACTTTCTTTTTCTGAGCAAACTGACATTGCAGGGTTTTTTTTCCCCTTGGATTTCAGACAGAGGCTAACAAAATTTACAGTAACGAACATTTTGATTTTCACTCAAATCAGAGAGTGACTCAGCACTGCAAGGAAAAGCAAGACTAAATGTTGTGAAGTTCTGACAAACCCAGCCAAGGAATGAGCAAGCAGGAGTCCAACTTGGGTGCAGACACAGTTTGCAATCTGAGGAAAACTTTGCTGATTGCTTTTTGGAGGGGGGGTTTGTCACAGGGCAGACTCACTGTGAAGTCAAGTCCCACGTCTATATTGGATCCACTGCCAAATAATTCCCTTCTGGGTATGAAACTGGCTGAAAAAATCCAGGAAGCTCTTCCTTACCGAGGAAACTAATTCAAAAGCCCCAAAAAATAACTTTCTTCCCATGTTTCTCAATCACAGGCACATCTTTCTGGCTTCAGGGCAACTCTACCACTATTTTCAGACTTCTCATCTTTCACCCATATCCACAAGACAGCCGGCTCTGATGAACTCACCAGCCCAGCCTCTACTTGTCTGTGGCTTGGGATAACTTGTACTGCTTACAGATACTGTTTCTGGAGAGCAATCCCTCAGATAACCTGCACACTCAGATAACCCCTGTTCCCTTCCTGCATCTCTTGATAGATCTGTCCATTTGTCCAACTTCTGGAGGAGACACTCTGAAACCAGGAACCAGGGTCAGATGTGGGGTATGGGAGATAAGGAAGACAGAGGGATCTGGGGGAGTCTAGGGGGAAAGGGTAAAGGTTATGCAGGACCAGGGGCTGGAGCTGAATCATAGTGTAAGAAGTTCTGGGGCAAAGCTGAAGTGTGGCCTGCAAACCTGTGTGACCAACACAGTTGGCAGATCTGCGTGGAGCTCTTGAGTTTCTACGCTTGTACAAGAGGAGCATAAACATTTTTTTCCCTCTGGTGAATTCTTATGCAAATAGAGGCAAGGTCCAGTTATAAGAATTTGCTGCTTCCTCACCCAGGTTCCCATCAAGTCTCTGCTGCACAGGCAGCAGGCTGGGAAGAAGCTTCATTCAGACCCAGTCCAGAACAAGAGACGAAAGTTCAGAGCGGTAGCTGGCACAACCTCAAATCTTCAGGAGAAGCCATCAAGGGACATTAAGACTGATCTCTTCCTCTGCCTGTTGCAACACATCTGTTTGGGCAGGGATTCCAGCCCATTCCCTTACTGACAAACGTCAGTGTGTGCTTTTGAAGGCTATTACATCTGTGTCCTACCATGCTCACTCCAGAGGTTCCTGTTTCATATCCTGTTCTGATTGCTCTACATTTATCATGTAAACTAATTTCAAGTACACACAGGGGAAAAAAAAATTAAGTTACTATGCCTAAAGATTATGACATATGAGAATTTGTTAAGGGCTATAATAAAGATTAGTGCTAAAACCACACTCTCACCACACAAATGCATGGGCAATCCAACATCACGAGATGTACTTCAGGTGAAAGTTAAAATGCAAAAGAAGTCATCTGTTTTCCAACAACTTTCTAATTGTATCTTCAGAGACTTCCCAACTGTCAGAGTCCTTACAAGCATCACAGAGTGCTAGAGCCAGCAACTTTTATTCATCCAAACTAACTGATTGATGTAAGTCCTTCAGAATTGTATGTGAGACAGGGCAGTGAGCAGGAACAGATGCAAGCACTTCAATGCATTTGGAGGGAAAGATTTGTCTCCAACAGTCAGACTTGTTGCAGAGTTTCGGAAACATCCTGTTTCTTGCCTGTCAGAAAGCAATCTCTTAGTTTCTAATAAGCAGATCTTTATGTATCTGAAGGCCACTGCTCTGACAAGGCAGACTAAGCAGCCCTTTTTGCCATCAGAGTGCTCCTGAGGGCTGTGCTGCCTGTGCCTGATATTCTTGCAGAGATGGAATTACAGGCTTCTGTGGGGTGTCCTCAGCTCACACCCACAGAGACCCAACATGCAATTCTCTACCGATATGACTTTCCCCACCAGCAACTCCTAAGCTGGGCACTGATCCAGGGAAGTTAAAAACCCTCTCCCATGACACCCACTCAGCACTATGGTATCTGTTTCCCAATCCTGCTGATAAGCATGCCTGCTATTCTCTTCTATTATTGTCCCAAAACACAACAGAATGCCTCTAAGATAAACAGCGGAGGGGGATAGTTCAAACCAAGCCTTTACCTGCAAGCAATTTTCCAACAGAAGGGGTAAAAAGATGTCCCAGCCCAAACAGCACACACCAGCTACTGTCTTTAGTGTCTGCAATCCTCTAAGAACAGTGCCCATGCCAGGACACAGAGAGCTACATTCAGCAACCAGACTTGAAATACTTCATGCAGTAGCACACCAAGTGAGGTGGTTTGACTCTGCTCTTCAAGTTGTAGGTTACAAATGTTTGGACAGATTTATCAGACTTGAAATCAGTAAATGAACAAGTCCTAAGACACTTGATGTGGGAACTCTACTTCCCAGATAGAAATACATTGTCATACCATCTCCAAAGAAAGAGTAAATCTTCAGTGAGCAACAGTTCTACTCCTCCAGCCTGTTCAAACTGTCTCAGAGATTACCAACATCCACCAAGCAAGAACTGCGACACCCAATTACTCCTTGTTTTCACTAGATGTGAGAATAGACCAAACTCTGAGTTACATAATGAATGCTATAGCTTAGTATGCCCAGAGCATGCTCCTGTGAGCAATGTTTACACCTTTTGTCAGCTCAAGAGGTGCAAGAGGTAGAGCATTTCCACTTAAAGGACTTCATGCTAGTTCCTATTTCAAGCTTATCTTTGCTGACAACCAGTATTTATTATTTTGCAGCTGAGCTTTAGGATTCACCTGCATTTCATCTCAGCCTCTCTGAGACGACAAGAAGATCTTTTTTCTTCCAACTACCAATGTGAGATGTGCTCTAAAAAATTCTCTTGGAGTATTTAAATACCAATGTAAGGATTCTTCCAACTGAGAGAGACAAAGAGGGAGATGTATACCCTGGGAGAATAAAAGGATTCCTCCTGCATCATTGACTCTCCTTAGAAAGTCAGAGAAGACTGTTCTGTGTACACAACACTGCCTCTGCTACAGACTTCTTTAGAAGCCTGAAGAAAGGAAAGTTGCAAAGGGGAACTCCTACAGCATGCAGCTCATTTAGTTTGCCTTTAGGTCAACCCAGATGGAGGAGATGGGGGCCTGATGGCTCCCTTCACCTTCATCTCTCACCTGATGGATCCCTTCGCTTTCATCTCTCCCCTTCTGGGAAGGGTTTTACCAGTGTCACAGAGAAGCTGCTTGAAGGATGCTGCATAAACCACCTCTTATTTCACTTCAGGGACAGCAGATCCAAGCAGATCACAGAGAAGGTTACTTGTGCCTATTCATAGTACCTCACAATTCAAACGGGTTGATGAGTGAATATGCAAATAAACACATCTGAGGAAGCAAAGAGTAAGGTTTTCTCAGTCACTAAAAATGTTCTGCTCTTTTTGATCTCCATTTATGTCTGTCTATATTCAAGAATTCTTGAATAATGCTTATGTATATTTTACTGTTTCTAATGTACTATAAAGAACAGTGAAGAGTTCACACTTCCCTAAATGTGACCTGAAGGCTTCATAGTTATGCAGACAGGAAAGCACAAACCTACTGAAGGATAAATTATGTGACTACAGAATAAGATGTAATTAATCTAGTGTGCTACTCATTCAGGGAGGNAAAAAAGAGAGAGATTATCACCATGAAATACCAGCCACAGATTAGATAGAGTATGAAAGGAAAAGATTAAAATGTGGATTGTGGCTCTTGTTCAGATACACATCTTGAGGGGAGTAAATCTCACCTCATAAGTCATTTCCCCCCCATCATGCAACCACTAATCCTGCTAATGGTGTTCCAGGTTACCGACTGAGTTGAAATACATGGAAAATGAAGGCAGCATGCAGATCCTGGATACCTGTGTTTGTGATGCTGTTGACACAGCAGAGGCTGGGGGTGCTCCTGCTGCAGCCATGTTTCCTGTTTCTATAAACATGCTCTGTTGGAAAAGGGGCTACTCTGGGCACACGTGCAGTTTATGGCTAGTTTTGTGCCAACGTAAATCAAGCCTAAATTCCACCTCGGTGATATCATGTAAGGCTGATGCTTAAGGGAGTCCACATGCATAAGTAAGTGGGTTCCAAAGTAATTAATTTGAGGAGTCCACTTACATTTCAGTCTCACAACCAGACAGACTGCCTCGTAGTTCCCTTGGCTTTTTTGCATCAGACTCCCCAAATTTCACTCTTCCATTTCCTTCACTTCCTCACCTTTCAGGGTCACAGCTTGATGCCACAAGGGGAAATGAAACAGAGCAAACCAAAACAAAACGAGCTCCAAAGCAGGGTTAAGCCACATTTGACATTCAGAGCTATATGGTTCCTTTTTCAGCAGCAGGTATGAAATAGTGAAGATTCTCTGTCCACAATTCACTGTTTTAAAGCTCACCAGAAGTTTTCTAAATGCATCCTCACCTCTCAAAAATGGCTTTTTAGAAATATTCTATTTAGTGTTCAAGTCAGCTAAATTCTACTTTCTTCTTTCTTTCTTTTTTTTTTTTTTTTTAACTTAGAATTGGTTTCTGACACTTCTCAACTTTTGGTGCTCTAAATGCAACATCTCTGAGGGGATGGTGCTTGCAGAGCAAGTCACAGAAATATCTGCTTCTGCTTGTTAGAGAGGATGGGTCTGTCTGCTACATGTCGTCTTCTGAGCAGGACTGAGAGAACTGCCATCAGCCTGTGGCTCATGCAGAATTTCTGCTCTGGCTGCACTGTTAAGCAACTCCTCACACGACAGGTTGCCCAGAGAAGCTACTTGCTAAAGTCAGGGTCCAATTCCTGTCCCAGGAAGATCAGAAAATTAACTTCTACTACTTTCTGTGGAGGTTGGATCAAATGAAAGTAAGGAGACACACAATGACTTGTGGGACAAAATGGTCCATCCAGATTCAAAAGGAGAGATGTATACCTCCTATAAATAGGGATTAATTAGCTTTGCTTACCTGGTTTAAATATGCTGCCCTCAGTCTGTAGGGATGAGGTTATTGAACAATTCATAGCATAAAACTTGAACCAAGGATTCCCATTTCTCACAGCAGAGAATCATAGAATCAGAGTTATAGAATGGTTTGGGTTGGAAAGGACCTTCAAAGGTCATCTAGTCCAACCCTCCTGCACTCAGCAGGGACATCCTCCACTAAAGCAGGCTGCTCTGGTTGAGCCTGACCTTGAATACTTCCAGGGATGGGGCCTCAACTACCTCCCTGAGCAACCTGTTGCAGTGTTCCACCACCCTCATGTTGCAGAACTTGTTCATAACATCCAGTCTAAATCTGCTCTTTTCTAGTTTGAAACCATTGCTCCTCATCCTATCACTGCAGGCCTTTAAAAACTGTCCCTCCCCAGCCTTCCAGTAGGACACTTCAGGTGCTGGAAGGAAAGCTGGAACTGCTTCCCACAGCCAACACACAGCTTATCAGTTTGGGCCCACATTTCTCTCTACATTATGGAAGGTCAGAGAAATTACAGCAGAGTTTTGCAGATCCTAGTTTTTACAGATTCATAAAATACCAGGTTGGAAGGGACCTGAAGGATCACCTAGTGCAACCTTTCAGTTTACTCTCAAACTGCAATCTTTCCAGGTTTGTTTACACAACAGCAGTGCAGAATCTGGTTCTATCAGACAGCTTCAGTCTTCATGCTTTCTAAAGAAGAGAGTTGATAGGGACATTTCCAAGGAGTTTCCTTCTGGTTCATTTTAAATGTTAAATCTCACATTCTGAAGGGATTTCAATATTTCTACAGAGCTCATCATTCTATCATGACAGATGCAAAAGGAAGGAACATGAGAAGACAGCAGGAGAGGTCAGAATTCATGGATATGATGAGAAAGGCCCAGAAAAAGAACATGAAAGCTAGTAACAGAGTATTAGAAAGCATGGCAATGACTAACATTTCCTGGTGAATAAGCATTTACAGGGCTAAGTTTTTACTAAACTACTAACCAGGCAGAAAGGAAAGACCTTCACTTCCGAGTGGATTATTGCAAATCTTCCTCTTCCTCACCTTAGGACTTAGAACCCTATATTGCAAAAAGTAAAGCCCTGATATGCAATTTGCTGAGCACCAGTGGCTATTTCTACAACAGCTTAAATAGACATACAGCACTTCCATGATTCTGAAGATCTGTGGATGGAACCAGATTCTTCTTTTTCTCTCTGACTACACTTGGAATTCTTCTGTGCTTGCCTTGTGTCTGTAAAGATACAGAGGAACTATTCAACAAAATAATCATATGGAAACATAGCAAACATGCAGAGAGTTAAGTTTCTTACAAGAATCTCCTTTATTTTAGAGGAGAAATTGTAATGATTGTATGATTTTAATGTTTATACAAAGACAGGTAGAACAACTGAACAAGTCATTACACAAAACCGAACATCCTAGATACAATTTGACTTAATTCATGTTTCCATACAACCCATTTTCTCGTGTCAGAAGACAATTCAGTCTTTTGAAAAATCAAAATAAGTGTTCAGAATTGTAAATTGTCTAGCTAAGACATGAAACCAAAGTAGCTTTGGAACAAGGCACCCCAAAGTTAGAACAGAAATCTTCTGCTGCTGCAAGCCAAAAGGACAACACGTCCAACCCAGAGACAAAAGAGACTTCCAACAACTTGATTAGTTCATACATTCATAGAATGGTTTAGATTGGAAGAGACCTTAAAGATCATCCAGTTCCAGCCTCTCTGCCATGGGCAAGGACATTTTCTGCTAGATGAGGTTGCTCAAGGCCCCATCCAACTTGGCCTTGAGCACCTCCAGGAAGGGGACGTCCACAACCTCCCTGGGCAACCTGTTCCAGTGTCTCACTGTAAAGAATTTCTTCCTAATCTCCATTCTAAATCTGCCCTCCTCAAACTTCAATCCACCCCCTCTTACTCTATCACTACAAGTTCTTGTACAAAGTCCCTTCTTGGCTTTCTCACTGACACCCTTTAGGTACTGTAAGGCTGCTCTAAGGACTCCCCAGAGCCTTCTTTCTTCCAGGTTGAACAGCTCCAACTCTCTCAGCCTGTCCCCACAGGAGAAGGCTCTCCAGTTCCCTGATAATCTTTGTGGTCTCCTCTGTACCCACTCCAGCAGTTCCATGTCCTTCTTATGCTAGGGGCACCAGAATTTGACACGGTGCTCCAGGTGAGGTCTAAAGACAGCAGAGTAGAGGGGCAGAATCACCTCCCTCATCCTTCTGCTCACACTTCTTTGGATGCAGCTCAGCACAAGTTTGCCTCCTGGGCTGCCAGTGACCATTGCTGGCTCAGTCAGTTTTTCATCAACTGACACCCCCGAGTCCTTCTCCTCGAGACTGCTCTTAAGCCACTCCTCACCCAGCCTGTATTTGTGCTTGAGATTGTTCCAACCTAGCCATAGGACCTTGCACGTGGCCTTGTTGAACTTCATGAGGTTGGCTTAGGCCCACCTCCCAAGCTTGTCCAAGTCCCTCTGGATGCCATCCCTTCCTTCCAGTGCTCAACAGGACCACACAGCTTGGTGTCATCCGCAAACTAGTTGAGGGTGCCTCAATGCCACTGTCTGTATTGCTGACATGTCCTGAAAGTCTTTGCAGTAATCAGCCACATTTAATAAAGTAACAAATGAGATGAGAGTGGAGGGGTTAAAATGAATGTGCAAGTAGGGAAGAAATGCAACATGGGCTGTAGGTTTGTCTAAATTTGGGGATTTTTGTAGGAAAAGGAATGATTTCCATCACATCCTGCCTTGTTTTCATGACCATTTTGCAGTTTCCCAATTTTAACCAGCTAAAAAGGGAACAGCTCTCTACACATGATGGCAGGATACACTATGCTGGTGAGATATCCTCTGCCAGATTAGTGAGCTCTGTGGTCCTTATTCCATCTGTGGTTGTAAACGCAAAAAACATTTTGGTTAAAAAAAAAACAAGTAAAAGGAAGCTTGCAATGGGTAGCTATGGGCAAACCTGCCCTCAAGAAGTTTCTTTCTTCCTAAAAGTCAAAGCCTGATTCACACTCTGAAGTAAGCCCTGTGCCTCACACAACACTTGAATTTTAAATCCCTGCTATAGTCATTGTATCCTAATCAAGTGTCCTAATAAATTGGCTAAATGCACCTTTCCCAGGGTTCTCCTGAACTCTTCCTGGCAATCAATTTAAGATCCAAATACCTTCAAAGATGTCTTAACAGCACCTTACTTTTGTGGCCTCACCACAAAGATCCTGAAATTCTTATCTTAAGTTCAGACAAGCCACTCTGAAAATAGAGACAGGTGTCCACAGGAGGGGCATAAAGTCAAGAATTCCCCATGCTCTCCCAGTTGGCTGGTAAGCTCCATGCCCACCAGCTCCTGCCACAGATCTGGGCTGCAGAGCTTTGGATCTGGCCAGTTACTTTTCCTTACTGTGCTTCACAGAGCTGCACCCATCAGCCACTAATCCTGTGGGAACCAACCTTCTAGCTGCCTCTGGGAACCAGTTTCTGGTCAGACAGAAGTGCTGCTGGGAAGAGTTAGGGATGAAGGAAGTGGGAGCAGAGGCAGCAGGGACATTACTCCCAGATGATGTGCTACTGGGGAGAAGGGTTTTAAAGTTGGGCGAAGAAGTGGAACAAGTCTAAAGAGAATGTGGGAGGACATGGGAAAGAAACTCAGAGAACTTCTGATACAGATCCTTATATCAGTGTAATCAGCAAAGGATCATGCGATAAGCCAGGAATGAAACCATGGCTTGAGTAATTTTTGTCACCAATGAAATCCTGTGGGGAGCAGTCATTGAGCCCTAGTCTGGGTGTTTCGTTGTTAGAGGCACAGGCAGCTAAAGAGCTGAGGGGAAATGATTTATGAGGACAGAACTAAACACTTATTGCTAGCTTAAACAACAAGCAAGGGCAGACATAACAAAGGGCACTCTACAAAGACCCATGGGAATAAATGCCAAGGAGCATGAGGAACTGTTTTGAACAGCAAGCTCAACCTCCTAAGACTGAGGTGCAGTGACTTAGGATAGACTTGCCTGAAGAGTTGACCTTTGAGCTTGAACAGCTTTGACCAGGCTGGGCAAAGCAGGAGCAAATGAAAGGCAAGGAACAATTCTGTGTTGCTGGACAGGCAAAGAGATTATTCACATCTGTCCTGTGTTCAGAGAAGCTCCACGTTTCCACCACTAGAGAAGCTATCTGCAATGTTCAGCAAGGCACAGGATCTGGAGACAACATTCAGGGGACAGCATTCTGGAGACAAAACCCAACTGCTTTTCCCATTAGATTTCTGTACTAGCAGCAATTACCAACCTTAGGTAACCAGGACAGTTTCAGATTGATTGTATAAATGAAGAAGTCACTGAGTTGCTATTGCAAAGCAATAAGCAGATAAGATCACTCACAGCTAGAAAGACCATAACAGTTTCACTACAATTAACATCCAATTTAGCCTGCACTCAGAATTAAGTGTTAAAACTGCACCTATCTCCTGCTCCCTTCAGCCCCTGAAATAGCTCTTAATTGGATTTGAGCATTGTTCTGAGCTGAGCACCTGCAGGAGGGGTGAGATCCAGCTCAAGGTCATGTTTCAGGGAGATAAATATTTCAGTAGGAGGCCTGGGGGTGTGCCTGATGCTCCGTATGGGCAAGAGAGCTGCTGGGGCTACACTGAGCATGAATGCAAAGGGAAGGGAAGAAATGCAAGATAAAAGCAAGGAAAAAAAAAAAAACCAAACCCACAACAGAAAGGACTTTTGAATTTTGTTTCACAGCACGGCATTGCAGTTGTGCCAGAGTCGGGCTACAATTAGCAAGGTAGAATCCCTCAGATTGCAAAAGTCCTGCTAATTAAAGGAGATTACAGGTAAAGGGGAGAAAAGGGCTCCTATAGTCTAGAATTGTGGTATGGGGGAAGGGAAAGGAAAACTAACCCAAACCAAATGCACAGTCACAGGAAACATGCAATCCTAAGATACCTTCTATCTCCTTCTTTCCTGGCAGATGTCTCAGTGGGTTGTTTTGTATACTAAGGAAGACAAAGCAAACTGCTTCCTTACTTCTTCCTGCCCTGATTGAGACACAGGATCACTGATGTGGGGTGTTGCTTAACTCGGGGCGGGAACTTAATTCTCACTTAGCCCAGACTCCTGAGAAACAATCCCAGTGCTGGTGTCCAGTGATGAGAAAGAAGAGGCTGACTATTCCTTGGCCCCAGTATGAAGAAAGAAGGTGAATTCCCTACAAATACTCCAAGACCTATACAAGACTTTAGAGTTGCTTCAGAATGCAAAAGTCAGAGGTGAGGGGGAAAAATAAAGAGGCGAGGAGGGGGTTGAGAGAAACCTCAGAAAGCTGGGGAGAGGCATTTGTTTTGGCAGAGCATCATGAGGTGGGTCAGTTGCTGGTGACATGGTTTGAAACATGCACAGAATAAAACACATAGCTGAAGTGTTCTAAAGAGAAGAGATGGATTTAAGAATTGTCTAAAACCAGACTCCAATTTGTCTCCCATCTTAAGGCTAGAAAAGAGATGACCATCCTAGAGGAAATTCCACTCAATGGCAGAACATTTCAAAGCCTTTTGGAGACTTTGGAGACTTAGCAATTGCTTAAGGAGAAATTCAGGTCCCAAAAATCCAAACCCCAAAGAAGCTGAGGAATTCCTTTTGTCAAAGGTTTACAAACAGAGGGGGGAAAAAAGTATTGAGGATGAAAAGCTTTGTAATTAAATCCTTAACCTGAGATTCAGGTTCTGCCTCTCACCTCAGCTTAATGCCTGAAACGCATTCACAAGAGGTGCCTGATGTATTTGTAAACACTGCATTGCTTAAAGGTACACCATACAATGTACAACTTCCTAATCCAGGGCATGCTGTCAGGAGGCTATGGTGGGAACAGCTGACTGACCATGCAGCAGAGTCATTCTTCTGCTAAATATAACAAAGTTCAGGTAGTGCCACAGCAGGCAAAATTGTGCCAGGGAGAGATTCTGCATCTATTGTGTCTGTTCCTGTGTTGAGGAAGGAAAGTATTTTTCACCTTCCAGACTTGTTTGGGGCTTTTTCACCTCTTTTTTTCTTTTTTTCTTTTTTTTTTTTTTTTTTTTTTTTTTTTTTTTTTTTTTTTTTTAAGGAAAATGTACTCAGGAAGCTAAAACAATTACCTGAACAAAGCCATGAAGACTGTGAACTTTGACTGCCCCAAAGAATCCTTTTCTATCTTACAGTATTTTCCATGAGTGAGATCCTTTCTACCCTTTACTTCATTAGCTTTTTCATTACTAAAATCTGAGGTAGGACACACATGAAAGAAAGAAAACAATCCTTAGTGTGGATCTTGATTTTCTCTGGGATCCTTTTTGGGATGTTTATGGTATCCCATAAAATTGCTTGAAATATGCCTGCTGTATTTTTAATTGTCATTTTAAATGCCAAAACCCAGAAGCCTTGCTTATATTGTATGTGAACACAGCATCTGCTTATGTTCAAACCCTCAGGCACTTGAAATAACTCCACTGTACACAGAGGACGTTGTTCATTTTGGTTTTACAATTTTTGCCTGTGTAGAAGGAGCTCTAATGTCCTGAGAACATAAATGTATGTTCATAACCACGGAGCAAGATCACAGCTGGAATCTACCTGAGCCTTGGACTGTATTTCAGCAGTGGCATGAAGTGACAAAGCAGCTTATTTCACAGCTGAATTTACAAGAGCTGCAAGTGGAACAGCACATACTAGACTTACTGACGTAAGGCCCAGGTGAGTGCATGTTACAGGTCCACCTCTGTGCCTGCTCCACAGGGAACAGCAGCCTCTGCCAGCCAGACTTAGGAGCTGTCACTGCTGTAGCCCTAGAGGTACCTGCTCCGAACCCCTGGTGTGTTAGTAAAGGTGGCAGCTGCCATAACAGACTACAAATTGGGGGTCTTTCTATTGAGTCCAGTGAATTTTGTAGCAAGCCTTCCTTGTTCTGTCTTAAAGAACAAACCATTAGAGAGCACTCATAGGTGAATTTGCTTTTTCCTTTCAAGGATTAAACAGAAGCAGACCATAATTTCCTTTAAATGCATCTACAATTCAGTAAGTTTTATTATGGGTTTCAAACCTACAGCATATATATCTTTATATTCAATTCCAATCTGCTCCCTACAGGTGTTGTGAAACTCACATTTCATGCTTAGATGTGATTGACCGTGAATGTCACAAAGCAATATGTGTTCCTTGAGTAAAGATGTGGACAAGTACCTGGCCAATGTTCATTTTTCACATTAAGTTTGCTGTAAATAATCTTACAAGCAATTCTGCCACTTCCTTTCTGTAGGAATCTCTGCAAGGAGGTCAGCATAGTGTGGCTTGCAGAAAGCCAACACGTAGTATTTATGAACAGAAAAGAAGTAAATTGATGTCAGTGTTTGATTCAATACTGCAGGATTTATTTCGTGCACTCTAAAAAGAGAAGGCAAGGTCCCTCCTCTAGTCTGGCCATACTACCAAACAAGGAAAATTCTGCTGAGTTTGGACTACAGACAAGGGGTCAAAGAAAGAGACATTTCAGTTCTCAGTGTGCATCCCAGCCAGACAGCCCTGCAATAACTGTCATTATTTGTAACACGTACGGCTAAGAAATAGGTGGAGAAATGAAGCCATGCAGGTAAGAGAACACTCTTTTTTTGAACAATCACCATTTTTTGCAACACCATGTACAGAGGTCACTTAGGGTTTTCCTTCCCTTGAAGTCCAGGCTTCCTGAGAGGAAGGACAGCTGAAATACAGGAACAAATGGCTGTATGCCATTTCCACCAGTGTAGAAAATATTCCTCATGGGCATGGGTTTAGAAACCACATTTGAACCTTCAGACTTCCTGATGTAGGGTAGGAAGGTGCTGCAGAGAGATCTAGACAGGTTCAGTTGATGGGCTGAAGTCAATGAGATGAGGTTTAACAAGGCCAAGTGCCAGGTCCTGCACTTTCGCGCAACGCTCCAGGCTTTGGGGAAAGCAGCCTGGTGGAAAAGGATCTGGGGGTGCTGGTGGATAGGTGGCTGAACTCATGTTCAGTGTGTTCAGCAGTGTGCCCAGGTGGCCAAGAAGGTAAACAGCATCCTGGCCTGGATCAAAATCAGTGTGGCCAGCAGGGGCAGGGCAGCAATTGCGCCCGGAACTGAACCCAGCACTCAAGCTGTGGCCTCATCTGGGCACCACAGGATAGGAAAGACACTGAGGGGCTGGAGCATGCCCAGAGAAGAGCAATGAGGCTGGTGAGGGGTTTGGAAGGCATCTTATGAGGAGAGGCTGAGTTGTTTAGACTAGAAGAGAGAAGGTTTTCCACAACTACCTGAAAGGAGGTTGGAGTGAGACTGGTGTTGGTCTCTTCTCCCAAGCAACCAGTGACAGGATGACAGTAAATAAGTTTAAGCTGTGCCAAGGGATGTTTAGATCGGACACTAGGAAAAACTTCTTTACTGTGAGAGTGGTGAGGGGTTGGAATACAGTAAAAAGTGCTCCCATATCCTTAAATCTGCCTTCGATCTGTAGGTTGCAGCAAACCTGGGAAATGTAAAGAAATGTTTCAGCTAATGAAGTGCACTGGGCTAGCACCAAGCTTCTACTTAGAAAGCTGTTCATAACAAAGGACAACTACTTACAGGATCACTGCAAGATCATTAGAGGACTCAGAGACTGAAGTGTACCTGGTTCGTCTGGTTGAGACCTGGAAAACACAGTGCCACATATCAGCAACCAGCAAGCAATTTTTATGAGTGCTGAAAGAACAGGAGCAAATGTTCAAACCCAGACTGCTGGGCTGGGCTGGGCTATTCTGTGACCTAAATCCTGGTCAAAGGGAAGAACGTCAAGAGAAGCGTGGTCAGCAGGGCAAGGGAGGGGATTTTGCCACTTTACTCTGCTCTCCTCAGACGCCACCTGGAGTAGTGTGTGCAGTTCTGGAATCCTCAGCACAGGAAGGACATGGAAGTGTTGGAACAGGTCCAGAAGAGGGCCACGAAGATGCTCAGAGGGCTGGAGCAGCTCTCCTATGAGGACAGACTGAGAGAGTTGGGGCTCTGCAGCCTGGAGAAGAGAAGGCTTCGAGGGGACCTGATAGTAGCCTTCCAGTATCTGAAAGGGGCCTACAGGAAGGCTGGGGAGGGATTATTGACAAGGTGTTGCAATGGCAGGACAAGGGGTAATGGGTTTGAACTGGCAGAGGGGAGAGTGAAATGGATGTTAATAGGAAGTTGTTTGCAGTGAGGGTGGTGAGACACTGGCACAGGTTGCCCAGGGAGATTGTGGCTGCTCCCTCCCTGGAGGTGTTGAAGGCCAGGTTGAATGAGGCCTTGAGTAACCTGTGCTAGTGGGAGGTGTCCCTGCCTATGGCAGGGGGTTGGAACTAGATGCTCCTTGAGGTCCCTTCCAACCTTACCATTCTATGATTCTAACATTTGCCTTTCACTAGATCAGCACTGATTAAAAGCTAGTTCTTCTCTAGTTCGAGGACTCTTATCATAGAACCACAGAATGTTAGGGGTTGGAAAGGATCTCCAGAGGTTGCTGCAGTCCAACCCCCCTGCCAGAGCAGGATCACTTAGGGCAGGCCACACAGGAAGGCATCCAAGTGGGTTTTCAAAGTTCATCAGTCAGTCTGGGCTGTATTGCAGATCACTTTGAATGCTTTAAAAGGGTTAACAGGACCCTAGAGATAATAAAAACATTATGCAGCTGTGTAGGTGCCGGGAAGATGAATATAGGTTGATTTTTACAAACCTAACCTATGTGGAGTGTGAGTCATAATTTGCACCTTGCGTCACTCAATAAATGGGTCTTTTGAAAGTCAACCCACTGTGAATGGGTTGCTCTAAAAAACAAGAATCCATCTCTCCTGCCCACAGGCTGACAAGCTGCAGGATCAAAACGCTCTTCTCTCTAGGTTACAATGTGATGGCAATAGTAGGATCCAAATAAACAACAACCTATTAGTGCGTTTGCCACATCTCTTGTAAAAGGCCAGAAGGTTTTGATGCAAACAACTCTTCTTCTTTCATGAGACCATTTAATTCTTAATCATAAATGTGTGTTAATCTCATTGCTGTTTCTGCTGTGCTTGTAATTTTGTTTCTTTATATATATATATATACATATGCTTCACATCAACTTTTTAATTTCAAGGAAAACCTTGAAAGTTTAGCTAAATAACATTTTCTTTTGTGTATTTCAACTGTGAGCACCTGTATGAAAGCAATTTTTCTATTTTGTAGTCACCCAGGGGGAAGACAAGCAAGGAGAAAGGAGGTCTCCATGTTCACAAGGACCTCAGCACTGAGGAGACAGAATAATCATCTTTTGTTGAATACAAAAATGACACAAAAGCAAAGTAAACAATAGCCTTTTGTTCTGAACAAGAAAGGCAGGGCTTTAATAGTCTTTAAACGAGATAGAAAATTTCCATCCAAATGGAACCATGGAGTAGGTAGACACATTACAACCTTTTGGAGTTCAGTGATTAAATTTAATACCGTGCCAAACAGCGATTAGTTGATGAAGGGTGTTCATAAACAGAACAGAAACAAGGGAAGTGTGGCTCCAGTACAGCACTGGGTTGCCAGTTGGTGTTCAGGTTTCTACTTTAATAACAGGGTCAAATGCAAAAAAAAAAAAAAAAAAACCCACACTTTAATTTGATTTATTTCCCTAAGGAAACCCAGTGCAATTGTAAACACAGACTGCCTGGTGCATAACACTCAAACTTCAGCACTCAGGGTCAGATCCAAGGAGAGGGTTTGGGTACCAAGCGAAGCACAGAAATTTATCCTTTTCTTCAGCATTTTTCCACCTCACTAACTCAATCCCAAGGTACTGCTACATGTGAATCCCATTAAGTGGCAGTGAATTCTCCCAGCTCACTGTGTGGGTAAAGCAGCATCCTAATTAAGGCTTCACAGTTCCAGCCTGAGCTGGGTGGCTATGTCCTGCATGGATCCTTTCCATTAGTGCAATAAAATCCCCTGTTGAGCCCAATGAGATGCGTTGTCCTTAACACCATACCTATGTGACTAATGATCCAGGAGAACAGGAACACAAATCCTTTTTAATTTCTCTATGATCTCTCCTAAACCTGTCTCAGCCAGGCAGCAAAAGTGTGGAGGCCAAAGAAGTCAGCAGCAATACATCGGTCCCAGCACACAGCTAGACCAAGTCAACTTCAGTCATAGAATCATAGAATCATAGAATGGTAAGGTTGGAAGGGACCTCAAGGAGCATCTAGTTCCAACCCCCTGCCATAGGCAGGGACACCTCCCACTAGTACAGGTCACTTAAGGCCTCATCCAACCTGGCCTTGAACACCTCCAGGGAAGGAGTAGCCACAACCTCCCTGGGCAACCTGTGCCAGTGCCTCACCACCATCACTGTAAAGGACTCCTCCTAACATCCAGTCTAAATCTCCCCTCTGCCAGTTTAAACCCATTGCCCTTTGTCCTGTCATTGCAAGACCTTGTCAATAGTCCCTCCCCAGCCTTCCTGTAGGCCCCCTTCAGATACTGGAAGGCTACTATCAGGTCCCCTCGAAGCCTTCTCTTCTCCAGGCTGCAGAGCCCCAACTCTCTCAGCCTGTCCTCATAGGAGAGCTGCTCCAGCCCTCTGAGCATCTTCGTGGCCCTCTTCTGGACCTGCTCCAACACTTCCATGTCCTTCCTGTGCTGAGGATTCCAGAACTGCACACAGTACTCCAGGTGGGGTCTGAGGAGAGCAGAGTAAAGTGGCAGAATCCCCTCCCTTGCCCTGCTGCCCACGCTTCTCTTGATGCAGCCCAGCACTCGGTTGCTGTCTGGGCTGCACTCACACTGCAGGCTCATGTTGAGCTTTTCATCAACCCAGACTCCAAGGTCCTTTTCCTCAGGGCTGCTCTCCAGCCATTCACCACCCAGCCTGGATTTGTCAATAGTCAGTGGTTTTGCAGAGGACAAGCAAGATCATGCCCTGGTTTTACCACAGGAAAAATTGCCCCCTGAAGTCTGAGAAGTCACCTTAGAAAGAAATAAAATTTTCACTTCAGTTTCTGTTAAATGAACTGCTCCAATCCATCCCAGTATCTTAAGCATCAGTATCTGAAGCCTTAGGTAATCCAAAACTAATGTAAGTCTCATAAACAATAAGCAAAACTAAACTGAGATATATGTGCAGGAGAAGACATGATAGTTCTTTTCTTCCTTTTCTGTCATCACCTATTCCTACAGTCCAAGCAAATGCCATCATCGTTTTAATTTGAAATAAACCTTCTTACTTTAAAATCTATTTTGGACCAGATCTGTTCTCAGACGCATTAGTATAAATCTGTTGCCTTTCCATGGACTTTCTCCAACTCTATTCTGGTGCAAGCAAGATCTAAATCTTATTTTAGTGATAAATTGCAGGGTTATGCTAAAGGTCAACATTGGTGCAGTACACAGGTTTTGGTGAATTCTATTTATGGGGAAAGGAATTTACACTTAGAATTTATTACAAAGGCCACAGGATTTTTAGTTTTCTTTAAATGAGAACTTCTAGATAATGCCTAAAGTGCTTTGCTCATTATTTTAATCCCATCCATTAATTAACAACAATTAATCACCAAGGATGTGTGCTAAGTTAGCTGCAGATTTCAGAACAAGAAAATTTAACTCAAAAATTCAAGGAAGTTTCTAAGTAACACTTCAGATGAATGGGTTTGTAAAGCTGCTATCAGAATCCTCCATCACAATTTCCCTGCCTGCCAGAGGGCCTGACAGTTTTTCTCCTCAGGGGAAGAAGCAAGTGATTTGTACCTTAGAAAAACTTCAGACTTATTCTTTGCCTATGATGTGTGTTCCAGGTGGTGGTAAGAGGTAAATCCTAGAGGCTTTCTCCACAATGATCAAATGCCAAGAACCAGAGCAGTTTATCAGAACAGCAGCAGCTCCTAAAGCCTCTGCAATGACAGTTTTAACTAGATATGTTCAAGAGTTTATACGCTGCAAAGCTGAGCTAGACCATTTTGGCAAAGAGTCTGTCTGCCTACCAAGGGTGGGGTAGGTTTTACTATCTATATAATGACTTCCTACTGCAAATGGGTCAGGTAATTCAAATAAGGAGCCAAAACTGCCTTTGCTGGAGTCTGGTGGAAGTCTGGCCTGTCAGTAAACATGTCCCTCAGCTACAGAGTGCACATCCTCCATCATGTGATGTCTCAGCCATTTCCTGGTACTGCCACTCCAACAAATACTTCGCTTTATCTCCCTCAGATTCTAGCATCGGTAGTTTCACCACTGAGGTTGCTCTTGCTGCACTTCCTGGTGTCGGTGGCCTGCTGTAAACTGGAAAAATACCTCCTGAAAAAACCAGCCAAGCACTTGAACGATACCAGAGGCTCCCTCTTTCTCTGCCTCTGTAGTAGCACACCAGGCAGTCATCCAGTTTGTCGCTTTTGCTTGTCCAGCTCCAAACCGAATGTTTCAGCCTGCACAAATAATCAGGTTTTAAATCAAACCCACAGCAGAAGATCAGCTCCCTGCATGTGATCAGAGTACTGCATGGCTTTCCCTCTACCTGAACTTGGATGCCTTATATTCAACACATGCATTGTGCTGGCTCTGGGATCTGGAGTGGGGTACAATGCATTGTGTGGTGGGGTCTGGGGTGGTAAATCCCAAACTTAGCAATATTGCAGAGGTGCTACCTTGCACCACGGTTAAGAAATAACTAATTTCTGGTTGAAATGTCAGAAGAAAGGTATGAAGCAATTTGAAAGGTTAAGAAATAACTACCAGAAATAACTACTTAGTTCCTGCAGGCATAATGGATGGCACAGGCTGCCCTGCCCCATGGCAAACCTCACTTCTGCGCAAAGCAGCCTCCCCACCAGCCTACACAGCATCCCCTAAGAGAGAGCTGACACAGAAGTTCTTGAAAGAATCCTGGAAGTATTTGGAATGCAGCTGCTTGCCAAAAAAGTAGGTGTATGGCTTTGCACACCATACGTGTTTTGGGCAACACTGTTCATTTTGGGCCAATTCACTAAACAGTCTAGCTCTGAAAGTGAGCAGAAGCTTTGACAAGCTTTGCAGGGACTAACAACTCTTCCTAAGTCAAAGTTATGCTGGCAGACTACTGCTGAACCACAAGGCCAGAGGTCCTGAGCAGCAACCAGGAGATGTCACCATGTTTCATAACTCCATCCTTTACTGGAAACCAAGTCAGTGAAACAAAAACCAACAACCTCTGGTGGACTCTGGATTAAACTGATCTCTTCTGGGGGACAGCTTCATGAATCCTGGCAGTTTGAAGCAGCTCTTTTCAAAGGACATTTCTGAGAATGAACAAGCTGCTTCATAGATACATGATGTTATCATGGAAAGTTTTTGTTTGACTATCTTTCAAAACAGCACACTTCTGCAAAGAACAAATGAACATTATTGGTCCTAAATGTACTTGAAAATTAATACTGCAGCCGTGTGTCACTTAGAAGTACTCTGTTTTGATCTTCACAAGGTTATCCCAGTTTCTTTGCCCCGTAAAATTAACCACAAACACAACAGCAAATGAGTCAGAACACAAAGCTGACTCTAAGAGAAGGGATAAATGCCTCCAGAGAGCACACCAAACAGGAGGCACGAAGCAAAGTGAAGGGTGCAGTAGTGTGTGGCAGCAGGGATTGAGATAAAGACACAACACTTGTCTGTGAAACTTCCCCATTTGGCTCAAGCTCCTATGAAGGCAAAGGTCGCTTGCTAGGTCTGGAACACCTGATCTCACGGACCAAAGTCTGACCTGGAAAGACATTAGCTACAAGATGCAAGCTGTGAGCGGGAAGGCAGCCCACAGGCTCCAGCACTTCTACACAGCAGCTTTGAAAAGAGTTTCCAATGGGCTTGCACAAAAAGTCCTTTCAGAAGTGCTCCATAAAATACACCTGAAGAAAGACCGTTAGGAGGAGACTTAGCGTAGCTTTGCTCTCTTCTGTTTAGTTCAGGTGTTGTTTTTTCACAAGCAGAAACACATGTAGAGACTTAGTACACCCTACAATGCCTCACTAAAGTCATCAAGTGGTGGTTATAAGTTCATCCAAGATCAACAAGGTCTTTTTCCACAAGCAATCCTTTGTGTTTGGGAAGCCTTTGCCCTGAATTTTACTGTCTCCCAATCAACTAACAGGTGCTCTGCAGTCAAACACCAGCTATTTAAGGGCAACCTGCATAACGACTTCCCAGGCTGGCAAGCAATCTGAAATAATAGTTAGGTACTGGAATGGGTAAGTTTTATTCAGGACAAACAGAAACACTCCCAACAGGAAAAGAAAGGCAGGGGGGAAAGAGGGGAAATTATATCTTTCTGGGTTTCCATTTAGTTGCCGCATATATGTTGCCACAATAAGTTTCAAAGAAGAGTGTGAGGCTCCCAGCAGCAGACACTGTGGTGATCTGACATTAAACAGTGGTTGTTCTTCAAACTTTCCAGTTTTGGTGAACAACACAATGGGATATTTTCTCCACTTTCAGGGGGCACAGGTAGCCACACACTGCTAATACTGCAAGTGTGTTATTTTGGGTAATTGGACTTTTTTTTTTCTTTCTCCCTGGAGAATATACTTTGGGGTAGGGAAATAAAATTCTACAAGCTCTCTCAGCTAGACACCAGGTGTGTCATTTTGCAGTCTAACCCCACATCAGAATCTTACAAGCCATGCAACTACTCATTTGTGTACCATTCCTATCTAATGTCTTTAAAGCTTCAAGGATTAATGCAATACATGGCAAAAAATCACAGAATCACCAAATGTTAGGGATTGGAAGGGACCTCCAGAGATCATCTGATCCAACTCCTGGGCCAAAGCAGGATCACTTAGAGCAGGTCACACAGGAATACATCCAGGTGGGTTTTGAAAGTCTCCAGAGAGTCCACAACCTGTCTGGGCAACCTGCTCCAGTGCTCTGTCACCCTCACCCTATAGAAGTGCCTCCTCACGTTGAGGCAGAACCTCCTGTGTTCCAGCTTCTAATTCTTGTTCCTTGTCCTATCACTGGGCATCACTAAAAAGAGTCTGGCACTTCATCTTGACACCCACCCCTCAGATATTTATAGAGGTTGATCAGATCCCCTCTCAGCTTTCTCTTCTTCAGAATAAACAGCCCCAAATCTCTGTCTTTCTTCATAGAGCAGATGTTCAAGTACCCCAATCACCCTCACAGGTCTCCAGCAGATCCTTGGTTCTCTTGAATTGGGAAGCCCAAAACTGGATGCAGCACTCCAGATGTAGTCTCATCAGGGCAGAGTAGAGTGGCAGGAGATGCTCCCTAGACCTGCTATGATATTTCTCATACAAAAGTCCCTGCTAAAAACATTGTGTGTATGCTGCCTCTTACACTCTACACAGGCTTCAGAACCATATTGCTGATTCCTGTGGTCTAATGTCACCCAGGAAGGGCTTCTGGATTCTGAAAAATCCATGTAAAGAGACTGTTCCATTACTGAAGGTCTTAAGAACAGCAGCCAAACTCAGAAGATATGGGAAAGGTGTCAATGCCTTGAAGTTGATTCAGATGAGGAAACAGAGAAGCATAACGAAACAAAGACGAAAAATGCCTCAAAGTCTGCTGTATGCCTCCAGGAACTTGCAGGACTGCAAAGAGCAATGCAGTGCTTTCACTCAGTCTGCACAGTGAGCCATAGGCTCCGTCACAATCTCATGGCACTTCCTCCACTTGCAGAGGCACAGGGTACAGGGCAA
Source organism: Eubucco bourcierii (assembly GCA_013396675.1). NCBI lineage: Eukaryota > Metazoa > Chordata > Aves > Piciformes > Ramphastidae > Eubucco > Eubucco bourcierii. Next base: position 72,397 of record VWZE01010060.1, on the reverse strand, counting down.
TATGTGGTCTAGGAGGTAAGTTGATGCTAAGGTTCCTTCCATAAGAAGGCTGATGCAAGTAGCAGTGCTGGAAAGAAGTCCTGTGGCCAACAACTAAGCCTGAGCTCTCTTGATCTGGATATATGTCACCTTCATTTGCTGAGACGGTGCACAGTTACTCAAGAGGAAAACACATCCCTGTGTAAGCATAAAGTTTCCAGGCAACGATGGGATTGTATTATTCAGGAGATTATGACATTACTGTAAGTGCCATCGTTCCTGCCACTGTGATGTTTCAGATGGCATAAAAACAAAACTCTTACCTCTTCTCTGTTCTCTCCTTCCCTTACGCCAATACGCAAGTAATGGCACTGTGTTGCTCTTCCAGATAATCAGTTACTGATATATATGGAGCATGTGAATACACGAGCAGCAGAGACAGAAAAAAGATGGTCACAGGACCTGCTGGCTGTGGAATAAGAGAGGCTGTATCACAGGGAGCATGTCAAACACACAACAGCACCTGTGGTGTTATTGCAATGAAAAAGAAAAGGGTTTTTACTGCACAGCATGTTATGCCAGGCTTGGCATAGCACAGGAATAGCCAACAGAGCCCCAGGAACAAGTCCTTAACAAAAGCCCCAAAGCAGCAGGTAGGTCAGAGCAGTCAGAAGACAGACAGCATCTTCCCATGTGCAGTAGGACATTTACCAGGATACAGAGATCTCTGTATGTGAACTGTTTCTGCTGCCACCAAAGAGGGCATCTTTTGAAAGGCTGGAGCAGATGATGCTTGGGGTTGCTTTCAACCTGGCATTCTGTGATTCTGTAATCTTTTGTGCACAGCTGAGTAATGGTTGGAGCTAGATGCACACAGGAGATGGTAGCTGACATCATCCAAACCTGGACAGGCCTGCTAGACAGACTGGAGGTCAGCAGGTGCAGAGACTTTGCTCTTTGAAGACTCTTACTCAGTATCAGTTGTGCAACAGGTTATCAGCGTGGGTTGCTTCCGTATACGGTCATGACCCGTAAGAGTGGAAAAACTTGTTTTGTAGTAGTGGAAGGATTTTCCTGAACTGGGTTAAATAGTCCTTATTTAACTAAAGCTTGCAGTTGCTGGAGCTGCTCTGGATTGACATTAGCATAGCTAAGATCTTTCACCTTCCTTCATCTGCTACAATGCAGAACATGAGTGTCTATTCATTTCTGTGTTCATTCAGCATTCGTACCAGAAACACAGAACTGGTTTTCTGGATCCCTTGATCCTTCAGACAAAAAAACACTGACAATTTCTCAAACCACAGGAAGCTTAAAAATAGCACTTGTTCCAGCACATTGTTGTTCTTGAAATCTGGGCTAGAAAATACTTACAGGGCCTCCAAAAGACAGAGGCTCAAAGCAAAGCATCTCTATTACTGCATGATTTTATTTAAACAACTAACCCCATGAAGAGAAGAGCTGCCGACGCCAGATGTGCTATTGGGTTTGTTCCTTGAGACAAATTCCTACATGGATTCCCCCATGTCTGCTATGTGTTTGCCTCTGCTTCACTCATTCCCTGGGAAGAGGGAGAGGCTCGAGAGTGGGAGACACAGCTTGGACCTCTGCACTGTATCAAACTTTGTATGTTCACTAAACATGCAGGATTTTGTTTTCAAGACCTGGATCCACTCTTCTGATTTGAAGAATGGGTTGAAAAGTTCCCGGAGGAGAAATTCAGGCATTTCTTTAGCAAGCCATGGTAAATATTCTCCCTGCTCTGCAAGCTTCATCATTTAAAGGAAGTAAGTGCTCATCACAGCTCCGCAGAAATCCTCTGGATTTCTATACATAGAACTACACAAAGGGCTTTTTCAGGATTCCTTTCAGCAAAGCAGAATGCAGACCTCCCTTGGCACAGATCACCAGCCTCTAACGACTGCAGCAATTCGGTATTTGTTCATTTCAGGGGGCTAACAATGCTGTTCCCTCTGGGGAGAAGACCCTCCTAGACTACAGTCAGTTAGTAGCTTTGGGCTCAGAGGGACACTAGCACAGAGTGTTCCTCCCTGCTATATATGCCCACCAAAGCGGTTTATTGGCCCAGACAGCAACAGTAGCTGTCTCCTCTCTTCTTACCTGAGCACACTTGCATTTAAGGACCTTCCTGGATAGTAAACCTAGAGACATTTTAAGTTTCTGCACCTAGGGTTTGGTGCAGTCTAACAAAACAACGAAAAGTAGAGCCATAGATATATCACCTTAATCCAGTTTAGGGATCTGCATTTACTTAACATGCATTTGCCTATTTTAAGCAGCCTCTCAATATTACAGACTTCTCTTGCTGCCTTTTCACACTCCAGCTGCAATATTTCAACAACTAAGGGGATAACTTCCACTGCAAAGATGCTTAACAGTATTTTCAATTACAGTCTGCTTCTGAAGAGCCTACAGCATCTTCTTCATAATTCATTTTAAGTACAGACTATTAACAAAGGGCTGGAAGTGTCCAGACAGAATTTACACAGACTGAAGAGGTTATGATTTGCAGATGACGGTTCTTTTCCACTGTAGGTGGATCAGTACGAACTTGGGAGTAAATCTGCTATCTTTTGGGAATGTTTCCAGTTAACTCCATTCTAACTACGTTTGCTTTGCTTGGTTCTGCTTCAGGAACTGAAACTAGCTTGGCTCCAGTGTTAAATAACTAAGCAGGAAATAGCAGAGGCTTTACCATATACAGGCTAGCCAGGGGTGGAGCAATATATTGAACTAAAAATACAACAAAGATTGGCACTGGGACACCCAGATTGGTTCCATTTTAATTAGGAGATATACAAGCCCCCAGTGCTGCCGATTAAGTTATCTTCATTGAAAACACATTCACACATTCAAATGTCACTATGCTTCAAAGAGGGAAGTGTTGAGACATAAAAGCTTAAATGTCCCAAAATGAGGATCTGGTCAAAAAATGTGTCCTGCACTATGTCAATTTGTTTCTGTGCCCTTTAGCAGCCAGGGTGCCTCCCTCTGTCCCATCCCACACACAAGTAATAGGGTTAGAGAAAAGTTTTAACTGCACATCAGAAAATCCAGTAATAATGCTAACCTGATAAAAAAAGGTTAATCATGGGTGGGGATGGTGTTTATTTTGAAACTGAAGGAAAGATAGGAATAGCTTCAACCACTCAGATGAAAAGGGGTAAAAGAAACTGAATGCTGCAAATATAATATAATGTTTGAATAAACGTTGGCAAAGGAGCAGCTGCAAACCAAGTCAGCAGGAATGAAATAAGCACTAAAACATCCTTACAATCAAGACTTCAAATCATTCAATCTACTCTCCAATATGTTAATTAACTTGTTATACAGATGGAATAAAAGAGAGTTTGTTTGTACCCTTGGCTAATATACACTAAAGAAGCATCACTGCCATAAGTGAGTCAAGGTAAAACGAACAGAAATTAAATGCAGTTCCAGACTTGGGAAGCAAACTCCAGATTTGACCCTATGTTATTCTTCGAACAATAAATATTTTACTGTCTCCCAACTGCATTCTGGAAGAGTGACTTCTACTCCTCATCTTAACTGGACTGTACAAATAAAACCTAGACAGCTCATTTATTGATACTGTGAAATATCCAAACAAGTACTTTTATTGCTATTAAAAAAAAAAAAATAACAGCTGGAAAAATAAACCTCAAGCTGTCGTTGAGAGTTCAGCTACAGAGAAAGTGAAATGGTCAAAACAGAAAAAACACTTCCCAAGGAATGCTGAGAATGGGGTGAGCTCCAGTTGCTCTGATTGCTGGCAGATCAATGTGTCTGTTTGGTTTGATGGATGAGGAGATAGGAAGTCAGGTGGGAAAGTGTCCCCAAGAAAGTAAATTTGTATTGTATCTAATCCACTAGGGAGGAAAACTGTGGGAAAAAAACACTGTTGGCAAAGTATGAGGCATGCAAGCCTGCTACACTATTCTTGCTGTACTTCAGAGGAAAACAGGAGTACAGATGTTAACACAGGGGTCTCCCCAGTCTGGATATAAAAAACTAGGCAAAGAGTGCTTTTCCAAGGAAGTTACTCCTATCATTATAAGCCTTCCCAGTTCTATTTAAAGAAAGTAAAAGAGCCAACAGAAGAAGCTGTGTTTTGCAGCTCTGCATAAACACTTGCAGATAAGGGTGGTACCAGGTGTCAGCTAGCCCTGCAAAGTCACTGAAATGTCAAGGATTGTTTTTCCTCTACTCCCTTTCTCTTTCCTCCGACTGGGAACTGCCAATGTTTATTTAAAAGATATCCCTTGTATTTGGCAAGAATGCCAGCAGGGCAGACGTTAATGGATTATTATTTGGAGCTGGAAGCCTGCCAAGGTGATAAGGATAGGCTGCCTACCCAAAGGCCCAAAGCCATGCCATTAGCAGTGGGAGTCAGAAACCAAATCGTCCTGCCAGATGCTTTGCTATACTGAGTACGGCAGAGACTTTAAAAGCGAGCTGCCTCCAACTTATATTTGATCTGACCTATAAAAATAATTAAATAAGTTAAGAGGCAGACACAGGCTGTAAGGGGGGGACTAATCCATCTGGAAAGCTCAGGTCTGATCTTCTCTTCTGCAGCAGCGTGGAGAATTTGTTCAAAGCACCGTGAAGTCACTGCGAATGTTTCTGTTCACTTCTCTGCCCTTGAACTAGATCTCAACCTGGAAGCTCTGAACTCAACTGCTAAAAGCAGGGCAAGACAGACCTCGTTGCATTGCTCCAGCTTCCACAGTAAAAGGACAACAAAAACATGCCCCATTTTTAGCTCTGCTCCAAAGAGGAGCGGCGTGTCTTCCTGTAGCTATCCCCACAGTCAGATGGTTAATGGCAGCACCCCCTGAGAAGGCAAGCCTGAAGGAATGTGGCATTCTGTGTCTGAGATATATTTAGATTAACATTGTTTACTATTAATCTTCTTCTCTGCAAAGCCCTCTCTTTCCCAACAGACCAAAAAGTACTAGTATCACTCCACCCTTGTTATCATAAGCTCTTTGGAAGACGACCTTTTCCATGGCCCATCGGGCAGTACGGACTGTAATTAAGGTGCTTATAATACAATTTAGTAAAAGCAGGAGCTAGGGCACAGTAGCATTTACTGCTGTGATTGAAAGCCTTAAAGGTTACATGGAATTTACCAAGTAGTAATTTTATATGTTTGGAGCTGGCAAAAAGAAAAAAAAAAAAAAAAAAAGAAACCTTGTGCTCATTTGAGAAGCTGGTCTGCCACTAATGAAGTCGAAGTAAATAGAGCTGCCTTCCTGTTCCTCATGAATGCATGCAGTGAAGTATTCCCCCAGATAGGTGCTCTCTCTGGAAAGAAAACATGCATAAAGATTTAGCTACTTTATTTTTTCTCTGGATTTGTTTTTTCTCACCTTAAATATGCCTAAAACAAACCTACACATACACTGTTACCCCAGGGAGAACACATGACCCACCTTTGCTGTGACCTCTCCTGGCTCTAATTTTGAAGTCAGGTTCAGAACACAGTAAGACCCTCATGCAGAGCAGTCAGTCAACTCCTACCAAAAGTGAGGGCTAATACTTCCAAAAGAAATTCAATGCTGAAATAAAAATACATTTCTTTATTTTCTTCTGACATCTCATTGTGCCCTGAGGTTTCTAAGCAGAACTGTTCTCTGAAACAGGACTCTACCAGCAGCACAAAAATCAGCCATCTGGGGCTGTGGAGCCATCTCAGTATCAATGCCATCATAAGGAAAGTGTTGAGTACACAAGAGAGAATTAATCTGACAGCAAACCTGGGGTCTGGAAGTTGGTCTGACTTTTCTGTCTGCTTTTCATACTGTGCCAATATTGCAGATATTTGAGTACTTGCCCTGTAGCTAAGGCAGCATAGTGTGGCTGATTCTGAACAGCTCTGTCCTCTCCTTATTAACTGTCTGAAAGGGAAAAAAAATCTTCTTTTTCATCTGATATTCCTGTCCAGTTTCCTGATGGGAAGATATGTGAGGTTACAAAGACAAAGTCTTTTTGATGGATTTATCAAGAATTAAGTAAGATTGGAAGTATTCTACTCTCTGAAGGTAATTTATATTTTTAGATTAGTGCCTAAGCTGGAATACACAATTCAACCAACTCCAGACTTATTTTACTCCATAGCTCTCAAGAAAATTCTTCACAACAGGAAGATGCTAATTGCTGAAACTCTGCTGGGTTGTCAACAGTGAAAGTTATTGAATTCCTGGATGTAGCTTTGTATTAGCTTCAATCCCTGTGGTGATTATTTAATGGGGAGGTTGTTTGGTATCTAAGTGCCTTGGTCTCACAACCATGAATTACTGGAGCTTAAGAAAGGTAAGTCACCCATGGATCTGATGCCTGGGGTCTCCAGGCTGGGAGGGCACAGGCAAAACAGTTTGCAGAGAAAAAAAGCACTGCTGCAAAGAAGGATAAACAACCCAGGCCTGTAAACACCACTTATTATTGTTTCTTTATCATTCACTAGGAAACAAAGGTTGTGTTTCTCAGCAGCAGTTTTACCATCACAAACAGCAACCTGATTCCATGGTATCACAGCTTATTCCTAGCACTAAGAGTGGGTGCACCAAGGAAGGACAGATGGAGGCTGTGCCACAGTCAACATTCAGTAGGGTGTCTGTCCTCACCCACTCAGCTGCCTTCTCATTCCTCTCTGACTGCACTGGGACTGCTCTGACCCCACCCCATAAGCTGTTTCTTCCATGCTGTCTCCCTAGTTGTTTTTCAAGAGCTTTCTTGCTGCCCACATGTGTCTCCTCCTCCTCTTGGATGCTGTGCTTTCTACAGAAGCAACAGATTGCTGGGATGTTGTCCTTTTGATCTAATGAGAAAAACTCCTACAACAATCATGTGGATGTGTTTCTTTCCACATTTCCAAGGGGCCTTGGAGGCACAGATCTCAGTTTTTCTGCTGATCCCACTTTTACTGCCACTGTTCTCTTAGCTTTACAAGCTTTTCTTTCTCTCAGCCCTAAATCTGCATCATTTCTTCTTGCTCTTCCCATGCAGCCATCAAGTCCTCACATTCTACCTGCCATCCCTCAGGACTGCTGCTACTATTCTCCAAGGTAAAACCTTTTAAACACAGCAGTGTAGGAATGACCTCAAGTCACATAAACTGATGTGTGATGCTTACTGAGTTCTCAATCCTTGTGCATTTGTCCCCAGCTCGAGTACAACACAGAGTTTTCTGGAGTTCAGCTGGCTTCAGCTAGGGTAGAGCAGGTTCAAACACATTATAGCACTTGTCCACTTTGTCTCACATCCCATCTCTGGTACCAGGTCATCAACAGGATGATCTCTTTGTGATTGAGCTTCACAGGCTTATCAGGTTCTAATAATCATTTTATTTCTAAATCATAGAGTCAAGGGTGGGTTTTAAAACTGACAATGATCATTCCTTGTACTAATACTGCTCTAAGATGTCAAAAAACCATGTTCTCACATAAATAAATGTAGCCTCTCAAATCATCTTGAGAAGATAAGAAATAGTTGTACTCATCTTTAGATTGGATATTAGGAAGAAGTTCTTTACACTGCGGGTGGTGGAACACTGGAACAGGTTGCACGGGGAGGTGCTGGAGGCCACATCCCTGGAGACATTCAAGGTCAGGATTGATAGGGCTCTGCACAACCTGATCTCCTTGGTGATGTTCCTGCTTACTCCAACCCAAAGGATTCTATGATCTTACCATAAGCGATGAGGTCATTACAGACCTGCCAAAAGACAAACCTGGGTGTTGGTGGCAAGAAAACCCAGCCACAAAACCTGCTCCCCAAACAGCTTTCTGAAGCACTTGGAGCACCAGCTAACAAATCACATCCATCCTTGTGCTATATGCTTGCTCTCAGTCCTGAAAGCAGCAGTGCTTAGCACAAAAGGAAGAACAACAGCACATTCTCCTAGTAATTAGAGTTGAATGCAACAGAAGGAACTTAGTATAACGGACAGTATCAATTCTGTGTCTCTAATTCCTTTCAGCAAGGTAACACACCTCAGGATTGTGGGTTTCTTTATAGGAAATTCTCCTTTACATGCCTCACCTTCTTTCTAGGCACTTTATTGGATCACTTCTATTTCTCTGTAAATTTCACCTGCCTTCAAAGTCTCCTGTCCCTCCCACATCAGCATTGGTGGGCTCTTTCTACCACTGGTACTGACTCAGCCTGGGACCATGTACAGTTTGCTACAATTCCCAGGGCTGTAGTTTGAGCCCCATAAAACAGCTACTTCACTTTCGGAGGCTTGAAACTCTGTGTATGCCAAGTGCTAGCTCAGCTCCTTCCATGCAGACACCTGCTGAGTGTCACAAACTCAGGTACTGGTCAGCAAGGGTGCTGTGCTCCCCTGAAGAAGATGGAAAAGCAGTGTGGGAGATGGGCCTCACACTCAAAGGCTACTCATACACCTTTCTCCCAGAGCTCTGCTGTCAAGGCCACTGTATTCATGTATGTGATACACCAAGTCTATCTAGAAGAACCTCATGGAAGTTAAGACATACCAGTTCCTGCATGAAATGACCCTGAAACATCTGGCAAGCCCTAGGCACAGCAAGGTTGCCTATAAAACTTGGAGTAAGTTTGGGCTTACTCCATTCAACATGTGTTGCAGAGTCCTCTGTATATTTAAGGAACAATCCACAGCAGTCTTCCTGTATGGTGCTGCTGATATGAGAGAAGAGGTCCCTCAAATTAGGAATTCTGACTCTGAGGGCACCACATATGGTATTCCTAACCAAGAACAAACTGTCCTTCCATCATTGCCAGTGGACTGCATCCCTCTAAGAGGATGCTGACATATAACACGAGTCCCACACGTGCATACCTATACTCTTTCCAGATTGCCCAGGTATCTTCTGGGGTTAAACTGTGTTTGGTCACTGCAAGGCAGGTCTGTGGATATCAATCCAAAACATAGTGTCTGCAAACCAAATCATGGACTGAAACTGCTCCCATTAAAGGGGGGGGGAGGAAAAAAAGGGCAGTGCTCCTAGAGCTCAGTTAGGTCAAAAATTAAGTTTCCTTCGCTTGTTTGCCTCATGTTGCCATCCTCTTGAAGGCAGAAATAGGGGGTGGGAAGGCACCAGGAGAGAAAAGCATCATAAATCATTCACTGGATTAGCAGGAGGCTGGATCGGCAAGCCGTGCTCATTTAGCTACCTTAAACTTCATCCAACCTGCTTATCCCCCAGCTGCAGGCGTAACAGCCTACTTGAAAGGTAGTATTTTTGCTATTAGTGAAGAAAGGAAAAAATGTGATCTTTGCTGTAGCCTGGGAATAATTTTTCCAGAGCTACACAGAATGAGCCTGAGTGAATACTGCTATTTTTGGCAATAGCCCTCCTGCTTAGCTCACATCAATAATTTTAATGCTTTATTTGTGGTTTGGGCTGTAAGCAACGGTGAAAGTCTGCAGAGGGAAAGAAAAAAAAAAAGGGGGGGGGGGAGCAAAATTTGCTAAATAATTTGGAGTTCATGACATTCATAAAACAACATGAATGTTTTCAGAGTTCTTAGAGTCCACACATGCCCATAAAGCTGAGCTATGAAAGCATTTTATTTTACATATGCAAACAGCACCAAATTACTCTTTATGAGGCTTTAATTGGACCTTGAAGGTTTTGCTGGTTACAATGACAGACTGTCACACACATTCTTAGATTCCTGTCTCTTTGCAATGTCATTACTACAGAGAAGCTCAGGTTTGGTCCCAGGAGCTATTTTTCACTTTTTCTATCACAGCAGCATCCAGTAACCTCACTCAGAGATCGGGGCTCTGGCATTCCAGGTGCTGCATAAACACAAAACCAAACCTGACTTTCATGGTCTCAAAGCACTTCACATTTTGTGGGGAGATATTTCACTACAATCATTACAGCTTAGTTTCTTGTTGTCTTCCTTGCACTCCTACAGCTGTCTTGACCCCTCTGTAGGTGGCCTGCTGTTCAGAGCTGCAGAGATCCCAGTGTTCCTTCTGAACACCACTTCTCCTCCCCACTTCTTGCTCTGGGAAAAAAAGCAATACCACTGGAACATAACTGGGAAAAAATGGACTATAGGCAGGGACTTGTCCAGCCAAAAAAGTGTGTTGTTTCCCAAACCTCACTGCAGGCTGCTCATAGATTGAAATCACTATTTCAGGGGAAGAAGCCTGATTCTTAACTGGAGTAAATCTATACTCTGTTAAGGGTTCATGGCAAAGTAATATGCACTGAGCAAAATGATTTCATCACAGAAAACCTGACAAAACCTGCAAGCACATCTGAACACCTTAGAACTGGACAGACAGGGACTCTCTTGCTACTGAACAGTGTTCTTGTATTTTCAGAACTTACCAAAGGTATCTTTTATTTGTAAAAAATAGATTAAAAAAAAAAAAAAGTATATAGTTGGCCATGCTACAGAAATCACATTAAAGCATGAAGTGGCTCATAACAGTCCCAACCCACCTAAACATTCACAATCTCTTCAGCAGCAGAGGAATCATACTCCAGTTAGTCATACTACTCAGGTTACGGTACTCAGGCACGTACTTAATTACTCAGTTGGATCAGTCAAAGAAAAGTATCAGCTGGGACAAATTTTGTCTCCAACAAAATCAAGTAATGAAGATACTATGAGCAGTCATGAGAGAATCAACATATTCTGACATTTTTAACAGGCAAATGACTCCACAGAAGCATCAGTTCAGGCTCAGCAGATGTAGCTGGGGACTGTTGCTAAGGGAGTAACTCAAGCTAGAGGAGGAATAATAATTTTTTACTACTCCATAGCAACTCTGTGTTTTCCTACCAATGACATGTTTCAGTTCTGCAAATTCTGCAGCCAACGTGACATTCAAAAAGGAGCACACTAGCAGAAAGAAGAATGAAAGTTCAAGGAGGGAAATTCTAGTGCCTTCCTCTAGTCAACAAACACTAACGAGGTCAGGCTGCGACTTACACATCCAGGGTTCAGTGACCAGTAAATTTTATTTTCTTTTATTTTAATTGGAAGCTAACAGGGCAGCAAGGCCATCTGCATCATGTTTACAACACCATGAACTGGCTGCAATTAGAAGCTGTGGATTTGATCATTAGTGCACTGGTTTAAACACAAATGCATTGGCTGGGAAGCAGTCCTGCTGGGTTTAGCAACAGCAATTGCTGAGTGCATTATTGCAGTTCGTGTCAGTACAATGAAGACTTGGGGAAAAACTGTTTGGCAGACAAACTCATCTTTTAAATTCTGTGGAGCAAACAACTGACATGTTGGCTCCTTGTCCCTTAATCAAAGTATAGCCAAAAATACATCTGGACCAGTTTCCCCACCGGGCAGTAAAGCAAATTCAGGGCTATGGCCCAAATAAGCCCATTCTACTTGTACTCCTTTCCTTGAAAAGCCTCAAAAAGCATAAAGCCATACAGTGAGAATGACCTATAAATCAGCAGCCCTGTGAACCTGACATCCATCTTGAAGGCAGGAGACCAGTTTCAGTGAGTGATCCAGAAAACAAAATGTTCTCACACTACAAAACAAAACCCCAATCCTAATATGTAGTGATTAAGACCATTCTTGGAAGCTGGAGAAAGAGGTTCAAGTCCCTTTGGAGAAAAAGGAATAGAAGTCAGTCTGGGTAAGAATTGCCTTCATAAGAGTCACTGGGTTTGGGGAATTTTTTTTTAATTTCATATATCTAATTATTAACATTGGATAAAACAGGAATGTACTCACAACAAAGAAAATATTATCGATTATCGAATTAAAGGTGGCACTGAGAGCAGTTAACAACTTCATTTTGTAGTGAAATTACAGTCCTGAAAAACAAGCTGTAGTTACAAAATATTAATGCACAGCCTAGCCACCCTGATCAATTGGGTTGTGACTCCTCAAGCATCCATAATCAATAACTTCACAACTGCAGCAGGATCTCCATGTAGAAGATAAGAGTTTTCACAACGTCCCCCTGCAAGGTGATGAGTTATCTCTCACCACTCTGCAACATGTTCAGATTGCATAGGCCATGGGAAGCCCAAGAACACCCCTCCCTTCTCACACATCTTTTTAAACCCCAAACTGATCTTTTCAAGTGTTGTAGCTTTGCTGTGTAACCTCCTCGCTCAAACCCCTGCCTGAGGCACAGTTACTGTGAATCATTATGTAGAAAAATACTCCCCAGCATAAGGCAGCAAAAGTACATTAGAAAAGAATATCAGTGTCTATAAACCTAGAGCCTGACACACCAGAGAGTCACTCCAGCATCACTTGATGAGGAGGAGTGAATTTACAATAGCATAAAGCTGGAATAACAGTAGTTGAAAGGAACTAAATAGGAATCAGCCTCAAACTGATTAGGGGCCATAAGGGAACATGTGGCCTCAATCATGACAACACTGCATTTGGAGAACAAAAGCTGCTTCTCTCTTTCATAGGGACACCTCTTGAATTACATACCCCTGTGAGGCAGGAAATGTGCTCAGCCATGATACACAGATAACCACTAGCCTGGGCAAAAGACTTCTGCTCTACACTAATTCTCTTAAGCAGGGTTTTACCAATAAAAAGCACTACTTCCTAGCCCCTCACTTCAGTATGTTCCTCTCATCACATTATATTCCAGTGACCACAAACCACGAGCCAAACGTGCTCTCTGACTTCAGTTCAAAGGGCATATGGCCAGGGTTCCTTGGTGTATTATTTGATAACATTGAAAGGTATTACAGTGTGTGTTCCATCAAAGGCATCACAACACTTCACTCAACATGCAGCCAAGGAAGGTTTTCCCATGTTCTAGCCTGCCAATAATTCAAAAAGGATGATTTTTAGAGCTGGTCACAATTTTGAGCAGTTTTGAGACCAGCGTCAGCGTTCATTTGGAATGGAAATGCGAGAAGAATTCCACTACAATTTAGAAAGATTAGACACCAAGATTTCTTTCACTTCACATGAGGAAGGCTTCAACATCCTTGTACAAGTGGTATTATATGGAGTAAATAGAGGACACTGAAGTCTAGTTCAGAAGAGGAGCACAGATTGAGAGAGTCATATGTGTTATGACGTCTTCTCACACATCAGAAAACTACATTTTAGCTTAATGTGCAAAAACATTACGTAAATACCCTTTTCCCCTCCCCTCCTTAATAACTTTTGAACCAACCAGCAGTTTACAAAGACCTTTAACAGCGCAGAAGAGATCTCTAAGATATTAAACTTTTATGAACTGTGTGAAAATAGGTATGTGGGTAGACACCAAAAAAGGTGATTAGTGCTTCCAGCAAGAGAAAGGTTGCAAAATGGGCTTGCACTTAATGAGATGTTGCCAACTATTTTCCATGCTGGAAATGAGAAGCATGATGCTTTTCCCAGCGGTGAGATATTTAATGACAGTTTTGACCTCATATTCACTAAAAAGATCCAACACAGAAAACCAGAGTCAATGTATTTTACTACTCCTTGTTTGGACTAAACTGTTTGTTTGGAAAACAAGGTAACAAGGAAACTTTTCTGGTTGAAGTAGTTAAAATGTGATGGATGATCTGCAGGTGAAAGCAAGTGTGCAGACAAAGAGAAGAAAGAGGAGCACCTGCTAAGTTTGATCAGATTTCCACCCCTCACCCCAACTTGCAGATGGGGTGCCTCAGGTAAAAGATATCTGAGGTAAAAGATATCTGGCAGTATGAGAAGTTCTTTTCCCACTGGTAATGAGGATGTGGATCTTATTATCTTAGTAAAGAAAACATTATTTTTAGCCAAGATATCAGTTGCATTTCACGGAGTTTTTGTCTTCCATTTCCGAACAGATGACTCTGGGTTCAAGGTGAAATAATTCAGCGTCTTGCTAGGACTGATCTGTAGAAAATCACAGACTAAAAGCTCCACCCAAACCAACAGCAATTCACTAAATGCTGCCGCTGCCACACATTTCATCTGGGTCACTGTTGCAGACTCAAATTTATCATTCTTGCCAGGCAAAGACCTCCTCATGCAATTAATTCCTTTTAAAGAACTGTAAAGAGGAGTAATGTTGGTGAGGGTGAGTGCAGAGCTTCACCTTGTTGCCTGTGCAGGAGTCCAGGAAGGCTGAACAAAGCAGTCATTCAGAGAACAGGAGGGCTGTCATTGACAGAAACCCTTTCCAAAACATTCTTAACTGGAATTTTGGTGGAAGGTGTGACACAGCTCCAAATATTTGTTTCTTTGTTTCCATGGAAACAACAGCACAGTGGTTTAATAATAAAACAACATCGATCCTCTAAGTTTGGGAGAGTTCCTTGATTCTCGTTTTGAGTTAAAGATTTCTTTTTCCTTGGGTTTCTCCTCTACCTGACTACTAAGTTGTAGAGCTCTTAAAGTAATTTGAGGGGGAAATCTAAAATATTACAAGACATGTCTTGCAAAGCTTGCATTATCCTGATTAATATTATAAGATAAGCACTTCAGTAAACACATTCTAAGAAGTTCATATTCTGCAGACTTGGATCATTTCATATCAGAATTTCAATGCCCTCTCTGTGTGTCATGGAGACTTGACATAACATCACTGGAAGGAACAAAGTCCAGAAGTTTGTGTGTAAAATGTCAGCACTTAACTTCTAGTCATGAAAAGAAGGGGGGGAAGTAGAAAAAGAGGTTATTCACACAGTTTTGTTTTACAGTTTTATTCCACCTAATTCAGACCTCCGCTCCAAGTCCACAGCAAGAGGGAAAACTCTTTCAGAGGGTGAATCAGATCAGAGGTTTGTTGAAAAGCTTCTGCAACAAGCAGCTTAGTCTTCTGTTCGTTAACTTCACAGAGAGCAGAGACAGCGCTCTGTTACGCGAGGCACCTTAAGCAACATTTAAAGTTGGACTGCATTTCCATTCCCCGGGGATTGTCACTTTGCTCAGTGACTGCACCTGAAAGTGGTAGGGTTATGGTGTAAAAACTGCACTTGTGACACTCATTTCATCAGCGGCTTTGAGGCTGAAGGAATCTTTTCCTAATGTGACAGTGATGTATCCTCAGAACTTATTCCCAAACCTGAGGCACATATCTGAATATCTACAAATCTTAGTAAAATATCTGACGCTCTTGGACCATCAGCTGGAAGTGGAGATTCTGAAAACACATACAGGATGTCCCTGTCTCTCACTGGGATGTGCATGTTTAGGTACATTCTATACCTTTCCTTCTAAGCATTAGGATCAGTGATACTATTGTAAAAGCCATGGGAACTGTGGTCTAGCTGCTCTGTTGGAAGTGGATCTTGCATGATAGACTATGGAAGAGGAGAACCTCGGCACTAGTAAATACTAACCATGCCACTGGAAAACAAAATAGAGACTGACAAATTATTGTTGACGTAATCTCTGTGAGAGTGTCTAGACTAAGGGAGTCAAACCTACTGTCCGTAGGCTGAAGCTGGCTCCCTGAAGTCTTTCCACCAGCCTACAGCTTCTTGTGCAATACTCACTGCAATGCAGCTGACAGGCACCTGCTTGCTTGGCCGAGAAGGCCAAAGAGTGTAGACAGAGAGATGGGGACTGAGTATCTGCTGCCCCTACAGCTGTCTTGTCTTTCATTTCTGCTCCTCCAGCCCAGAAGCAATGCAGGAATCCTCCAAACGTCTACTATCTCTCCATCTCTACACCAGGCACAGCATCCCCAGGGCTGGAGCGCATCTGATTTTCTCAGCCTCACTTTGTGTTCACAGGTCTGAAAGTGGTTACTCTTCCACAAGCAGTGCCTCCCTTTTGTCTTCTGCCAAGGGAAAAGAGAGACAAGATGCAAAGGAAAGATTTTTTTTCAAGTGGAGATGAAGAGAAGGGTACTGGAAGAAACCCAAGCAAAAGCCAGAAATGACTAATATGGAGAGAAAGGCCCAGAACAATCAGAAGTTGGAGGAAAAACTGTGATAGAGATTCCTTGAGTAAGCAACCTCTGAGGAGTGAGAAGTAAAGTAAGAAACACAGAAATGTTTCATTAAGGATTTTTCATCTTCAGGAAAAAAAAAATAAAATAAAAAAAGGTGGGGTTTTTTTAAACTTCAAATGAAATCTGTAACATTCAAAAATAAATAAATCTCTCAGCAGTGTGACACGAGTGCAAAATGTGTCTCTTCACTCATCTCCCACAGACTTGAACTGAAATAGTAATTTGGCCCTTGCCAAGGTGTACAAGCACTTAAAGAGCAGTGCTGTAAATTAAAAGGTCCCCACAGTCTCCACACAAGCAAGAGTCTGAAGGTCACTAAGCATGATGCAAGAGTCAGACAAGAAATATCTCTGCCCAGACCTGGTACTTGTACCTTATCATCAATACTGGGGGAAAAGTATATATGGTCCACCTGCACTCCTTCACTTCTGTCAGGATGGGGCAAGATGAGGCAAGCAGAAGCTCACAAACTGGTTCAGTGCAGAGCCAGGTAGACAATACAGTACAGCCACCCCACTCAAAGAAAATAAAACCAGCTTCCCCAAGCAGGGTGGAAATGAAAACTTCCCTGAGATTTGGCAGATCAAACAGGGCAGTTTTGACAGCTCCCTAACATTTCAATCTCTCATCAGGCAGGTGACTTAATTCTTTGTCAAATAAACAATTCCACGCTTGTTCACAGTAAGAAGGCTCTCGTAGTTATCTCCGTGCCATCACATCACCAACATCAAAGAGTAAGGACACCCCCTTCACAGTAATGAAAACACCCCAGGATGTGTGGCAATTCAAGGCCTGATCCACCTCCCGTTTTGTAAGAGGTGGCACAGCACGAGCACGGAGTGGTGTGTGAGCTGCTAGAGACACTGATGCCCAGCAGAGCCTGCTTTGCTCTCAGCGACTGCACATGGCCTCGAGGACCATCATATACAACACCAGTGTGGAATGAATGGCAATGCTGTTTTCCAGGCAAGCAGTTATCTCTGCCAGTTTGACTGAATTACAGATGCTTTGAGAGACTTAAGCAGATTATCAAAATGAGCAGAGCAATCACCACTACCAAACACGAGAAATCTTTAGTTGTGTTTCAGCTCAGAGGAAAGAGGCTCTGCTGCTACTCTCAATCTTGGAAGAAAAGCACTTGACTGCTCAGAGAGAATCCAAGTAAATCCCATTTCCTTGGGGAACTTCTGTCTTGCTCTCAGCCTGCCTTTCACTGGACTTTTGGCTGAAGCCCACCATCTATGTGCTGTTTTCCCATCAGAGAGCAAGCAGCTGTTTTCCCAAAGCCTAAGAAGATCCATCTGACACATCAGACTCAGGGCAGATCAGGCAGCTTCCAGAACAGGGGGGGGAACCCTCCTGACTCGAGGTGACACTGCACCTGAGCTACACAAACAGACCTAAGCTTCTGCTCTTCTTCCAGTCTAATAATGCTTGTATTTTTTTAGCTTTTTCCACCATCTCCATGTTACTAATGACTAAGACCAAAGAGAAAAATACAGAGAAGGAAAAAAACAAAACAAAACAAAAACACAAAAAACCCCAAAAAAAACCCCAAAAAAACCCAAAACAAAACAAAAAAAAAACACAAAAAACAAAAAACAACCCAAACCAAACAACAACAACAACAACAAAAAAACCCAAAAACCGAAAAACCAAACAAACAAAAAGAAAGCCCTCTCTCAAAAATACATTCCCTATGCAAGCAGTAATCAGACTTCTGATTACTGGAGGCAGTCTAAAGCCCTGCTTAGCTAGGAGAAAAAAAATTAACTCAAAAGTGAACAATAAATTAACTTACTTGTCCCCAAACTTTACTGGGAGCTGTAACCTTTCTACAGAGCAAACCATTCTCAGTTAATGTGCCCCCATTATTTGCACCACATGCCTCTCTCCTGGCCCCAAGAAGACACAGACAGAAGACTCATGAGACTGCCAAGGTAAAGATCCTTTTTAAGCAGATGTCACTCAACAACTGAATTCAGACCTTTTAAGCCATTTAAGATTTTGCCTCCTGTTTACCTACATCCCCCAAAAACTCCAAAAATGCCTTAAGTTCTTCCAGTTCCAAGGAGATGTGGTGAGCCTCCAACATTTTGCTTTGAGCTCTCCAGACGAAAGGCAATGTTCAAGTGCCAAATACCACAGGTTTCTAGTGGTCTCCAACATCCTGAAAAAATGTTATTTTTAGTATGCGGTTGGCAGAGAAAGGAAGTGTTAAATCTTGGACCAGGATCAAATCTGACTGCAAATTAGCAGCTAGGAGCATCCTCCTTGATTATTTAGTCTACTTTCGCATATCCAAATAGCCCCAGAGGGGTAATAACAGTGACAATCACAAGGAAAACACCTGCTGGCAGCAGGTTAGCACAGAGAGTTTGTCTGGCTCTCCCCATGAAAACATGCTAGAGTTTGTTTGTTCGTTTTTGATGAGCAGACTCCCGGGGCTAGCAGGACCGTCTGTCAGAAAAGGGCCCCTCATGCTTCACTGAAAACTCCTCCACTGCGATGCCTGGGAAAAAGCAGGAGGAGACAAGAAGAAAACCCCAGACAATCCAACTTCCAGATGCCTTTATTAATTTCTCAGAGTGTCTTAAGTTGAAAGAACAGCCTGCAGAGCCCAAGTTGCTTGCACTTACAAACACAGCACAAGAAGGACATTATGTGTCAGTGCTTGTAGAGTATTCATGGTCAGTCCTCTCAGTTTCTCCTGGTTTCTTTCTAAATAAAGAAATGTGATCTGCTGCAGTTCCAGCAGTATTTTGATCTCGATTACATTTGGCATGGTGCTGGGCCAGCCCTGTTTAAATCTCTGGGGTGCCTGTGGGTACCACTCAGCATGAAATAGGAACTCATGCCACTCACCTGCAGGTGGATGCAGCCTAAGAGAGGGATGGTTGAGCAGAACACAGCTCTACCCTCATATTTCTCATTTATTCACTACCAAATAAAAACTCAGAGATCAACAACACTCTTGTGGCACTGTGCATTTACCCATGCTGTCAGACGGTAGCTGTATCAGTGTCCCCAAGTTCTTCAATACCATCTTCAACAACCAGCACACCTCCTGCACCACAGGACGGTCTCACTCATCTGCTTCCTACCTCTTGTGTCCAAACCTCACCTCCCTGCAGTGCCACACTGAGGTCTCTCTCTGTCATGCTCATTCCCAGTGAAGACAGAAGGCAAGTTCCAGCTATAAGACATCAACCAGTTGCATCTGTACAGGCCATTGCAGAGCAGGAAGGTATCCATATTGCTGCACTGCAGCTAGCATAGGCACATTTGATCCCAAGGTGCAGAATGTACCATGAAATCCTTTAAGTAAGTTGTCTTCTCAGTAGTGGTCAGTGTGAAGCTATAGGGAACCTTTTCCCTTCACAAGCTATGAGTCTTGGCTGCCATCTCCTCTCACCTACTGAGGCAGTCAAGCTTATCATCACCATCGACCTGCTCCTAGTAGCAGAGATTTAGATATACTGTGATATCCAAAGGTTATCCAGAGGTTTGGTGATACTGTGATACTGTGGATTTAGATTCCAGTTTGGGCTGCCTTGTTGTAGCAGAGATGAAGATAGCTTTGATATGGATGGGATGGCCTCTACTGAATGACAAAACAACACTCAAACATTGATCTTCATCACTTCAACTCCTGGTGTGACCCCAGAGCATCCTATGAGGTCTCGAAAGGGCAGATGTGGCAGGGCATGGCACTTCCTCCAGTCAAGGAGAACACAGACAACTGCCACACATGCACTGCACCAGAGGCAGCACAGGAACAGCCACAAAAGGCAAAGGGAAGCCTGCAGTGTTGTTAACTAATAAGGTCAATACAAATGACATCAACTCCTTTAGGTCAGAACGAATGACAACTGGGACATGCCACAGAAGGCTGCATGGAGAATTCACAGATGGACAGGCAATCTCAATTAAACTGTCCTCTCCCTCCCATTCTCCTCTGAATTACTGCTCTAAACCCCCTTAATTATCTAAACTCAATTAGTCTTAGAATATTTGAAGCTTCCTGTTCAGACTAATTTCTCTCTCCTTCCTCATTTGGAGTGCTTGACTTGCATTAAAGAACATTTAGTGCCTGTGGTAAGGAGAACTTTACAAAGACAGGTCAGGGCTTCAGGGTATTCACAATCTACCCTCTACCCTTTCAGTGCCTGAAAAGATCATGCACTTAGTCTATGCCTATATCTATCCAGATGAAATTCCAGCATCTCTGACATGATTTTTTTCCCCCCTCTAATACTTCAAGCCAAACATTTCCATTGCTAGTAGCAACTATCATCCATTGCAGCTATTTTCACTCCTAAAGATTTCCATACGTGCTTTCCAATATTATTTGCAAAGTAGTAATTTTCTATCGCTGTCATTATTATTCCTGGGAACAAA
>VWZE01010060.1:17450-49526 GCA_013396675.1 Eubucco bourcierii | reverse complement strand
GGGGGCAGGGCAGGGAGCAGGTTTAAGTTGAGGCAGAGTAGAGTTAGACTGGATCTTAGGAAAAAGTTCTTCAGTACTTCAGTACTTAAAGGGTGCTGAGGCTCTGGAATAGGTTGCCCAGGGAGGTTGTGGATGCCTCTTCTCTGGGGATGTTCAAGGCCAGGTTGGATGAGGCCTTCAGTAGCCAAGTCCAGCTGAGAGATGGGGAAGTTGGAGCAGATGATGTCTAAGGTCCCTTCCAACCTAAGCAGTTCTGTGATTCTATGAGATCATGAGAGTTGGGGTTCTTCAGCCTGGAGAAGAGAAGGCTTCCAGGAGACCTTAGAGTAGCCTTCCAGTATCTGAAGGGGCCTACAGGAAAGCTGGGGAGGGACTATAGACAAGGTCTTGTAATTCCAGGATGAGGAGGAATGGGTTTAAAATGGCAGAGGGGAGATTTAGACTGGATGGTAGGAGGAAGTTCTTTACATTGAGGGTGGTGAGACACTGGAACAGGTTGCCCAGGGAGGTTGTGGCTGCTCCCTCCCTGGAGGTGTTCAAGGCCAGGTTGGATGAGGCCTTGAGTGAGCTGTACTAGTGGGAGGTGTCCCTGCCTATGGCAGGGGGTTGGAACTAGATGCTCCTTGAGGTCCCTTCCAACCTTGCCATTCTATGATTCTATGATGCACAGCAACATCTTGTGCAGCCTAAAGTTGAAAATGTCTTGCAGGCTTACTATTGTGGAAGTGACCCATTTGTCTTTTTGGGTCATATTTTGGGTTTGCATTTTTGTTTTGGTTTGTTGGCTTTCATTTCTCTTCCTAATTGTTGATACACAAAGAAATGATTAAGCCTTTAATTAGTTTTTTATAGATTTTTAAGCCTTCAATCTATAATGTATTCTTCACGTCAACCAGGCAACAGTGTTAACTGCTCTTTCAGGGGGGCAACAATTCATTGTGGTGCCCACTCCATCTTCTTCAGGGAATCCATGCATAGTCTAGAAGGTGGTAACTTAGGATCACAGGACAGGTATGTTCCCACCTTCCAAAAGCCCATTTGGGCTCTAAGAGGTATCACTGAAAACACCAGATTGCCATTTTATCAGAGACACCTCTACAGTCTCAACTTCCTATAAAACCCTCAGCCTTACAGGTATGAAAAACACTTCAGTTAAAATGTCGTCCCTTATGCAAATCATAAAGCCTTGTGAGCAGTGATTATTTCAGTATCAGATAGGGATAAGAAGCCTTTTGGTTTTGACTCGGGTAAGCACCTCCCTTCTCCAATAAAACATCATGGAAAAGACTACAGTTAAGCTTAAACTATAGAAACCAAAGTTGTTCTAACAGCTCGTAAAGACAGATGAGAGTCATTACACTATTTATGCACACGAGGGTACTGGGATAGACAGGATTAGATGATTTACCCAAGATCAAACAATGAGTCAGTGACACAGTTTTCTGCTGTCCAGTGAAAACACGGATGTACAGTAAGCTGAAAAGAATTCATTTATTCCATATATCAAAAGGATAAAGGAGAGAGCATTCCCTCTGCTCTCCAAGTCTGTGGTTCCAATAAGTGTTGATAGAAGTGAATTTGGCAAGCAGGAAATTTGCTGCACTAGCCACATATGCAAAGCATTTGCTGAAATCAAAATTTTTGGGTTTCTCAATTAGCAACAGTTTTCACTTGCCAAAGCCACAGGCCTATCTATCACAGCACCAATTTACTCCTTGCTGCTTGCTTGATAAGCTCTTGAGAAGGCTACAACCTATTCACTGTTCAAGGCACAGCATCATCAGTCAGAACATTGTGCAATGCCAAAACCTTGCCTTGTGTCTGCATTGAAATTGCACGGACTCAGTTACTCAGTTTCAGTCAACACCACCTTAGATGGTGGCGTTTTGAATTGTTGGCAGGTCACGTTTTAGTGGGCTGATAGGATCAACATGAAGAAGGAACAATTCAGCTGAGGGCTTGTCAACCCTCAGGATGCCCTGAAGTGGGGCATATCCTGCCATAAATATTTGCACAAAAATCCTGCTGACCTCAGTGGTGGTTCTCAGTACAAAATGATGGCAGGATGTGGTCACAGGGATCTTTCTAATAATAGGTTTTCCATTGAGATCAATGGACCCTGGGCCTCACTTTGGTGCCAAAGCTTGGTTCTGAGCTCTGAAGACAGACATTGTTTTCCTGCAGCAGGGAGCACATAATTGCCAAATTTACTTCTGGCAAAGGCAGAGGTTTATTTTTAATGCTGAACAACACCAAAAAATGTCTGATACTAATTAAGAAAGTGTCTTCCTTCTGCATATGGAAAAAAAAAAGTCTTTCAATACTGCTGTTAAAAAGACACACAGAAAACAAGGACATATCCATACTAGAAGCTAGACAAAGAATAAACAAAAACTGTTTTGCTGTTACCTGAATGCAATTCTAAGGTGAGTTTCACACGCAAGGAAGTAGCAGGTGCTCAGTTTTTCGGGAAAGTCAATTCAACTTAAAATAGATGTTGAAGACCCAAGCCCCCAAATAAGTTCCTCACAGGCACATTCCTAAGTCTGTAGGCAGCACCCCTCAGTCCATTTTTCCTGAGCCTATCCCTCTCTTGGTGTTCATTACAGCTTTGATGCATATATGTAGAAATCCTTATCTTCAGGATGCTAAAGGATGAGTAAGTGTTTTCCAGTGTTTTATTCATTATCTCTGTTCAACTTTAAACTGATTTTAATCTTGTGGTTCTGCAATACAGATAAGAAGTAGCCTGCCAGGGAAGTAAGCATTTCACAGGTTAACAGCACAGCTTTTCTAAAGAGGAAGCAGGTTTGTTTTCTACCTTATTTTCTGGAAAATGTTAAAGCAATAAAACGAATAAGAAGCAGTGGAGAACAAGTTGTAAAGGAGCTAATTTCCTGCTCACAGAAGCTCTGATAAATTTCAGTCTTGGATGACAGGGGCTGCGCTGAGGGGAAGGGCAGCTCTCTTCCTGGAAAGCCAGACAGGATAGGATTGATTTGAGACATCTTCGGTGCCAGAACAGCTGGTATTGGCTAATCATCAGAAAACAGAGATTTCAGCCTACAGGAAGTGGAGAGCAAGGACGAGTCTGAATCAAACCTTTCGGTTCCAAATGTGTAAACCAACGAAATAATAACAAAAAGCAAAGGGGGNAAAAAAAAAAAAAAAAAAAAAGAGTCCCTGCTCACACACGAGCCTTCCTGAAGACTGCCAAATGCCAAAGGAAGTGCCAGTGCCCTGACTAACAAAAGAATCCTGAAACGCTGCAGGCTCCGGTGCCAGCAGCGGCAGAGCCGGCACCCCGTTGAAGTGGGTGGCTGCCTGAGAGGGCTGCTGCCGGATGGAGCGGCCAGCTCAGCCTGAATCATGGGGCCAAGGATTCCTCCGGTGCGGAGCGATCGGCACAATGCAGGGGCTGCCTCTTTTTTGTTTGGTTTTGGTTTTATCATCATGATTTGATTTAAATACTCCTGGACTTTCAGAGACCAGCCGTTTCCTTCCTGATGTGCTCTGTGGGCGTGCAGCCTGCAGATGACTCCTCAATGGGTGGCACAGTGTGTATGTGAGTGAGAGCACGAACGCGGCAGTGTGAGGTGCCAGGGACAGAAGCTCCCCAGGGAGCCCACAGGCACCCCTTTGACTGGCTGCCAGCAGAGAAGATCTTCCTCGCAAGGGGACCTGTTCATCCAGATCATGTGCTCTAGACACAGACAAGATTACCACGAGTCCATCCTACAGCAGATGTAACACTTTTGGAAATCCTTCCCAGAAGGAGGAGAGTCTCCAGCTCCCTGGTCTCAAGGCTGGAAGCAGGCAGAAGGTAGCATTTTCTCACACTCCTCCAAAAAACTATAGGAGCTTTTTAATTAGGGTTACAGGCTAAGCTGGCTTTGGTGTACTGACTCCTCTTGCTCTAGAACAGAGTGGGAATGCTCCTATTAGAGTGAGCATGGATCCTCACTCTCATCTCTGTATGTCTGGAACTACTGGAACCAAGCTACCTTGAGTCTAGGAGATCACTTGAAATTACATCCACCAAGCATTCAGAGTTTTTGTCTCTCTATTCAGTCCAGGTCTGTTTTCAAAGGTAAGGGGAACATGGTAACAAGCTATCTTCTCCAGATACTTCTTCGCTGAAAGGGTTATCAAAGAGGGTAGCAGGTTCCCCAGGGAAGTGGTTGAATCACCATCCCTAGAGGTGTTTAAAAGACTCATAGCTGTGGTGCTAAAGTGCATGGTTTAGTCTCACACATGGTAAAGTTAGATACTGGTTGAACTCCATGATCTTAAAGTTCTCTTCCAATCAAAATAATTCTATAAAATTTAGAACACTGATCAGTCTCCAGATGTGAAACCACCACTGTGGAAGTTGTTAAGTCCAAAAGACCTACTCAACACCAGTATTACCTCTTGACATGTTCCTTCAGATACATCAGAAGGAAGCAGCTGCAGCACCACTCTGACAGCCTGACCTAAGGCCTTGAAAACTTTTCCTACCTTCTACTGCTCTGCCATTGAGCTTCCTAGTTCAGTCATTTCCTAAGCCACTTCCAGCATTGCTTGACGGTGATCTTGCATCTGCTCTTTTTATTAGCACATTAGCATCATCTTGCTCATCCTCAGTCCTTCTCTCTACTTTTATCTTCTCTCTTTCCCATCAACAACTTGATTCTCTCTACATTTTATTTTTTCTCCATTAATCCTTTTCTTTGTTTTCCCATATTGGGCTCCTCTGCAAAAGCAGAGGAAATTTCCTGATGAAAGTCTAGCTCTGGAGACTAATTTCCATACATTTCTATGACACCATCTTTCTAATACTAGAAAATCACCTCTGATTTAGCTGTAACCCATATTATTCATGACCTCATCAGCCTTTTCAGTAACTTTGAGCTGCCCTCAAAACTTTCTGCCCAAATCCCCCCTTGCTTCTATCCTCCCTTTTCTCTCTGCATTGGACCTGGCTTATCACTTCCATGAGATGAAGTGATAACAAACAATGTTTTTTTCTTGTCTGCCAGTAAGGCCCTCTCACATCCCAGAAAGAAACTCCTTATCTGCTTTCCCTCTAGCCTCCCCACTGATCCACAAATCAGCCTTGTTTTCTTTTACTCATCCTTACATCTTTCCTTCTGTCCTAGTGCTTATTTTCTCTCTGCAGTGCATGCTTATGCTTGCTTAAATTTCTGCTAACTTAAGAGAACCCAAATCCATTCTTTTCCCAGCTTTGCTTTTTTCAGTACTGGCCACTCGAGTCCCCCATCTCCCACTTCCTTTTATTTCTAAGGTTGCTGAACTCACCATTTGCAGCACTGTAATTTCTCCTTCATGTTCATACCAGACTCTGCTAAGCCCACTTCCTGCTCCTTTGTTCCATCAAAATAATTCTTCTCTCTGTTTCAAAAGCCACTTGCCAAAGTTTCAAATCAATATTGTCTTTTCTCTCCATGGATTGCCAGTCAGCTTCAGCACTTCTAATCAAGCTCTTCTAGAAGTCCTGTCATCCCTTGGCCTAGATTTATATGATTCTTTGATGATTCTTCTCCCACTCCCCATCACTCTGTGCACGTGTTCTCAACAAGGACCATCCACTGACTTTCTGTTACTCATTTTTAATGGCCACCTCAGTTTCCTTCTCTACAGAGAGAACAGAAGCAAAGAAATCTCACACCCAGCCATCTCCATGAGAAAAACACAGCATTTTTATGCAGACAAAAATCCTTCTGCACTCCAGACTTTCAACCCAAGTTCAAGTTCCATCAAACACATGCAAAACGCACCAGGAGGAGAGAATTTGACTGTAAAACAAGAAGCAGCAGTGTGGTGTTCAATGAGAGCCCATCACTAGCTTGAAAACAGCAATGAAGACATCCAATGCACATTTTTTGCCATTCTGATTAAATTGATTACATCTTTATCAGCAGAGAAATGTTTCTGAAGTAGGTGGCACCCTAAGAGTGGCTGCAGAGACAGTCAATGTCCCCCTCTACTCTTGCCTCCCATCTTTTTCCATCCACTTAAGGAAATATCTTGCAGCTCACACTGCTCTCTGCACTCATGTTAATGATGACAATCAAGTCCAGCAACAGCAGCAAGTTGGTTATGGCATCCCACATTTGGTCAGGAGCCTGCCTGACTAACAACATTCCTGACCATGTCTATTCAGCTCTGCACTACCATGGCTCCTGAATTAATCCAGCATGGGTGAGCTGTGGGTAGGGGAAGGTTCACGTTTAACTGCTCACTGTTAACAGAAAACTGGTTTGTGAATGAGTTGTGTTCATCCCAAAGAAGGGTGTCTACAATTTGCAATGGCTCCACTGTATTCTCTGAACAGGTGTTTTGCTTCCACTAAACAGTTCTGCTTCTGTTGGCAGCAGAGAAGACTCCATCTTTGCAGAGTGACAATATATCATCTCTTCTACCCACATTACTTTTCCTTCTGCACAAAATCATGCAAAGATATCGATTGATCAAAGATCCAGCTGTCACTTATCAATTAGAAAAACCTGGAATGCTTAAGTTCAATGTAACAGACTAAACAAATCAAACCAAAAGTAAATCTTTCACATCTGTATTTCTACTACATCTGAAAATGCAGTGATTGTGACCTGCCACAGGAGATAAGTCCTTCTAGAACAACATCATATAAACAATCCTCAGCCCCTTTCTGTGGTTTCAATACTCACATCTTCACAAGTATCACTTAACCTTATCTCCACATCCTAAAGTGATTCAGTCTAAAGTTATGGCCAGAGTTCATCAGACATTTCCAAATTTCATAGGAGAGGCTGAAATAGAGCACTGGCATTTACAACAAAACTGCGGTGTGGTGGCTCCCTGAACCATTCCTCTGGCTTCTGAGACTCAGTTGCCTTCAGTGGACCACCACTTCAAACCTGAACTTTGCTGACTGGCTTAACAATTTGTTCCTGGTATCATGTGACAAGTTTTTGAAGATCACATGTGTAATGGGGCACTGGCTGCTAGTATGAAAAGAAAAAAAGAAAAATCTAGCAGAACATGCGGTTCCAATTGTCTGGAAATCAGAAACATCTGTTGGAGTCATAAGCAGTTGATTAGTGGAGTTCATTTCTAGGGTAAGGCTTCAGGAGATCAGCTCTTCTATCTAACTCTATCATTGTAGTCACTGGAAGCATTACAAAGAGCTACAAAGAATAGGCAGGAGAGACAGAAACAATTTCTTAAAGGTGCTGGTATCCTTAAAAGACAACTACAATAAAGCTCTGCTTTGTGTGACACCAACAGCTGCACTTAAACCTCACTTCATCCACAGCACAGAATCACAGAATGGCAGGGGCTGGAAGGGTCCTTCAGAAATCACTGAGTCCAATCCCCTTGTCAGAGCAGGATCACCTAAGGCACATCCAGGTGGGTTTTGAATGACTCCAGAGAAGGAGACTCCAGAGAAGGAGACTCCAGATCTAGAGTATTTTTGAAGTGTATAACTAGGGACTGTAAAAACTCTTTTAGAAGACAAAACACAACGTTCAAGCTGCCCAACTGAGCACACCTCTTACTTGCAAAGTAATCAGATGAAGTTGGGTTGAGCCTACCAGTCAAGGCAGTGACAAAAACATGAGATGCTTTTTGAGATGCTGCTTGGATTTCAAGCTAAAGCTTTTCTAGCTCATTACACTAACAGAAGGATTACACCTTGGAAGATGATAGGTTGCAGAGCTGGACAAAGGTGAACCTAATGAAATTTAGCAAGGGTAAGTACAGAGTCCTGCTCCTGGGGAAGAACAACACCATGTACCAGTACAAGTATGTGGTCGACGTGCTGCAAAGCAGCTCCACAGAGAAGGACCTTGGAGTCCTGGTGGACAAGAAGCTATCCATGGGACAGCAATGTGCCCTCGTGGCCAAGAAGACCAGTGATATCCTGAGGTGAATTAAGAACAACAGGTCCAGCAGGTCAAGGGAGGTTCTCCCCTCCCTCTACTTT
Source organism: Eubucco bourcierii (assembly GCA_013396675.1). NCBI lineage: Eukaryota > Metazoa > Chordata > Aves > Piciformes > Ramphastidae > Eubucco > Eubucco bourcierii. Next base: position 41,557 of record VWZE01010060.1, on the reverse strand, counting down.
TCATGCTGAGACCACACCTGGAGGATTGTGTTCAGTTTGGGGCTTCCCACTTCAAAAGAGACAGAGGACTACTGGAGAGAGTCCAATGGAGAGCTGTAATGGTGATTAAGGGACTGAAACATCTCCCTGGGACTGAAAAGACTGAGAGATGTGGGGCTGTTTAGCCTGTAGGAGACTAAGAAGGGATCTTATTAATCTTGATAAATATCTGAAGGATGGGTGTCAACAAGAAGGGGCTAGTCTCTTTTCAGTGGTGCTTTCTGACAGGACGAAAGGCAAAAAGTACAAACTGGAACACAGAAAGCTCCACCTCAATATCAAGAAAAACTTCTTTACTGTAAGGGTGACAAAGCTCTGGCACAGGCTGCCCACAGATATTGTGGAGTCTCCTTTACAGAGACTTTTCAAAACCCACCCTGATGTGTTCCTGTATGACTTGCCCTAGGTAACTCTGCTTTGGCAGGGTAGTCAGACTCAATCTCCAGAGGTCCCTTCCAACCCGTACCATTTTATGATTCTATGACAAGCAGAGGTTAATCAGCAATGCTAAGCCAGCTCACTTGCACTCCAAAGCTCCAGTGATACGGGACAGATAGCTAAATTGTACACAGTGCTTTCATTAAGGCTGCTGGTGCAGATCTGTGCACTTAAGACCACAAGCTTTGGTATCCAGGAGTACAAGAAACCACCAGGAAGAGGATGTCTTTAAGGTTAAGCCTCTCTTTCATTAGTTTGAATATCTAATTGAAGGTTTACTAGGAATCCTAGCCTGAGACATTGTGCAATTCCTGGTGTCAGTGGCCTGAACTGACCTCCTGATTTCCTAGTGCTCCATCTGCATCCACCTGTCACCTCCTGCATATTCCCCATCCAGGACTGGGGTACTGTTACATTAAAAAGAAACAACTAAAATATGGCAGCACGCAATTGGACCCCACCTCCTGAACTCACTATGTTGTCTTTTTAAAATTATATAATAACAAACACAAAACAAGTTGTAAGATTGGTGGGGTTGGTGGTTAGGTGCAGAGTTTGATTCACCACATTGTGCAACCCTCCCGTGACTTTGGGGTGGCTGTTTTACATACGGAAATCCAAAGGTTCTTTTATCACCAAGGACCAACTTCCAAGGTGCTTCAGGAAATGGCAGTTACTGAGGGATCGTCAGGGGTTTGAGCTGCCTTCAATCTATCCTAAAGCAGAAGTTGTTTAAAAAAAAATGCAGGAATTATCATCAGATGTCCCTAAAATAAATTGCTTCCAGTAGAACAGATACAATTTTGGCAAGTATTCTTCCATCTTTTAGAAGATAACACACATCCACTGCTGAAATCCCTTTCAAGCTTTCCAGTTCTCTGTAGGATTCTTTGCATCTTCCTTTCATTAAGACTCTACCATGTGCCTGTTTTCTCTTTCCCAAGTTTACAGGTGAGTGAGGAATTCACCCTGAAAGCATTGTTCGTGAGATGCTAGTGAGAGCAGAGATGAGCACTGTCTCTAGCCAACAGACCTGATCATCCTTACCTATTTCAACTTGTAATTGACTCCTGAGCCTACATTGTACAAGATGTGGTGAGCCTCTGTGGCATGAACAAAGTCCAAGCATCAATCTAGTTTGGCTTTTCTAAGTACACAGTGTGGATTCTCTTCCCAGTATTCCTCCCTTGGAATGTAGAATCCCAGTGTTTCACCTAGGGGCCTTCAGCTGCCCCTGATGATTCCCCTGTAACTCTCATACACCCTTCCTCATAGCCCCGGCTGGAGAAGGAACTAAACTCACTGTAATTCTGGTGGGTTGTGTGATAGTGGAAACACAGATCAGACCAATTGTGAGTTCATATGTGCAAAGTTTCTCTTTAAAACCTATAATTTTATCAGTTCTGTTCACATTACCTTGTCTCACCTTCCTTACAGCTCTATCAGATTCTCTGGGTTACACCAGGTCCTCTGGGAAGATACAGGATCCAAGCAATGCCTCTCTTCTGAACCACACAGCTCCTTTAGACCAGCTTGCTCTCTATGAACTAGGCTGGCCCTTCACCTAAACCTCCCTCTGTGGGAAAGGGACATCTATCTCTTATCCCCTCACATGCAGCCTGAGTCTTCCTATGTGAGGTTTCCCCCTTTGTCTAACAAATCTTTTTCACAACCCCTTTATGGTATATATCACCTATCCTCTACAAACTAAACTGAGCTCACCAGATGCAGGTCAGATGGAATATGAAATCCCAAAACCTACAGATGGAGCTCTATGCCTCAAAAGTTAATTACTGACCTAACAAACTCAGGCCCTTATCAGGGGTCACTGTTTCAGGCCGCAAGCTACTTGGACATGAGCACTTAATTTCTCTAACAGAAACAGTTTACAACTGGTTAACTTGACATGTGAGCAGACAAAACTGAAGTCCATCCAGAAAAGACCAACAGACCTGCCCTAGGTCATTCCTATCGGGTCTAGAGACTCTGAATCCCATGTTAACGTTACTACATAAGTGCCACCTTTCATCCAAAACTGCAAGCACCTTCATGGGTTGCCAGTAAGATTTAATGACAGACTTTGTTGCTGCAAAGGCATCTCATGATACAAAAATTCCATTGTAAGAGTTTCCTAATATCATAAAAAATAACTTGACTTTATATCAAAGGCCCAAGTTCCCAAAATTATTGGTGCTGCTGCACCTCTGTCTAGTTCCATGATTAGGCAAGAAATAAGGGCTGAGATGAAAGATCTTTGGTGAGCCATAGCATCACCAGAAGGAGCCTTGGGGACTCAGATGTTAGTTTCTCCCCACCATGATTTATGAACAACAGAAACCTTTAGACCATCTGCTCATTGGTGAGTGAGCTGTGGTACAGCTCTGTGCACCTGTGCATCAGAGATGGAAGAAGATGCATTTAATCAGTGCGGAAAGATACACAAGTGGAAGACCCAGCTCTATCCTTTCTCCACATCAGCCAGTGTTTCTCAAACCACAAACGGCAGACTTGTGCCACCAACATAAGAGTCCTACACAAAAAAGTCACCAGCCCAGGATGAAGAGTGGCTATCTCATTATTTGGCTTAGGAAGGACAAATAAGAGCAACACTCAGCTGCCAGGATCTGCCTCATTTCTGCCTTCTCCAGAACAGACAGAAACAGCTCCTGCAGAAGGTTTTTGAGTAGACAGAACAAAAGGAAGGGGCATGTTCCTTCCAGCACTGAAAAAGCCTCTGAGAGCCACAGAACACATGGAACAGAGGAGGGGCTGCTTGGTTTCGATGTCTGCATCCGTTATGAGTAAGTCAGTGGTGCCCTGACAAGATGGCCTGAAGAAACTGAGGTGTGGCAGCTCTTTGGCACGGCAAGAGAGGGCTCAGGGCCTGCATCCTAGAGGGTTTCCTCTAGGCTATGCTTAAGTAAGGCTCCTGTGCCACTGTGAGACAGGCTCCAGCCTCTGCCAGAGCTGTGTGACTCATGGAGGTGTGGGGCGGGGGGAGAAAAAGGCAAGACTTGGCAACCTGGGCTGTCTCACACAGTAGCAGAGTTTGTTCTCCCCTGGGTAACCCAAGGCCTACACGGTCAAACTCTTCAGTAAAGGACTGCACTTCTTGTCACCTTATGCTCATCTTCTTCATAGCAATGGGCCACATCACTCAATTCATGCTGCATACATGCTGCATACATCATGCTTGATGTGTCCTGATTCTCCCCTGCTCCAGCTGCCCAAGCAGTGGTCAGCAGGCTGCAGAGGAGTGATGTTGGTGGAGCTGAGAACCTCCTGCTCTTTCTCCCCTGCAGCAGTTAGATCTGCCAGGTCCCTGAAGCCAGCAACATCCGCCTGGGACAGGATGTCACTCCCACGCAGCACAGCAAAACCAGGACTGTGATTCACGAGTGGAACCACTTCCCTTGGGACAGCTGTAATGGCTCCCATTTCCTGTTCTCTACCCTGTCCAATTTTTAAGGTTCCCAGCCTCACCACAAGAATCAAATAGCTTGCACAATAGCTGGTGCACTGCTGCAGTTTACGGGCCAGCACTACAAGGTGTTGCTGGTTAGTACCTTTAAAAACTGGGCTGTACCTACTTGTGATGAAAGCCCTAGAAAATGCCATCTTCCTTTTGGTAAACTCTTTTAGTATCAACACTGTGTTGCTCTTAAGGCCATGAAAAACACTCAGGCCCTATGAGTTGTATTAAGCACCCCGACACTATTTTACTACTACTGCTATGTAAATTGTACAACCTGGAGAACACAGAGAAGGTATCTCACAGGTCTGGCGACAACACACTATTTTCCTTCCCAGCCCAAATTAATCCTGAAGCCATACTTTAAAAAGCCCAATCATACACTGTCAAATTTTTGGCAGGCCAGATCAGATATTCTTCATTAAATCTTAGTTAAAAGTGGGTAACAAACACGTGGTCTAACTCCTGCCACAAACTGAACACCTGGACCTGTGACTAGCACTACCTTGTGTACAAAGTGGCACACTTGTTTGAGTAACCATATTTCAGGGATAACGTGACACTTACTTAAAATTTCACTTCAGTGGGACTGACTTTGTGATCAGAGCTATGCAGGTAACAGTGCCCAGGGTTACAGCCACTTCTGAAAGGCAACCATCTCAAAAAGGATCCAAATATGATACCCCCAAAGGAGGCACAAACCCGGCATTAATCATTATCACAAATCACAAGACCGTTGAATAATTGTTAAAAGGGAGCCTCAGAAGGACATTTAGTTCAACCTTCTACTCAAAGCATGGTCAGCTCTGAGGTCAGATCAGGTTACTCAGGGCTTCATCTAGTCCATTTGCCTTTAGTATGTCTATTGTAAGCACTGAAGAGTTTAGCTTTGTATTAAAACAGAAGGACTTACAATGAGTGAAAAAAGAAACAGTAACAGGCTTAGAAACGTCAATGAATATGATCCACAGGCTACCAGGAGTCAATTAACAATGAATGTTTGCCCAGTACTAACTCCTCTGTTCTGATTTCCAACATGCTACAAGAAGTGAGCTGAGCTGTGATGATTTGAGTCTCTAAGTTTGATTTTCACAAGTGGCAATGACATTGACAGCTCAGAACACATGACCTCCTACTGTTTATGCTGAAAACCTCTCACTATGAAAGTGTGCATGCTTACTGAGTAAATACACTACCACTAAAATGTTAGCTTTACATAAACTACCTCCAGAGCCCATCCCTGGAAGTAATAAGCTATTTGTTAAAGATTCCTTAGACTCTTAGTGACATTTCCTGATAGTGCTCCCATTTCCAAACACAGATTACATTTCATATGCATGGTTTAACAACGTTACTCTGTTCTAGAGTGTGCTTTAACCTGCCTTATCAGAATCACAGTCCAATTCCTCACATGGTTAAAGGGCAAATTCAGATACCTTTAGTCACCTTTTTCCACAAGAAGTCTCACTGAATTAAGAAGAGATTGATGATTAGAGAATGAACAAAGAGCTCAGACTGCACACAAGGCTAATAGGAGCATAACCACTAGACAGCAGGACTTCAGAGCACCCCTAGGATGGAAGGGGCCTCAGGTTTTCTAAATTTCACCTTCAAGAGATCCACATGTTTTCACTGTTTCATCAGTATGGCTAAAACAATGGAATCTCCTGCAATAGGTATGTTTCTGTTCTCTGAAATGTTATTCTACAATTCAGCTTAGTTCAGCTAGTGGAAGGAGAAGATGCCCTTGGTTTCCACAGCTTAGTCTGTTTTCACAGCACAGTATGGGAGAGAGGGTGCTTTGCAGGAAAGTTGTTTTTCACTGTGAAACTACATGTGGGCACTTTCTGAATTCAGAGTAACTAGCACTTTTCTGGCAGTCCTCCCACTGCCACTTCATGTGTGTATCTTCTCAACAACATACATCCTCCAAAGCTGAGTCACAAAACGTGACACACAGTGTCTGTTGGGACCACTACTAGCAGCTGGCCAAAAACACTAAGGACAAGAATTTATTCAGTGAGTGGCATTTACCATATTCCAACACAATCTTTTCTGACTGGCCCCCACCTTGCCTGACAGAGGCAGGAGCATCCTTGCCGACCAGGACTTTGTTAAGTGTTCCTCTGCTTTATTTAGTGTCCAAAACCCAGAGCTGCAAGTATATTTTCCTCCTGAATTACCAAATTCCATAGCTGTTTGTCAGACATACCATCTCCTGTCTTATCATATCACAGTTACTATTACCCTCTTCCTTATTGCCTGATCAACTTTTCTCTCTAATCACCTTTTTCCTTAATGTCTGATCTCTGTCTCTTCCTCAGTATCTCCTTTCCTAGAATTCAAACATGTGAGTAATTTGTTTTAACATGGTTTACAATAGATATATTTAAGGACCCAGCAGTACATAAACAACATTAGAAAACACACAATAGCTAACAATGTGCATTAAATGAGTTTATGGCATAGTCTCTTTTTTAATCTATACCATCAATGCTGTTAACTCCACCTACTAAATCCACAGGCACACACCTAGCATTGGCACAAAAGGAAAATGAGCTAGAAAACACCATGTCATTTTCATTTAAAAAAAGAAAAAAGATGAAGCATTTCAGCCTTGTAACTGTGGAATCTGGTTTTGTAATAATAATAGTTTGTGCTGCTGACTTCCTTCAACACGTGTGACCCTGCTTGTCACAGCTTCATTGCCTGCTGGAAACTTGGCAAAAGACAAGAGAAGAGATATTAGGGAACCAATGCTACATCCTGAGAGAGGCCATAAAGTCCAAAGGTTGAGCAGAATTGCCAGGAGCAGCCTGATAAACTGAGGAAGCATGTGGCTCTGAAGAGACAAACTGCTGTGCCCGGGAACAAGATGTTCAGACAGCATAAGCTGCACCCCAATGTCTCACACGCTCCAGAGAACACCACCAGCCAGAAAGTCTTCCCAAGCAGCCCCCTGGAAGAAGAATTATTTCAAGCCACTTTCTGAAACAAATATGTGACCACTCAGTGTACTGCACATGCCAGAATTTCACACATCTTAAATCTGAAAAACACTCCTCTTGATTTTTTTCAGATTAGGCTGGGATGATTTGTTGATTTAATAAGGAAAAAAAAAAAAAAACAAAAAACCACACCATCAACCCAACCCAACCCAATGTAAATCCCCTTCTGAATTAGCATATTGAAGTTTTTCCAAAACCTGCTTTCAGTGAAGAACTTGTCCTTAAAATCAGACTGTAGCTAAGTTTGTAATTTGGCATGTGAAATAAATAAGCCAGCTATCAGATCCTTCAGAATTTTTCAATTAAATACATAAAAACACCTAATAAAATATTCAGCATTTAAAACTGAAGAGAACAGCAGCTTTGGTCTCATGTTAGGAAGAACATGGGGCATTAATTACCAAGTTCCTACACACACCTTTCCTGTCCACCACTCAGTTACACAATGTTTTGTGAAGCCACGCTGCAATTCTGAGCAGAAATCTCTTCTCTGCCTTTCAGAACAAATCCAGCCAAGAACACAGCACGGCCCCCAAAAAGGGCTGAGCACAAGCAAAGAGGCAGCAGAGGCATGGCAGCCAGTGGAGGGAGGATAAAGGACGTGGATTGCTTTGAGCTCGTATTGATGCTGAGCACTTTCTATTATAAAACCATAACCTAATATGCTTCCAAGACTAGGGCTCTGAGCTGCTTCACAGGGTGCACCTCCTTTCCTACACAGGGCCCTGTAGGGCTGCAGAAATGGGCCTGTGCAGAGAGGTCTGCAGGCTCAGACACTGCACTCCATTATACTTTTCATTATGCACGAGAAGATAACCCCAGCAGTGTTTGTAAACACATCGGCTTCCTTGAGAAGCAACAGCAAAATCCCCAAGTCCGCCTCTCCTTGTAAGCGAAACGGCTGCCTTGGGAGGGCTGCGCTCCCCGAGGAGCTCAGCTGTGGGAAGAGGGAGCAAGGAACTGCCTTTTTAGGGCTGTGGCTGAGCAGAGCCGGGAAGCCTGGGGCAGGAGCAGGGCTCCCGCAGTAGCTGGCTGGCCTTATAAGGAGAACGGCAGGTAGCTCCCAGCACCCTGCTGGCAGCTGCGCAGCCAGCCCGGCAAGGTAATGCGAGCCTGGCCTCCCCAGCAAGCCCTGGCCCACTACTGGCCACAGCCATATTGCTGGCCTACCCTACGGCCCTGGTGTCTTCAGCCTCTAAAGATTTTAAATGGGCCTTATTAGGAAGCAAAGATGCTTAATTAATTGAAAGATGAGTTTCAGATCTGTAAAGCCAGATGGTTTGTGGGTGAACTGTACTTGATTTTAATGTTACGTTTTAAGGCATTGGAGGCAATGTAGTGGGGTGCCAGTGTCTCATGTCAGGTATCTTTTCAGCTACCTACATAAGAGGGCAAGTTTTCACAGGTGATGAGCAGCTGGATTTTCCAAAGACTTAACAGAAGGGGCAGGACACTCGAAGCCTCAAACACTCAGCAGTTTGGTTAAGCAAGCTTTAGGAACACACATCATTAACCTAAAAGTTAAGGCTGCTTGACAAAAAAGCAAAAAAAAATTCCAATTTCATTTGTTTAAGTTCTATTTATTAGCTGCTTTATTTTTCTAGGGAGAAAAAACAAGTTAAACCACTTCAAACCATATTATCTGTATAGGATATACATGTAAGCACCCCTGACAATGACTTGTCCTATGTTATTGCTCTTCTTACTTTCCTGACTCTAGNGAAAAAAAAAAAAAAAAAAAGTACATTTCCCTCCTAACAATATCCATTTTTTAATTTGATTTTTAAAGCTTTCTCAAAAAAATGGCCACAAAAATGAAGTATCCTTGAATATTTTGCTTTGGGGAAGGGAAAAAAAAAAGAAAGAAAAATAATTTTCCTTTAGATATGGTTTAAAAAAAATTAAAGTGTAACATTCAAATGAGACACCACCCATCCAGGAATAACACAGCATCCCACTTCTGCATATGAAATGACATATTGAAATTCACAGAATTACCCTTTGCCATCTTTGTTTCTTGAGGTTAAACTTTGGTAATCTTGAGGTTAACCTTTGATAATCTTGAGGTTAAACTTTGGTAACTGCCTGCCATTTGATGCTGAACAGTATAAGCTTAGCTGAAAGCAGCAAGTTTTAATCTAGAGACAGGAGAAGGCTTTGATAGTTTTGATCTGTACTACTTTTCAAATGCGCAGACAAGTGTCTGCTCTACATCACAACCTCGTGGCATCATTAGTGCCTTCAGGTAACCATTGCAACAGGAAGACCAAAACTTTGGTTAATCTTGCCACATCCCACTTGCAACATATTGGCAAGAAAACACGGGGGAAGTACTAATTACCTAGGGATAATCACAGGGCACACGTTTCTAAGATTCCCTGACAGGCCCATTAGGAGAAATGAGGTCACGGGCAACATGAAAAGTTCTTCACTTTAAACAAGTGAAAAATATCTAGATAGGTGACAAAGTTATTCAGTATGAGCTCAGACATGGCATAGATTCTCTCCAATTGTTGGTTGGGCTGGGATTAGAGTTTTATAACTCCAAAGGAGCACTAGGGTAAGAATACTTTCATAAAAGGAATAAAAGTTTTGACACTAGGTTTCATATCATAAATTTCCCCTTTAAAGTAACTTGCTGCCAAAGCAGTTCAGCTGCCAGAAAGGGAGAAAAGCGGGGAAACTATTCCCTTAAAAGCAATGGCTGTGCTGTGCTGCTCAGGTACATGAGGCATGACTCCAGAATTAGGGAACTCTGGCTCATTAGGAGCAATTTAAAAGAAAAAAACAAAACCAGCAAAAAATAAAAACTCTGAGGGGATTTTAAAAACAACTTCCAAAAACAAAGCAGGCATATATACCACATGCATTTGTTTATGCAGCTGTAATGAGTGATGAAATCCATTTATGAGCTGAAGTCACAAGATTCTAAGCAGGTCTTTGTTTAATCTCAGTAAGTCATGACATTTCCCTACTACTTATAATAATGTGATTTGGATCAACATTTTCAAACTTATGCACCTGGTTTTTAACAGTGCTTACCAACTGCACTCCTCATGCTTGGCTGCAGACTCAACTCCCTGCTTCTGACCTCTCCAGCCACCGCTTTGATTAAGCATCCTAAAGACAGATATAGAAACCTTCTTTTAGTGTAATGCATGCCTGGATCCAGCACAGACTCTGCAGTTCTTACTCAAACTGAGACACTGTGCAACCTGCACATGGTGTCAATAAAAATCAATGAGACCATTAGTGGAATGAATACTTAGAGTACCAGCCCTTCTCTAACCACAGAGTCTATTCAGATGGATGCCCTCAGAAGAATTAAGGTTTGCTCTAGACAATGGCTTTTGTTCCAGCATGTTGTTGTGACCTGAAAGGATAAAATGAAGATAAATGCAGCAGTTTGTTGCATATATTAATGCAACATTAGTGCCCTAAATAACAAAGGTAGGATAGGAAAAGAAAAGATTCAGCACAACTATTAAGTTACATGCTTTGTGTATTTATAAACTGTGTCAGGCTTTAGATGTATTGTTGTATAGCTGTAATAGTGCACAGAGCCTATGGTAAAGCAACATCACATTTTCAGCCTTGATAGAGGAGTAGGCAAGGCAAAGGCAAGGCAAAGGCAAGGCAAAGGCAAGGCAAAGGCAAGGCAAAGGCAAGGCAAAGGCAAGGCAAAGGCAAAGCAAAGGCAAACACATCTACTGTTTCATGAGGATGAGATCAAAGCTAAAGGAATCCAGGTCCTCTGTTGATATAAACAGAGTGACTTCTTTATATTTCTTTTAAGAGGTAAAAAAGATTAGATTCCTGATCTGAATAAAAAGTCAATTTACCTAATGCACAAGAGCATGATGTCCCAGATATAGGAAAAAAAAAAAGTCTCATAGCCTTTAAGGTCTGAATCAAAGTTTTCCTATCTACATCCACTCTCCACCCTTTTTCTCATGGCTCATTCATCTGCTCTGGAGTCTCAAACAACCCAGTAAAGAGGTAGATTTTACAGCATGCCACCAAAATCAAGATAGCAGAAGCCTATGAAAAAAATTGCAAGGACCTTTCACCTACAGCGTTTTGTTCTGATCAGCCTCTCATGTATATGCAAAAGTACAAGACAGTTCCTTCAGCAGCTTGCACTCAAACTCAGGAAAGCTCTATGAAGGTCAAAAGTCAATGTATCAGTTAACTGGCACACAGAGAGTCTGCTCATATGCCCTGCATTTTTTATGCTTCTTTTTGTTGATGTAGGAAAAGAATGCTAACTTTTGCCAGGGGTTTTCCCTACATAGAAAAAAAAAAAAAAAAAAAAAAAAAAAAAAAAAAAAAAAGCGGGGAGGGGGAAGGGACCTTAAAGATCATTGACATGAGGCAGCCATGGGAGCACTGCAAGTCCTGAGATAGTAAGTAATACACTGTCTGTCATTTTCACATACAGGCATCCACTGGATGTCTTTTTATCTTACACACAAATAGGACATAGACCTGAAAAGAGTGACAACATTCTCCACAAGACAGTGTAAACACTTTGTTGCTTCAATTTTCTTAGAATGACTGCACAGCTCAAGTAAAGAAGTCACACAATCTGTACAAGTCAGATCAACATGAATCTGTAGCATCCTTCATGGCACACCAATTTATATATGCTAAATATATTAATGGGAAATTGAACTCAGATGCACTCTTCCTCTAAATTCTAAGTCTATAGGGATTATATTTTATATTCCCTCACTTCTGAAGTCCTCTTCAGTTATCTACCTGCAGCTTTTTGAGATCCACTACACTAGCAGACTGTAACTGCTGAAGTCAGAGTAACTGATGAATAAATATCAGAAGAAAATATTATTTAATATTCAAGTTCCCATGAACTAAACCCAGCTGAAAAGCTCTGAAAAGGCACCTTAAAAAGGAAACACTGTGAGAGCTCTAAATAAACAGTTCCCTTACCGGATCTGCTATTGGTTGGTTGGTTAACTACAATGTTTCTTCCCCTTTCCACATGAAAGAAGAGCCCTAAAACCACACTTTGCATATTTCATTAGTTCAAACCTTTTCTAAGATGGTTCCCAGGGCAGATTTGGTCTACCAAACTTCTAAAAATGAGCCTAGTATTGTTCTAAAAGAAGAGTATTAGAATCTGGTGGAGTGTGAGCAACAAGACTATCAATAAACATCTACTCTTATTCCTAGATCCAGAATGGAATTCTAAACAATTTTTAGCCCCTAAGATTCACATTTTATTGAACCTGAATTGGCACACTAGCTTCAGTAATCAATATTACCCATTTCAAGCCTCTGACTGCTTTCATCAGAGAGAAGAATCGAACATCTGGAGAAACAAAAACATCTCTATGCCTGTTTTAAAAAAATCAAACTTGACAGTTTCTTGAAAGGTCAGAAAGCTAAGACTTATCCTGCTAGAAACAGATTAGCAGGCAGAGAGGGTGAGCAAGGTGGTCGGGGTGTTTGGGAAGTACAATCTATCAGATTGATAGCACCACTATGTATATGGTACAACTATATCTTATCTTCCCAGCCCTGCAACCAAAATAAACTGCACTGAAGCCTTGGAGTCTGATTCTGTTGTCTTTAGGTACACACCCCTTAGGGTGGCGACCCAGGACACACCACACATCTTTTACCTCATGTAAGACAAAATCAAAATAAATATAATCAGTATTTTTCCTTTTAGGACTCTCACTGCGACTCTTTGATGTGTTTTCCCTAATCGTTTTCTCTTTTTAATCATCACACTCAGGGGTTTCTCTGAGCTTATAATGGTCTAGCTTTTATGTAACCTCTTCCAGGCAGGCGCCTTCCCAAGCTCCCAGCACAGCAACTGCTGTAACAGTACACAGCAACACTACACCAAAGAATACCTTGTCCAAATGAAACCAAAAGGGAAATTTAGATGAGTACATTCTGCTTAGGTTGGAATTTTGGCTCAGACAGAAGAGTTAACACTCCCGGTCTTGCAAAAAGAAGCTCTAAGAGATACTGAAAATGAAAGTATCTCTCCGACTTCAAAGCTGAAAATCTGGCCACTTCTGTAGCACATTCCTCTGCTCTGGGAAATTTTACATATGTGCACCCGTTCATGAAGGGGAAATCCTTGGTCCTACAAGTTAGCTGCAGGTTTGCTAGTCACCAGACTAGACCTGAGACTCCATCAGTAAGATTTAGTACCTGTGGCATGAAACTAGTTAAACTTCTAATGCCTACCAGGCTGCTTGTCAGTTTTCCTTCATCTTAGGAGCAATTATTCCCATTTGCCTGTTATCTTGAATCTCCAGCTATATCCCTATTTACACAGAGAGTCCTTAAACAGATTAGCGCATTCTTTTCGGTGTTACCTAAGAGGTGCACTGATGTGTACTACAGTTCTAACATTTTCCAGATCTACTATTAATAAAATGCCTACACTTAAAATAGGCACCACATAAAACTCACATAACTGGAACACCTAGAAAATGCCCTGTAAACAGCTGCCCTACCACTAAGCCACCAGCAGATTCATGAGGTTCTGCAGTTAATTTATCAGCTACAATTTACTGATTCAGTTCTGTTGTTCTCCATTATGCTCTGTCAAGACACTTGGCAAGGAGAAAGCAGGAGCTAAGACAAGAACTGGAAACATTTCCTTCACGTGGGAAGGTGCCCTGCTAAGGAACTACTTATTGAACCTGACAGCGAGCGTATAAACAGCATTAGGGGGAGTGCTCACACACACACTCCCAATAAAGGGGAGGACAGGGCGGTGAAAGTCAGAGCTATTGCAAGACAAATACAAATTAGAGACACTAGTTTTAATCTCTAGGATACCACAACACTCCAGTTGAGAGCTCCCAGTGGTTGGAAGAGGGAAAGAGATAAGAGGGGTTGGATCCAACAATCTCTGGTGGTCCCTTTCAGCCCCTAACATTCTGCAATTCTTTGAAAGGGGTAAGAGGAGCAGTAAGCTCTACTTAGCCTTTTCTAATGGTTCTGTCACCTTTTGTGCAAAAATCGTTCAAAACCAAACAAAATCAGCAGAGGATTTTGAAACTAACAGAAAAAAAGCCACTTGCTAAAAGGTGGACTGCTCTTTGTAGGACTTCCCATGAAGCCTGAAAAAGCACCCTGGGCACTCACTTCACCAGATAGCTTTGCATATGAAATGCTGTTTGTTTCAAAAACGGCTGTATATTTTTACCAGGGGGGTTAATCCTGCTAATTGTCCCCTGATTACTGATCTGTGAGAAGAAAAAGAAAAAAATAATAAAAGGATTCAGAACTACCACAAAGACATAAGCATAACTATCAAAGTTCATGGGATTTTCAGCACTCCCTCTCCTCACCCTGCCGCTTTAACCCTCGAGTGAGTGTTGCCATATATTTCCTCCCTTTGGCTTTCTGGTGGGCCACCTGGAAAGCATCAGTGCTTTAAGAAGAGAGCTGCTATTGTTTATTTGGAATTTCCTTAAAACAAAACCTTGCTGTCCATTACCATTTCCCAGAAAGGTATATTGTTCTATCACCACCCATATCAAAGTCAAGTGCAGAGACATGTTTAGGGTACGTGCAGCAGCTCAGATAGGCTGGGCTGTTGCAATCCTGTTGCAATCCTGAGCAGAAAACAGAATGTTAACGCTGGCATGCTGCTCCCACGCCCTCCCCTTTTCAGGCTTTACATTAACTCAGTGACACCCTGCTAGGCACAAGGTTTATTTACAAAACACAAAGTCTTGAGACCAGCCTTTGTTCCACTGCAATGTTGACAAGGCTCATGAAGCACTCCCGACTATAGCAAAGGTGTATTAAGCAGCAACTGAGGACCATGGATGAATGAAATGTTATGAAACTCGTTTGATTGACTTTCCAGCTGCAGCACAAATCGCTTTTAGCCAGAACTAGGGAAGCTCCTGGCTTGCCTAGAGACCAGAGAATGGCACTAACACGGTGCTTCCACAAGGATTTCAATCTGGGATATGCTGGTGACATCATGAAAAGCAACAAAGGCCTCTCCTCCCCAGCCATTCAGGTTTTTTGCTGGGATAGATCTGAACGGGATGTGTTTCCCAACACATTTCACCTCATGGCTGTGTCAGCAGTGCAAGGGAGGGGACAGCGTGGGAGCAGGAAGAGGGCAGGACTGCCTCTTTTGTCAGCAGTGCTGGCCGAGAGCGCTTGGGGAACCAACGACATTGTAAATTGGGCTGATTTACAGCTGCTAAAAAGTGCTCCTTAGATTTCCTTTAAAACGACTGTTATATGTGCATGGTATTTAAAAGTTGAACATCTGTGTGAAAAAATAGGCAGATTTAGTGGGTGGAAGTGTCTCCAAGGGAGCTGGTAAGCTTCACCTCCCCAGGAGTAGCAATATCCTGAAAAGAGGGAGTGGTTGTTGCATTCACCTTCTTCCCCAGGGGGTGTATAATGCAGAAGGGTTTCTGTGTTTCACGTGGTCTTCTAGTCAAAGCTTTGGACTAAGTGTCAAGGCTTTTTCTTTAAAGAAACTATCTGTGTGAGGTCACTGTGTCCCCCACTTCTGGGAAGCTGACATGTAATACTTCCTCCTACACAACAGTTTTGACATTAACAACTCTAGATCACTGTCAGAGCCTCTCACAGCAGGGACTTTAAATGTAAAGAAAATAAAAACAAACAAGCAAACCAACGACAAAGGTCCACGGAAGATATTTGGTCAAAATGTCAGAGAGTGATCCAAGAGTGAAAATGGCATAAATCTAAGTGCCAGGCCCCAGTCCTTGGCCAGATTCAAAAGGCATTATGAGGCTGATGAACCAATAAAAATGTAAATGGTTGACCTTCTAAAAGCAAATAGGGCCAGCAACAAATATTTTATACCACTGAGTTAATCCTAGGTCTTCTTCCAGATAACATTCCATTCCTTTTCCGTACCTTTTTCCTGAATGCTCTTTTAAAAATAAAAAACAGTTCAGACAACTCGTACAGCTTTTATTCCCCACAGATCT
Organism: Eubucco bourcierii; assembly: GCA_013396675.1. Lineage (NCBI taxonomy): Eukaryota > Metazoa > Chordata > Aves > Piciformes > Ramphastidae > Eubucco > Eubucco bourcierii. The sequence continues at coordinate 25,622 of VWZE01010060.1, read as the reverse complement.
GCACCTCTTCATTGTCATTATGTCAATTTTACAGGCAGAGAAACCAAGCCACGCAGACGCAAAAAGTGATTAGGGGTCATCCAGCAGGAAGGCAAAACCAGGAAAGACTGCAGGTGTATCCCAGTTGAGTTTACTCTGTTCTGATTTTCTCTACTGGTACACAGTAAATAAGATTACTTCTCACCAAACTCATAAAGTTACATTAAAGAGGTGAACAAATTTTGGCTTCACTTTGTAAATTCTCTTGGTTGTCCTGAGGAGATGTATATTCCCCACCACTACTGCTACAGGGTTAAGTAAATCCTTAGCAGACCAACATAACTGTGAAATATACCACAGTTCTTATTAATATTTATGTCCTAATCCAGGCCTGAAATTGGCTATCGTTGAATTGACCTCAGATCTCTGACATAAATGCCTATTTGAAGCACCTGGCAATAGGCTGTCAGCATACACACCCAGAACTGCTTTGCCTGGGCTTGCAGTTTTGCCAGCCACACACCTTTTCCTACCCTGACTGTAAGGAACGCAAGAACTGGAAAACATCAGCACAAAACATGCTTATATAGAAGAAGACTACGTTGTCCCATTAGCTCTTACAACACACCTCCTTGCCCTCTCTCACACCACTTACCTGAGTTCACAGCCCCATTCTTAGCTGAACAGAAGCCTCTGCATGTATGTGCACACCACTGCTGGTACCCAGAGCTCTAAATACCATACAGCAAATTTTGGAATGGCTTTCTAGTTGTGCTCCAACTACATACAATTTTTACCAAAGAGAAAAGAACAGTAATTTTGAAGGTTTCAGAATAAGTCAGGGTTGGAAGGGACTCAAGGATCACCTAGTTCCAAGCCCCCTGCCCTAAATCAGGCTGGCTAGAGCCTCATCCAGCCTGGCCCTAAACACCTCCAGGGATGAGGCCTCAATCACCTCCCTGGGCAACCCATTCCAGGCTCTCACCACTCTCATTGTGAAGAACTTCCTCCTCATCTCCAGTCTGAATCTCCCCACCTCCAGCTTTGCTCCATTTCCCCTAGTCCTGTCACTACCTGATAGCCTAAAAAGTCCCTCCCCAGCTTTCTTGTAGGTCCCCTTCAGATACTGGAAGGCCACAATAAGGTCACCTGGGAGCCTCCTCTTCTCCAGACTGCACAGCCCCGACTCCTTCAGTCTGTCCTCATAGGAGAGGAGCTCCAGCCCTCTGAGCATCCTTGTGACCCTTCTCTGGACGTGCTCCAGCATGTCCACATACCTCTTGTAATAAGGGCTCCAGAACTGGATGCAGGCCCTATTTTTGAGTATTCTGGTTATTCTCCAACAGAAGTCCTAAGGGGCAGCTGTGGATAACTCAGGGACATTTCCATCACATGAGGGGACAGGGCTACACGGATGAGTGAGGAGCAGCTAGATAGTCACTGCATGGAGTGTCAGTTCTGTTCAGAAATCAGGCTGCTTATTAATCAGATGGGACTGAGGAAGAGTAGCAGTTTACTGGCATCTTCTCCAAAACTTCAGCTCTGCTTGTGCTTTTGGGTATTGTCCTACCCAGGCCATGCCCTTTCCCTTCAATGCCTTCCTTGGCTATTTGGCAACCCTAGCTGCTCCCACAGCATGACTCCAGCACAAGTGACTGTCATCCAGAGTGAATGTTCCCAGCTGAATTACATGAGCAGGCACTCCGTAAACTTCCCCACAGGCTCCACCACTATAATCCCTGGGAAGGAGCAACCTGCAGGACTTACTTTCACTGTTGAGTGCTTTCTCTGTTTATTGCTACTACAGTCCGAGACATTAGCTGAATGCAGACAGGTGCCCTTACATCTGTTAGCCACTAGCCCCTGGTGACTTTCAGTAACTGAACCTCTCTGTCCATGTCCAAGCCTGAACCCAAAGCACAGAGAAGGAAAGCTGGATTGCTCACTGGAAATCCCTGGGCTCTGTGGTGCTTTACACAAGGCATTTTGGTCTTGCTTCCTTTCCTTCTCCTGTTGCACACACTGCTTTATCACAGGTTGCCAGGAGCCTACTGTTCCAACAGCTGCTAAGATAGAGTGAGGTGTCAGCTTTGACAGGATGCCAGATTGTTTATTAATTACAAATCCAAGCATTCTGTATCCAGTTTAAGACCCTAATCAAAACTGGTATTTTAGCAAGTCCTCTGAATGGTTAAATCCACTTGTTCTGAGGCTTTCAGTCACAATTGGCAACCATCAATCAATGCATTCTGTTGCCACTACTTACTTAAAATGTGCTTACTAAAACATCAAAATGCCAGAAAGCTAATTTCAGTTCTCCACAGTGAGAGCACAACTCAGTAACATAAGAACAAATGCAGGCTTCCAGCAGGATCTGTGCCCCCAAACACAACAAATATCTTTTTAGGGGTGCTCATCTGCCTCCTCCCCACTCACCATTACTTTGTTTCTATTTGTACGGTAAATTCTTCCACACTGCCACCTCACAACACTGAGTGCAGCCGTCTGCTTCCCATATGCCACATGTCCTCCAGTGCCTCCTCTACTGCTTACCTTCACTCTCTGGGCTCCCACTGTGGATCAACTGCTATTCTGCCAGCCTTTTTGTGTGGATAGGATTTTTCCAACTGTAAGCTCCACGGGATGGGAACTTTGCCCAGTTCTCTTTTTCTCTGAGCACCAGCCACACTATGGTATAGAAATAACGAACAGACACATTAGTGGTGTAACATTTAGATTTATAACATCCTAAAAAGCAAGACGGTCAAGGCAAGGCCCCTGGGTTCCTTTCAGACTCATCTCTAGACAAAGCATAGGTAATACCTATGTGGTCAGGTCTTTTATTAAAAAAAAAAAAAAAAAAAAAAAAAAAAAGTAGGTTTTTAAAATTAAAAATATAGAGAGGTTATTATTTATTTGAAAATACATTTCTGAGTACTTGCAGTGATGACTGAAATCCTCTATAAAGCTATCTGGGAATGTGAAAAATAATAGTGAAGAAATTTAGTGAAAGTAATAGTAAAAAACCCAGCTAATGGTTGAAGAGAAGATGACCCTGTGCACTTCAGAGACAATCATATCAAGTCTTTCATTCATATGCTGCTACACATAAACACACAGGGTTTGAATTGCTCAGGCAGCATTCTTAAGAAAATGGAAAATGTTTTCAGTGGTTCCTCCCTTACTTCTGCAGTCTTTCTTGGTGTTTACAGTGTTGCTGTCCCGCCCCAGAGGTAACCCAACAGGTCTTGCAAAGTCTTCTAACTTTGCCCCACCTCCATCATTCACAATTTTGTCTCTCTAACCTACTCATTTTCCTCCATTCCACAAACCATTAGTTTCAAAGAAATTCAGAGATTAATTAAAATGATTGGTGGGATGAGTAGGTGAGGGGGACAGGCTAAAGGGCTTGACAAGAAGAAAGATGAAAAGGACTAAATGTGTATGGCTTGGTTATGCGATGACTAATTGAGGGTGGAGGAGATGGACACGATATTCATTTACAAGTGCCTGTAGTTCTGAGGAGCATTTTTCATGTACAAACTGAAGACAAGCTCAAGACAAGCTTTCTTTTGGTCTTGTGGTACAGATCTGCTTTACAGTGTCCTTCAAGCTGTGAGTCCCACTCCCAGCCTCTGCACTCTCACCCCTCCCTTGTGTCTTCAAGTTTGTTTTTTTTTATTTCAGTTCAGCTTTCAGACAGATTTTATTCTTGGATCTCTACCTGGCCACATGCGCACTATTGGGAGCAAAGAGCAAAAGGAGAGGTCATGGAAGCTGGGGGTGGATGAGGTAGCATCTCTTTGCCACACCTCTGCTGTGCTGCAGACTTGGGTGGACTTCAACCAGCTATGAAAACACACCATGAAGAACTGGGGAGGAACTGGGAGTAGAAGCATCTGTGAATTATTTTACTTCCACTTAGTCTAAGGAAACTCTGTGCCTTCTTGCTCTCACCTTTCTTCACTATGCTCAGATGTGGTAAATAAAAGAAAAAGACTTGCTCCCTCTGACTTCTCAGAAGCATGTCTCCCTTGTTTGAAGAAACCTTCTTTACAGTAATTCCTTAAGTAAGTGAAAAGCAAGATCCAGTAATTCCCACTTTTCACAGAGAAGTGAAGCAAGATGCCACATCTAAAAGCATGGAGTGAAAACACAGAAAATATCTACAAACTAAAAACAATGGCATAAATAACAAAAATATTGTGGAAACATATCTGATGAGGGGGAAAGTAAGATCACAGAATCATACAATGGTAGTGGTTGGAAGAGACCTCCAGGGATCATCGAATCCAACCCCTACTGCCACAGCAGGACCACCTAGAGCAGGTCACACAGGAAAACATCCAGATGGCTCTTGAAACTCTCTAGAAACTCTAGAGATGGTGCAATATTGCTAAGTTTAAAGAAAAACTGTATGGAAACCAGCATTTTCTTTGTGTCAGTTCTGTTTCCAATAGAAAAGCACAGAAGCTGCCTTTTAGCCTTTATTTCTTTCTCTTTTGGGATTATATTTTTTTTTACTGTTGGGGAGGTTAGTTGTTTGTTGGGTTTTGTTGTGGGTTTATTTGTTTGTTTTGGTTTGGGGTTTGGGGTTTTTGGCAGATGCTCTAGAAATAAGCCAAAAGCATTTGTGATACAGAAGTGAAACAAAGCAATGAAGCCATTTATTCCTGGACACCAAATTTAGACGGATGTGGTACATATAAGAAATTATAATTTCTGCCTGAAAAGCCATTTAATTATTCAGCTTGTCTGACCGCTTCAGTCAGTCCTCTATTGATTGAACAGAGAACCTGATAAATCAAAATCTGCATTACTGCTGCTCTCACAGCAGCAGAGGTAGGTAGTTTGTTCCCAGTCCCTACCCATAAGTTAGTTTATGGAGACATGCAAATGGCTATGGTTTATAAACAGGTCGGCAAGTGTTCCTTCATCTGCTAAAGAAATCATTACTTAAGGGCATCAGGAAAGGAGGCAAAAATCCCTAAAGTAGTAGCTGCTTAATAAACCAGGGTATAGCCACCAAACTTTTCAGCTCCTTGGCTAATGACTGTGAAGGATCACTGCCTCTCTGCTCCCAGGGCTCGCTTCTGATTTACAGCACACCAAATCTTTGGGGATAAGCTTAGGACTCAGACCCTCCATAAGGGCAGACTCACCAGTTGGGCCAGAATTAGGCAAAGTCCCCTCAGAGTATCTAAGAGCATTTGCCTTTGATTTCAGAGCTCTCCTGCTACACACAGCCCTTATGACCAACTTGACTGTCTAATGCCAGTCTGGACCAAATAACCTCTGAATGAGTAGCAATTAACGTAATGAGTGGACTGATGGGTGTCCCCCATAGCTACAGGCCTCAGCAGCAACACGTCTCCAGCAAACTGGAATGTCTAGTCCTGAAACTCCACCTCTGTAAAAGGAAGGAAGTAGAAAACTAAAATGGGTGTAGGATTTAAAAAAAAATAAAAATTAAACTACATTAAATAAATCCCTCCAGCTTGATCCAGCACTCACTGAAGCTAATGGAAAACTTGTACTGGTGGCAGTGGGCTGAACTGGATGGACTATAAAGACACTTTTCCAGGTTAAACAAATATGTATTAAAGAGAGTGATTAAAGCTACACTGTCTGTGTTCCTTGTAGTCAGAACATGACTCTCTAGGACAAAAGAAACACACAGAACACCCCCTACATACCCCAAAGATAGAACAAACCAACAAAAAAAAAATTCTAACAAATATGTCAACAATTAAGCAGAAAAAACTTAATTAGTATTATTTGCCTGTACAGAAAACTGACTAAAGAAAATTACTTCCACAGCTTCCTATGTAACAGAAAGGGAAAAAAAAAAATCCACAACTTTTTAACTTAAAAATATTTCTTATTTCACAATAAAAATCTCTACACAGCAAACTTCTTGAAATTCATGTCTTACATTTTTCTGTAATATCTTCTTTGAATAGGCAAGCTGACACAACAGAAACACATCATTTATGGACCATCTCAGGGGAGCAAGGATGGTCACCATCAGGTCAGACCAGACATCCCACCTCTGACAGGAGTAGAGTGCAGGTATCTGGAGAGGCACACCAAACCAGGGCATTCGCACAGCAATTCTGTCTCGGGATGCTCTCCCAGGCACAAGACGTGCAGTTTTGGGATTTCCAGAGCCAAAGATACACTGCATTCAAGAGCCCTTAAGTGATCTTTCTGCTGTGAATTCATCTAATAACTTAAAAATCCCTTAGTCCACACAACATTCTTGCCAAGGAGGTCCACGGCTTAACTACAATTCTGTGAAGACATTTCTCTGATTTATTCTGAACCTGCCAGCTCCCTTTGATGCCCCTTGGCTCTTGTGCCAGGAGAGTCAGTCACCATCCTCCAGTTATCTTGTATGCAAAAAGGGAGTTAAACAACTCCTTCCAGCATTCACTGCTTTAATGAATTTCAGAGATTCTCCTATGCATATGCAAAACCTTGCTGTTTGGCTGAACTATTTGCAGGTGAAGGTAGAACGGCAGTGGAGTAGTCTGAGTTACCTGCAACACAGACACAAGTTGCTACCTCAGTGTTGTGTGCATATCAGCAGCACACTGTGAGTCCTCACTTCCCAGCCAAAACTTTGTATTTCGACTCGCAGACCGCTCACACAAACCTACAAAGAAGTGCAAGCACTATGTGTTTAAATTCCAGACAGCATACAAAGTAACACCAGCGCCCACCACGTGGTCAAACCAAGTCAGGTGGGAACACCACGGGAAAATGGAGAAGGAAAATAAATCAACTTCACAGAGGGGAGTTAGGTCTTCATTTTTTTTTTCACAGAGGCTTGTGTTTCTGTTTGCTTCATTGTTGTTTCCTACACTGTAACTGGTAATTATGTCATTATGTCTAGGAAAAAATAGCACTGGAGAATTTGAAAGTGCATTTTCAAAGATAGACATAAGTTGGTCATCTTCACCTATTTGTAAGAAGAGATTGAACCTGACAGACCGAGCTCTTTGCTGACAGAGAAAACAGGACCACTCTTCAGCGGCAGGTAACAGCTCTAAATCGCAAGCCTAAGGAGCACTTGTCGCACTGTTGGCAACACAAGAGTACACTCCTTCAGTCCCTGTCCTACTCTGTATTGTCACTGCCTGTCCTGAGATAGCTGCTGCGCTTTATTCGAGGTAGCAGCCTATCATCAATCACAAATTCTCACCTCCAAAAGGTGTATGCGGGGAAGATGGGGGTGGGGGGGGTGGGGGTGGTGGTGTTACGAGAAATAACTGCAAGCAGCAGGCACAAACTTTATTAAAGATAAGCACCGCGCCGATGTGCTCAGCACTTAGAGAAGGCAAAGATCACACATCTGTTGCTCCGAGGTGCCAATAGCAGACTTTCCTCTTCGGCTAGGATCCCTCAAATCCAGCGCTGCTTTTATTTTCCTTCCCAACTAACCTGTACTTCCACAGTAATACTAGGGCACTCTTTCTAAAATTAGGTCGTCGCTGTCCCCTCCCCTTGGAGGACGAGTTTAGAGAAGCCCATCTGGAACCAGGCTTTTTCCTATCAGGTTTGATTTCCCCGCGCTGTTATCCCGGCACGTCTTGGAAGCCGGGAAGCGACAGCCCCGATCACCGCAATAGCAAAGCCATGCCCTCGCATACACTCCCACAACGATCGGGCGGTATCGGCAAAAATCCACATCACTCTCGAGGCTGCACGGAGGGGCCCCCCGAGGCCCTCAGCCCCGTCGCAGGACGGCCGAGCGCCCTCTGCGCGGCCGGCAGCGTTGGCGGCGCTCGGGGAACCAGGACAAGCTTCCCGCCCGACGGGGCTCTCCCGAGACAGCCGCCGTCCCCAGCTGGAAGGGCGGGGGAGGCCGGCGGGGAGGGGCGGAGATGCACTGGGGCCTCTCGGCGGGGCGGNTGGTGCCCGCCCTGGCCCCGCGCGCTACTTGGGCCCCGCCCCCGTCGCTGCCTGGAAGCCGCGGGGCGGGCGGCGCGGAGGGGAAATCACGTGAAGCCTCCCCTGAAGCGCCACCTGAAGGGTCATACCACTACGCGGGGATGCGGGGGATACACGACAGGCCGAAACGGGCGCGCGGAGACAGCGCGGCCCGCCTCCGGCCCGCCTCCAGCCCGCCGCGGGGGCCGGCTGTCAAACCACCGGCCGACCGCGAAAACTAAGCACCGAGAAGCGACG
>VWZE01010060.1:0-14888 GCA_013396675.1 Eubucco bourcierii | reverse complement strand
TTTTTTGCATAGCACCTGAGTTGGGTAAATGCCCCTTATGCTGAATTTTAAAGGGCAGGGATTATTAAACTTACTCTGTAGCTACAGAGAGAAAAGCTAGATTCCCAATGGCTAAATTAGTACAACTTTTGGAGTTGTCATGAAGTTCTAGCTCCTAATTGGAACCTGCCTAGCTTGTCTGCTATATTCTGGTGACCCAGTCCAAACACCTAACTTTAAAAAGGTAGAGGGGTAGAAAGCCAGTGCATGAAATTGTTCCATAATTGGAGTAGCCGTCTGCTTGATCTGACAAGCTTTTTATTAAATTCATGCCCTCAAGATGATTAAGGCAAGGGGCTGTATTTTAAAAAACAAAACATGCTGTAGACTTCAAAATAGAAACATTCACCTTTATTCCTATCCTCCTTCCTAATCAGGAGGTGGCCCTTGTTTGTTTGTATTTATGACAATGCTGCTATCAACAGTAAAATAGTTTTATAACCTTCCCCATCTTGAAATCCTTTTCCTTGTGAGGGTTGCTATGGGTTCTGAACTTCTTGGGAATAAAAAAAGCTCGGAAAACAACCTAGTGTGAAATGAAAAGCACAACTTGCTTAAAAAACAGCAACTCATATGTTACTTCGTTTCAGTAAGTTGCTGAAAAAAAAAAACTTCTCTGGCATTTCCCATTTATTTTTTCATAAAATAATCTTGGGGTTTAGTCCAGTGGCAATACAAATATATACCTTAGGGTGGGGAAACAACTAGTACACCAGAATTTTCAATGCTGTACCAAATTCACTTTGTTTAATAAGCATCTACCTGAAGGGAGAGCATATCTCCTCCTCCTTTCTCTTTAGTGCCAAACAGCTAAGCGGCAAGAGATGTTATCAAAAGACAGAAAATAGTAGAAATTTATTATTTGTGAATGCTAACTTTTTAGAACAGGTAGTCTTAAATCTGTCCTTTTTTTTTTTCCTTTCATTTTTCCTTATGGAATAACCATAATTTTAATTGATGTGACAGTCTTGTCTAAAGTCACTTCATAAGCTGACTAGGTAACTAGATACATATATACATCTTTACTGTTACCAAAATGAGACTCTGAAACTTGCAAATAATACAGGTTCCTTATAGGAATCACAGTATCTTTCCTCCAACTTCCCTCCACCCCACTTCCTTGTAATATGGATTTGATCACAAGGGGTTGTAGTAATGATTAAAATATGTTAATATGGTAATCTCCTTCCAAGTGTCAAGGTGGGCACTGTTCAGATGGTGTTTGCTGCTGTCAGAGGAATACAACTGTAACAACACCAACCAAACAAAGGGTTACTAGGAGGATGCTGGAGTTTGCCAAGAGTACATTTAGCTGATGTCAGCAACCCGGAAGGTAAGTTGATTTTGACCATATGTAGGAATAGACAGCAGAGGGATAATACACAGCACTGCTGGGTGTGGTTTTACAGGGATTTAGCAAGTGCCAACTAGCAAAATAAGCAGGGCAAGGAGATTAATTACCTGCAAAGGTGCATGTTTAACTCTCAGCAGCACTGGGTTATGGAATAGATGTTACAAGCGAGCATTTTGCTTAATCACCTAATTACGTAAAAAATAAATACATTATATAAAATACTATGTTAATTAAATACAGCTGAGTGACAGTCTGCTCCACCCTATCCTCATACGCACACACAGACACTTAGCATGGCAGTTGTGTGTTTGCTTTCTCAAGTTTTGTAGGACAGGTAGAAAAGTTACTGAGTACTGGCACTGATCGTTGAAGTGGACATCGTCTGATGGGTTGGTTTCTGTGACAAGTCACTTGCCTTAGTCCAGCTCAGGAGGCACTGGTGTCCAGACAAGAGAATATATTGCCAGGGAAGGTGGATTTTAGTGCCAGTTATGTAGTTTCACAAGGAGATGAGTTATTTAGACAAACCCTTTCTTTGGTCCCACATCTTGTTTGAGGATTGGGCCTAAGACAGGGCAAAGTGAGGGTATATGCCTTCCATCTCCATCTGTTTTGTAAAGTGTGGTGGGCTATATAAGCCTGTTGCTATCTGGTTCACTTCAGCACAGATTAAAATTCAGCACTTGGTATATTGCTGGATGACTGGGTGATCAATAAGCACAACTGTAATGAAAGCTATGCCTGTATTTGTATGCAGTGAAATGCAAAGTTTTAACACTTACTTAACTGCCAAGATTGAAATTGCCTAATGCACTATGTGCCTCACGTCTATAAGGAATAGTCAGTTCTCTTTGAGATCCAGAGAGAAACCCTCTTTTTGTTGCCCCAGCTGTACTCACAAGGGAATATTTTGCAAATAACAGCATTGTGAACATGTATTTTGTTTGGCTGTGAGTGTTGTCAACGGATTCAGGAAGTGAAGTCAGAAAAAGGCAGGGTTTCAAACAGGGCAGGCTACACAGAAATGCCTAGGCAAAGAGCCTCTAATAAGAACAACATGTTTGGGACATGGGAATATTAATTAGAATTTGGGTCTATACTAAAACCAACAAACACTCACACTTTTATCCCATGAACAGAAGAGAGCTACGAGGGGGGTTTCACCATGATTACTCACTGATCAATTTCAAATCCCAAGTGCTTGTCATTACAGAAATAACGCTAGCAATCTAACTTACTCTGCAGTGGCAGTTACACAGCAGCTAGTTTCAATCTCAGCACCCAGTAGCAAATACTAAGAGTCCTACTTTTCTGTAGGTGTAAAAAAAACACTGACTTTGAGATGTAACACTTTAATATCAGCATAAGGCAGAACATACACATTTAAATGTACTGACCAAGAGAGACCACCACTACCTTTGTATTTTATAGGAAGCTGTCAAGAAATACAGACAGCATCCCTTCAAACCTATGTGAAAAATAACTGTTGGTTCTGTCCCATGCAGAAACCTAAGAAATCAATTACAATGATTATTTTCAGAGGAAGTGAATAGGCTTTTCAGTGAAGCGCATTTCTGCATACATGTTAACGACCTTACCCTCACAACTCTGCAGGAAGCAAAGAATCTAACTTGCAGGCACTCAGGTTACTGCAGAGCAGGCTTACATCCTAAAGGTCTTTTCCAGCCCAAGTGATTCTTTGACGCTGTATGTGATATCTAGTATCATACAGCACGTAGAGGCACTGCACGGAGTGTGATGTCTGGCAAAACTGGGAGTTGTCCAGCTGGAGCAGCAGTGTCCTTGCCTGAGCAACCCTGACTGATGCTCCAGGGTTATGAACTTGGACAGTGTTACTGAATAGACTGCCGAGGCAGATGGACCAGTTCAGGCTGCAACAAGCTTGGGCACCTGTAGAGCACACCTTGGAGTGTGGTGTACCATGACTATGAGAAGTACAAGGCAGAAGTGGGGGAAAAAAAAAACAACCAACAAACCAAAAACGTTTATCTTTAATATCAAGCAATGCTTTCTCTGTTCTCCATCTCCTCCTCTCTACCTCTGTTCCCAAGACTTTGGTATAGTTACCCACATCAAGAAACCAAAAACTGTTCAGGTAAAGTTTGCTGTACAGAAGGAAAAAAAAAAAAGTTGCAAACATCATAAACAAGCACAAAGTATTGCTAACAGGCAGCTGGACAGCAAGGAAAGAATACTGAAATCGACATATGCACAAACCCATTATGAAACAGAATATGCCTTAGTAACACCTAGTTTTAGGGACAGGGAGAAGGAAGCCACTATTAGCCTTCCAACTAAAGCAAATTCAAAATGCAGGTGGTTTGCTTTTTGAGAAGGCAATTCTTCCAGAGGAGAGCTTGTTCTCTAGGCTTACAGACACTATCAACAACAGTGTCTCTGCACACAGCGGCTGGTGGCAAGCCTAATTCTACACTTACACCTTACTGTTGACATGAACATTTCAATACATCCTCTGAGCAGAGAATGGTGCTTCTTACAAAGAAAACTTGCAGAAAGTCATCATATAATGTACCGTGAAATCCTCTGACTACTTAAACACTTTTAGAGTGGCTTGGCACAGCAGGAGCGTCTACTCCAATTTTGCACATTATTCTTTGCAGTACATTTTTGTTAGGGAACAATGGAACTACAAAAATCAAATTGGATCAAAACGGTCCCTTCTGTCCTTAAATATTTTGAAATATTAGAAACACAGTTATGATGAGGAAGAATGGATTTTTAAAAAGTTAATTAAATACTGAAAGCACTGCTAATTGTTTTAGTTATAGAGTAACAACAGACATCAGGGGGAAAAAAAACAAAAACCCAATTCAGAAAAATGAGCACAGTGAGTAACTTTTTTTTGAAATCTCATAGAGAACTTGATCTGACAAATCTAAATCTCTATAAAACACCTAGAAAATGACTCTGTAAACAAAAGTGAGGGACTGTTATTTGTTTTCCACAGTCTCACCATTATATTGTGTTTTGAGCCTTGTATTCTCCAAGCAACCTTTAGGCTGATTGCTTAAACAAAAGGACCGGCAACTTGCTAAAAATTCCTCAAAACTGTGAACTTTGTTCTTTATTCTCTTTAAAATAAAGCCAATTCTTATGAAACCTGGCAGCATAGTAATGCCAAAGACGTGGGAAACAGGACACAATTCCAGCAGATGGAGCTCAAAAGCAGTCCTAGAATGAGCTGCACAGATGTCTGCAACAGGAGCCTCTGCTTACATGCAGCAGTAGCCAGGAAGGGCTGCTGATGAAATCTACCATTCAAATTATATCATTAAAAACAAAACACAAACAAAAAACATACACACACACATATATACACACACACACATATATAAATAAAGAGCTTCCCTAAAGTTTTTAAGTAATCACTGCAACAAGGGAGATTTATCATGGAATAACTACACTTCAGAAGACACTAAGAGTTTGAGCATCCATGGCTATTCTGAATTCTCATCCACAATGATGATTAGTGGGCATGACTCTAAGATGCCTGCTGTCATCATGCCTTTTATGTTCCAGATAACAAGTCATGAAAACATGCAGCATGCAGGCATAATCCAGTGAATGTTGCTATTCAAACTCATAGCACCCATGTTGAAAAGAGAGAATTTAAGAAGTTTTAGATCTCCACTGAATGGATTACTTCTCAGTTTAAATGCATGGCTTAACACTACCAAGCTTGGAGCCTACCTAATTCAAGCAATATTATTCTCAAACTGCTGACCTCTATGTGACCACAAAACAAGGCACCTCGGGAAGCAGAAAAAGTTCACTTTCATTTGTGTCCAAAGGTAGCTTTAGAACTTCTAACAGCAGTAAAACCTGTAAGCTGCTGCACCTTGCAAGCTCTGGTTGTTTTAATTTTGCCTTGAGAAGTGGAAGACAAAAGATTTCTTTTTAAACAAACTCATAACACTTCAGAGATACAGCTCAGGATTTATTCAGTTAAACTTCTGACACCTAACTCTAAGTTATCTAGGTTAGGAGGCAACACAGCTTCTTGCAGCTAACAGAAAAGCACAGGCCTCGTAAAAGTGATTTGGTATTTGTTAACTGGAAGTGTCTACATCTCAGCAATCTCCTTCTTTTAACCCAGGAGCCTTTAGGATGAAACCAGAGCATAATGATTATCCTGGTTAGAATCAGGAGACAGTTTACTGAGCAGAGAAGGTCTGCAAACATCCACTACATGTTAGTGAAGAACAAATTTCCATAAGCTGAGTTTTACTCTTCTGCATCATATACACAATGTAGGCTCCTTTTCCCTACAGAAACACTACAGCATCCCCAAACATACACTGTCAAAACTCTTCACAAGACATCACTAAAAACAAGACTTAGTGTCAATCCTCCAGTGATGTCTCAGGGCCTTAGTCAAGATACAATCCTTATCGTGCCAAATAATCGCCAAGTATATGACCCAAATACCTGAAGGGGAGAAGAAAAAAAAAAGAAACTCTCAAGGCAAAATCCATTTCATGTTTTCTTGTTTGGTTTTGCTATCATATAGACTGTCCATTCTCCCTGTTTCCTAACTGAACCAGGTGAAGTATTTCTAAAAAGGTGCTTTTACATCCAAAATCACTTAAAAACTATGCAAAGCTATGCAGTAGGTACAGCTGACATCAGGACTGACAGAACAAGCATTTACAGTTGGTGTACAGCAAGGTTACTGCCCAGAGGTAGCCCTTGAAATGTTAGCAGCAAATGATGGAACATCAGAATTTAGTGGAGTTTGCATAGGTTCCTTCTCCTTGAAGCTGAAATTTCTAACCAACATCTTTCCAGTGCAGCACTGCAGACAGCAGCACCTTTGTCAATTTTCAGAGCTCTGAGCTGTGAAAAAGCAGGCTGCTTTTCCCTCTGCACATGAATCTATGCTTTTAATATGTGAGCTTGGTTAGAGACTTCTGAATTTTATTTCCCACTTCTGCACTTTCCAAACCTCTGAAATGCAGTGTATTTAGCAAAGTGCCCCTGACTAAGCTTCACAGCTACTGACAGCTTTTGCTTCTGTGTAATTTTTGTGAAACAATAAAATTGACCAATTTGATTCTTTCTCAAAATACTCATTGCCAGTTACCAAAAAAGCAGCATTAAGTCCTAAAGATGGTGAAAATACCACATCTGGAAACCAGGCCACTGATAAATACTGGAAAGAAAACATGTTTTTAAATCACCATATCTTAAGTTGGGAAATAAGGATATCAGAATTTCCAGAGCAGAAAGAAAGTAAGAAAGATAATGAGTAAGGGCAAAACATTTTTTCCCAAGAGACTTTTTTTTTCCCTTATCAGGAATTTGCTTAACCTCAGACCAGACTTTTCTGAAGAAAGTTACACATCTCCAGCTTTCAAAAATGTACTGTCTTGACCTGGTTTCACAAGTATTTCACAGTCTTTCTTGGCTAACTATCCTGGAGCCTTGCTGCATAGGGTAGGTAGTTAAATCCCCATCCCTGAAGAGGTTTAAAAGACACAAAGATGTGGTGCCAAGGGACATGGTTCAGTACCAGGCTTGTCAAAGTTTGATAATGGTTGAGTCGATGATATTAAAGGTCTTCTCAAACCAAATGATTCTATGATCCTATGACCTCAGGTAGCTTTAGGTGTGGTGTTTGAAGAAGCTGGTAATAAAGCAGTTTAGGTTTATGTGCCAGTGTGTCGACTGCAGTAACTGAACAGTTGGCCACCACTGCTACAAGGGCTGTTGCTTCCAGGCAAACACTGACAAATCCACCTCTGGGGCTTTGATTTGTTTTTTGATTTTGTTTTGGTTTTTTTTTTCCTCCACTTCGGTATCAGCCTAAGCAGTCACTTTTCTCTCCTCCTTTGCCTCTTCTTTTGCACTCCCTCACCTGTGCTGCAAGTACTTTGGGAAATGTTGTAGAATGCTTATTTTAATCTGCATTGCTTCCCTTATTTAGTTAACCACAAAGCTTTACAGACACTTGTAATGATGGAAGACAATAGGGGAAGCAAAACATCAGCACAGGTACAAGCAGTAAAGATGTAGCAGCTCCTGAAAGAAGTGCTCACCAGCAATCTTCAAACTGCCATAAATTGAGTCACGACTCTTAAATCCATCTTTCCCACTTTCAATTACACTACCAATATGCCCAGACAGATTTTGCACCAGTTTTACTAACTTAATGTGAACTCACACTTTTGGTTAAACAAGCTCAACTTCCCATATGGATAACTCATGGTTTGACTTTTGCAGTGAACATTTTCCCTACACTCCTTAACTCGAATAAGAAGGTGAGTCCTTTCTGTACCTGCCTATGAAACTGTTTTTGTTAGATGACTAACTTTATGCATATCTATTTCAAATTATTTAAGAGGGCAGTGACATTAGTATTCAAAGTCTTATAAATTTCATGCACATATTCCTGATACTGGCTTCCATGTCTGGTTTGAATTTACTTACAAAACACACCAGCACATCCAAAATTAGTTCCAAGCTATTTCCTTGTCCCCCTTTCCTGACTGTTATCATTCTTATCTGCAGAAATTGCTACTGTTTTTTTTCCACTGGACAGCAAGTGCCACACTGGCAATGCAAGAGAGTCTTGGGGTTTAACTTATCTTAGCTGTGGTTGCTTCCATGGATTTTGGGTTGAATGTGGCAACTTGGTTCACAAAATGCTCTCACAATTAGTACCATGAACACCTACTTGCTACTAGGAAAAAGTTGTATCTCCACTCAAACTCTGAAGGTAACAATAACACAGTAAGCTGACAAAAGCAACAAAATAATGGGCACAGGGAAGGAAAGATCTTTAAAAGGTTTTTTTTTTTTGTTTGTTTGTTTTTGTTAGAAACAGTTCAGTTCCCAAATCTGATGCAAATTAGACACACTTGCAACTTCCCAGGTGAACAGTGCTGCCTGATTTTCTGTAGCCTTTCTTACAATATTGTCTCCTGAAATTTAGTTCTAAATGGTTTTGCATGTCTAGATACCCATCTAAGAAGAAAAAGCTGGTATTATTCCCTTTGGGAATACACTGTCCATTACAGCATAGGCCCATCAGTCTCCAAACCCACATTCTAAGAATCTCAGGCTTTCCCTGATCCTTTAGAAGGGTCTAGTTTCCATGGTGGCAGTTGTCATCTAAAGACATTAAGGATAAAGAGAACCCATTGTCTTGTTCAACTGTATAGAAACGGGGACAAGCAAGATCTTGTAGTTAACTTAGAAAAATAAGCCCAGATTCCTCAGAGCTCCTGGGATTCAGCTGATACCAGACAACAGCACAGTAAGTAATGACATTGAGTTCAAATTCCACCAACAGCTTTACAGGAGGAGCTACTTCATGAAGAGTCATGCATGGGACTATAACTGCTGGGTGTATGAAGCACAAGGAAGATCTACAGGACAGAAGTACTGAATTAACTGTCCTTTTTCCAGGCAGTATAGGTCTTGGCTTGAAAAACAAAACCAAGAAAGCAAACCAAAGAACTAATTCTTGGCCTAAATCCTTCCTTTGGTTTGGATCATCAGAACAAAGTTCACTTCATGGAGATCTACACCCTCATTTAAACAACTCTATGACTCGCCGAGTCAATGAGCTACGAAAGTTTTAAAAGTTTTAAAAGTATAGGTTGAAAACAAATATAAACTTCTCATCTAGCCAGTAAAAATTACCACATTTGCCTCTGCAGCTAAAAATAATTATTTATAATGAAGTTTCAAAAATACAGGAAAAGCTCCTGGAAGTCATAAGAAGCAGCAGAATAAGCTCAGACCTCTCAAATACTGAGAATTCATAATGGTTTTATATTTCTTTTATTGTCACTCATCAGTATTTGCATTATCTAAAAGTCTCTCACCTATGAACAAAGCTGTATTAAAAAAGATTTTGATTCACTTATTGAACTATATTAACCTATATTTGAAAACTGTTGCCTATTAATCTAAAATTGGAGTACTATGATTCACAGCATTATATAAAGCCCTATGATTCCTTACATTTATTTGTTTAATATTGCTTGCCATGCCTAACATCACAAGCCTCATCTTCATCTTGAATTTAGCTATTAATTGATATTTTATGCTCTGGGACTCCTTCCTTAAGTCTGAAGCCTTAATTTAAGCCAGCTGTTCCACAGTAACTCTACATGTGTGGGATTTTCCCACTAAAAGAAAATTGTAACTGGGAATCTCTTAAGGAAAAAGGGGATTCTGCCCCTTTACTCTGCTCTTGTCAGACCCCATCTAGAGTACTGTGTGCAGTTCTGGAGCCCCCAGCACAGGCAGAACATGGAACTGTTGGAGTGGATCCAGAGGAGGCCACAAAGATGCTCAGAGGGCTGCAGCAGCTCTGCTATGAGGACAGGCTGAGAGAGTTGGGGTGCTGCAGCCTGGAGAAGAGAAGGCTTCAAGGAGACCTTAGAGTAGCCTTCCAGTATCTGAAGGGGGCCTACAGGAAGGCTGGGGAGGGACTATTTACAAGGTCTTGCAATGACAGGACAAGGGGCAATGGGTTTAAACTGGCAGAGGGGAGACTGAAACTGGCTGTTAGGAGGAAGTTCTTTGCAGTGAGGGTGGTGAGACGCTGGCACAGGTTGCCCAGGGAGGTTGAGGCTGCTCCCTCCCTGGAGGTGCTCAAAGCTAGGTTGGATGAGGCCTTAAGTGAGATGTACTAGTGGGAGATGTCCCTGCTTATGGCAGAGGGTTGGAACTGGATGATCCTTGAGGTCCTTTCCAACCTTACTATTTATGATTTTTTTCTTTTTTTTAAAATTTTTTTTTTTTAATATAATGTCCCTTGTGGGATGGCTCCTTTTAAATACAGACAAAGAAACTAACAAAGCTGGTTCAGCCATGTGATGTGAAAATGATCCTGTGCAACACAGCTACGTTACTGTCATGTCTTAACCACGTTAGGACCACAATAGAGTTTAATTTACCAAGCCAGGTTGGTTTTTTTATCTTTCTATTTGTCTTGAGCTATATGGTTTGCTGGAAGCTGGTGACTACCATGTGGGTATTAACATGTTTGCCCTCTCAGCATTGTGACATGAGCCTGTGCTTTAAGGCAGTAACATAGTGGTGACACTGAAGCTGATGTCCAGTTAATCCTCCTCTGAGCAGTTGCAGTCCCACTGCCATTCACAGACTAGTGCCACAAAATCTAAGGTCCATGTGAATTGGTGCCTGTGCTAACTTCCTCTTTTGCCTCACTTTAACCCTAGATAGTATGTGTGAGGACAGAGGATGAAGATGATACACATAGCTTACAACTTCACCTTTGACAGCTGCCTGTTAGGTTGCTTGACAGCAATGGCCACCTTTTTAAGGACAGCTACAGAAAAAGGTGTGTGACAAGTCCCTCTATCCTCTCAACAATGAGACATGCTGGTAAGCAGCGCCCTGTGCCCTATTCCAGTCGGCATCTCACCTCTGGGAGCAGTAGGGGTAGATGAGTGGGAAAGAGCTACCCAGCCTAAATGCAGACAGCAAAGGCCAGCAAAGCTCTTAGTGTGCTTCTGTCAACATTTATATCTTGTGGGTTTTTTTCCACTAAGTATTTTAAAATATTCATAATGTATATAGTTTCATAGAATCACAGAATTGTTTTACTTGGAAAAGACCTTTAAAATCAAGTCCAACAATCAAACTAGCACCACCATAGCCATTAAACCATGTCCCTAAGTGCCATGTCTACACTTTATTTGTTGTTTGTGGGTTTTTTTTACTGTTTGGGTTTCTTGTTTTTGTTTGGGGGTTTTGTTGTTTGTTTGAATATTTTATGCAAAATACTGGCATGAGAATTAACCATAAATATACAACTATAATAAAATTTTACAATCCCACTATTAGAAGCACTTGTTTCCCTTACATCCAATATAATATTCCAAAACAGTAATTTTTATTCAAATGGATTTTCTTCTGAGTAGCACACACTGAAGACTACTGGTGTTCATGGGGAAGGATGTATATGTGCACATGAGTACCTACAGAATCCTATTAGCATATTATTAAAGTGCAGGAAAAAATAGCATTCAAGTATAGCTTTTCTATGCTATTTTGATCACAAGAAAATGGGAAGTGGGATCTGGAAGCAAAACACTTGTCATACCAGAGCATATAAAGGGTTAAAAATCAGTGCAGTATTTGAGAGTAACAGAATGCTTTCCTGTAAGCTCCTTCTATGGCATGATCTAAGGGAAGGTCCAACTTAAGTGCTGGATGTTCATACAGGATTTCCTATGACTAATGCTGTCAGCATTCAAAACTTTTAATTTGAATTGTGGGCGTTATACACAGCTAGAAAATTTACCATTTCAAATTTCTTAGTTGAAAATGAATGGAAATTACTCTGATTTTCAGATTCATTTGCTCTATGTGGAATGATACCATGAAATAAGGAAGCCACTGAGTGGCATATGCTGGGATCGCCTGCCAAGCTTTTACACAAGTCCTTTATATCTGGATGGGATTCACAGGAAGCTTGTACAGGAAGGCCATTTCCTTCCTTATTTTTGAAAAGCTTTGTTGGATGGAAATTATGCCAGTGAGTAAAAGAGGGGAAAGGGGGAACAAATGACCATCCTAGTGCTTTTGGTGCCAATCCATTAAAAACTGAAAGTCACATCTAGAGAACATTAATGCAACCTGTTGTAAACTAAACTAATGAAAAGCAAGCTTACAGAGTGCAAAAAAAAAAAAAATGTTTAATAGTTGGTGGGGTTTTTTTTGTTATTTTCAAGATTCAAAAAGAGTAACAGAGGTAGTAAACCAAAACAGTGTGGAAAGTGCAAATAGATGTAATCTGCTACAGTTAAGTTTAATTTGCCATCATTCCATAGCTGTATACACTCTCTAGTACATCTATTCTGAACTCCATTGCAAGCTCTGGCTGCTTCAGATCAATTTAAAATAGTGATATTATATTGAATTAAACATGAAGTTACTAATATAGGTTGAGCTGTCACTACAATATTCCTCCTTTAATTTCTTACTGTCATGTTGATCCCATTTTTATGATGCTGTATCAATTTTTAGCTGAAACTAAGCTTTCCATATGTCTTGTGACACAACTGATAAAGAAGGTTGGTTCTCTAGCTCATCTCTTTACTTACTGTAGCTAATTCACCATGCCAGTATTTGTTAAGAAATCACCATTCTTTCCTTATTCTGGTTCTTCTAAAATTCCTAGCAGGCTTATTACTATTCTGTGCACTATGCACACTAAGCCAGAGTTTGCTTCCCTGGAAACCATAACAGCAGAAACAGGTAGACTACAATGGGTCTAGATGCCTTTTCAGCATCTATCACATCACTTGGCAGGAATTCCAGAAGTCTCAGAGAACATGATTCGGCAAGGGGAAAAAAACAAGCCAAACAGAAAGCTCTCAAACCTTAAAAACTTTCTTAAATAGGGGATTCCACTGTACAGTAAAGGAGACAGAACTTAATGAGTGGGTTTGATGATACAGAAATAATGGTGGAAGAAGAGAGTCAAAAAGACATAAGCTAGTAATAATAATCAAAGGCTGAAAAGGATAGTACAGGGGACAATGAAGGACATCAAAAGCACTAGAAAGAATGACTGAAGAGCATGTCGCTCCTTTAAAGATTGCCAGTGGATGTGTGCAATTCTCTCCAGCTGGACATCAGAACCAAACACTCACAGTATGTAAGCTATAATTAATTAAAAAAAAAAAAAAAGATTTTTAAAAAAATGCTGATATAATGACTCAAGCTTGTGCTTTGTCCACAGAGTAGCTATGGCACAGGTAACAACCACATGTGGGGACAAAAGGCATTCCCAGGGGAAAGAAAATCCATGTTGATGTGTTTTCATGGCTCCTTGTGAGCAAAGCCAGTTAGTTAAAAAAAAGAAAAAAAGAAAAAAAAAAAAAGCCTCTTCATGCCTCTGCTCACAGTGCAGAATGCAGGAGAAAGTAAAATAATTAGTTCCAGGAATGGGAATAGAGAAGTCCAAAATGAAAGCTTCAGTTCAGATGAGACTGCACATGATTTGCAAAGTGATGGAAATTGAGGGGGCAGCTAGGTCATGCCTTTCCCCTGCTGCATGAATCACTCTTTGAATGGAAATTTGAGTAGGAAGACATAATGGCTTGGGAACAAAGAGAGCTGCTGGAATATCACAGGTGCAGCTGAACAGAGAAGGATGTTTTGGGATATGCCAAGGAAAGCAAACACCATGAATCTAGAGGGGTTGTCAGGACTTTGTGATTTAGGGAGCCATCCAAGTCAACAAGGCCACTTCTCACACAGTCAAACAGACAGGAGAATAGCTGAGGTCCTCACTTAATGCTCAGTTAATCAATTGCTTCAGAAAAAGGAGGTACTGATGCCATCCTAAATTTCTGGGAGTCAAACTTACACTCCACAGAGGAACCTCTCTTTAGTTCTAATTATACACTATGCTGAATGAGAACTAATCTGAAGTGCAGGAATCCAGATCCTGACATACAAGAAGACATAAACATGCTGGGGGAACCAAAATAGTCAGTCAAAGCCAGGGGACTCAAACAGAAGATAGGGGAGGCTGTCAGAACTGGAAAGAGAAGATAACATGGGAAAGATCAACTCTATATGCCTCAAAACCATCCAGCAATGAGAAATACTGTGTAACTGAACAAAAGGTTCTCATCAAATTACAGAATTTTGCACAAAATTAAACACTAATAGGAAGGAAACAGTTACATGCCTGTGATATTCTAGCACTGTTATACCAGGAAAGTTTGAAGTTCATTTTGCTGTACAACAAACATAAACTGAAAGCTTTTAAAAATCCAAGATTTTAATCACTTGATGAGGGTGGACTGCAACCAAGTGGTAAGAAAGGTAATCAGAAAAAAATAAAATAATAGTAATTTAAAAATAATTAATTGCTTCCATGTCTTTCAAATTCAACTTACTTCTTCTCTAAATACAGAATTCTAGACCAAGAAACAAAGACAAGCTAAATGAACACTGCCAGGGAATCATTCTTAATCCTGAGTTGCCTTGTTGTCCATATAGCAGTGAACCATGCTACTGAAAAACTGAAAAGCAAAGAATGCAGGAATTATAGGCACTCATGGGTCACAAACAAGTTTACAAAAAAAAAAAAATTTAATTGTCCTATTTATTATTAGTCTTCTGTAAAACTATGGCAATAAGAAAAACGTAAGGCACTGACAATGTAATAGTCCCTAGCTCACAGAGCAGGGAGTACAGGAACTATTTTTTAGGTAAAAAGAGGAAAAAGAAACAAAGAATATTAAGGAAAAAAAAAAAAAAAAAAAGCTTATGGAGGTCTGAAATGGCAGCTGTGGAGAAGGCAACAGATGCAAGGAATCTTCTCTATCAGAAGAAGTCTATCAGGAAGACCAAATAGATTAAGCCAGACCCAACTGTTTCAGTTGCCCTCTAAAACAGGAATTAACTGAGCCCTAGAATCATATAATCATAGAATAGTAAGGTTGGAAGGGAC
>VWZE01010059.1:95148-113894 GCA_013396675.1 Eubucco bourcierii | reverse complement strand
CCAAGGTTTCTCTTTTTTTTTTTTTTTTTTTTTTTTTTTTTTTCTGTTGGAGCAGAGTCTTCAGGGAGCTAAGCACAATGTGGGCTAATGGGCTGGGTGTCTTCTATTGCCTGTGCTCCATCTTCAAGGGTGGCAGCTAAACATGAATCCCTGGCATCTCCAATTAGGCTTTAGAAGCTTGGAACTCAAGGAGTGAGAAAGACAAGAGAGGAAAGGAGGTCTGCAGCTTGTGGCTAAATGCACTGCACAGAGTGAGAACAAGAGAAAGAGTCAGAAAGTTTTCAGAGGGAAGTGACAATGCTATAAAACATGGAGGAAAAATGGAGTGAGTCTGGCCTAGAATCATGGAAAGGCTCAGGTTGGAAGGGACCTCAGAGATCATCTACTCCAAGCTCGCAGGGACACCTCTCAATCAGGCTCAGCTGCTCAAGGCCTCATCCAACCTGGCCTTCAACACCTCCAGGGAGGGAGCAGCCATAACCTCCCTGGGCAACCTGTGCCAGTGTCTCACCACCTTCACTGCAAACAACTTTTTCCTACCTGACAAAGATCAGCTGCACCTCATTGAACAATCAACCACACCAAACCCACAAGGATAGAAATGGAGCTCTAGGAAGAGGGAAGAATTTTTTTGCTCCATTCTTTGGCAGCTCAGAACTTCTCTTCTTTAGAACACAGCCCAAGGAACTTACACACACCTCTACCTTAATGAGTATAGGCAAAAAAAAATCTTACCCCAGAATCCTTCAAGGTAGAGTCCTGCCACACCTGGAGCTTGTGAAGAGCTGACAAAGATCAGCTGCACCTCATTGAGCAATCAACCACACCAAACCCACAAGGGTAGAAATGGAGCTCTAGGAGGAGAAAATAATTTGTTTGCTCCATTCTTTGGCAGCTCAGAACTTCTCTTCTTTAGAACACAGCCCAAGGAACTTACACACACCTCTACCTTAATGAGTATAGGCAAAAAAAAATCTTACCCCAGAATCCTTCAAGGTAGAGTCCTGCCACACCTGGAGCTTGTGAAGAGCTGACAAAGATCAGCTGCACCTCATTGAGCAATCAACCACACCAAACCCACAAGGGTAGAAATGGAGCTCTAGGAGGAGGGAAGAATTTGTTTGTTCCATTCTTTGGCAGCTCAGAACTTCTCTTCTTTAGAACACAGCCCAAGGAACTTACACACACCTCTGCCTAAATGAGTATAGACAAAAAAAACCCAACTTACCCCAGAATCCTTCAAGGTAGAGTCCTGCCACACCTGGAGCTTGTGAAGAGCTGACAAAGATCAGCTGCACCTCATTGAGCAATCAACCACACCAAACCCACAAGGATAGAAATGGAGCTCTAGGAAGAGGGAAGAATTTTTTTGCTCCATTCTTTGGCAGCTCAGAACTTCTCTTCTTTAGAACGGAGCCTGAAGAACTTCACACACACTCCCCAGTGCTTTGGTGAGTACAGATAAAAAAATATCCTGAGTGTCTGTGGGGGATTTTCCTCTGTTGAGTGAGTTGTGTGCACGTCTTGGGTCAGCTCACCAAAGAGTTTAATTAGTTGGGCAGCAGTATTTACCCAACTGGCATCTGAACCTGTAATTGTGTTGGAAGCAGAGCAGATTTAATGGAAGTAACTCAGTGGCCCTTAGCAGCCTGGTTTGGGTTTGCTTTCCTCCCTACCTGGTGTGTCTCTTGCACCCACATGTCCACATCTGCTTCTTTTGCTGCTGAATCCTCTCCCATCTTCCTCCTCGAGGCTGCCCTCTGATCCCAAGGGATAGGAGAGTTAGCAAGCTGCAGGCAGCCAGGGGCTAAGAGGAATTCCAACCTCCCTTTGGGTTTCAGTAGCTGCCTTGAGGTTCAGCTGATGTTTAGGTGGCACAAGTGCTTGTGTCCAAGGTTGGGGAGGCAGAGAGCTCAATCAAATCTAATCCTGAGCTGTAGCTGTTGGGTGCTTTTAGCCTGGCATGTTAGAGAATGGTAAGGTTGGAAAGGACCTCAAAGCTCATCTAGTTCCAGCCCTCTGCCCTAGGCAGGGA
Organism: Eubucco bourcierii; assembly: GCA_013396675.1. Classification (NCBI taxonomy): domain Eukaryota; kingdom Metazoa; phylum Chordata; class Aves; order Piciformes; family Ramphastidae; genus Eubucco; species Eubucco bourcierii. The sequence goes on along the minus strand of VWZE01010059.1, from coordinate 111,859 downwards.
CACCTCCCACTAGCACAGGTCACTCAAGGCCGTGTCCAACCTGGCCTTGAACATCTCCAGGGAGGTTGTGGAGCACAGAAGCACAGAATGTGATCTTTGATCACATTCTGTGCTTCTGTGCCCCACAACCTCCCTGGGCAACCTGTGCCAGTGTCTCACCACCTTCACTGTAAAGAACTTCTAACATCCAGTTTAAATCTGCCCTCTGCCACTTCAAACCCATGTCCTGCTGATGAAATCTGCTTTGACATCCTGGTGGTACCAGATCTATTCTCTGCTCCTTCCCAAACCAGGAGGGGAGCCTCTGCTGCTTGACAAAGTCAAGCTGGGGGTTGTCCAACAATGAACTTTCTAATGAGGGGGAATTATTTGCTACTGCTGTTCTCCAGCTCTGTAAACTAAGTAGGGAAGCTAATAAATTAGAGAACAAGGGGAGAGAGAAATTCTTCAGTCTCTTCAACGCTGAGATTCTTCTAATCTAGTAGCAGTGAGAACTCTCATTGCTCCAATGGGTGAGTTAAGCAGAGGAGATTCAGCTGAGGTGAACACAGAGTTGATTCCTTCCCTAAGCAGACCCTATGGAGTGTTTTCCCCACAGCTGCTGGCCTGCCATGGGCACAGACAGCAGGTTGGCACATTCCCTGGCACCACTGGCAGCACAGGAGCCTTGCAGTGCCTTTCCAAATGCACCTGAGGCTCCTGCCCTGCAGCAGGATGGATGTTGGGTGCACAGAAGGGGGCAACCTGCTTCCATCTGTTCCTTTCTCTTGTGTTTCTATCCCATTTCTTGGAATCAGGAGGTATCTTCCCACATCTTTTCCTTCTTGTGCTGAGAATTAGGTACTTTGGAGGAATGGTTTGGGTTTAAAAATAATTGGGGGGGGGAAGGAGGTTTTGGTGACAAGTAAGCCCAAACAAGCCCATCTGTTCCTGAAATGTGTGTGGGTTTGTCTGCAGCAGGCTCATTAATCACAAAGACCAAGCATTTGCAGAAACTTTCCCATCTTTTCCCTTAAAAGTGGCTTTCTAAATAGCTTCAAAATATTGGCTTTGACCCTTGTCCTTCAGGAACATGGAAAATCTGAGGATCTGATGCTTTCTTGCCTGGTTAACAGAAACAAAATCAGTGTAACTGGGCTGCTCTGTTGATTTTCCTATGTGTTGCTCATCTGAACATATTAGGAGCCTGCTCCTTCCTGGTGTGACTAGCTCTTGAGATCAGATCCTGAGTCCTGAGGGAGCTGAGGCTGTGATGTGGTTACTTCTGGCACTACAACACAATGTAAACATCTCATGAACTGAGTCCTTAAACCGTGGTGGAAACAGGAGCTAGACTGAATCCATCTTATAGTAGCCTTCCAATATCTGAAGGGGGCTATAGGAAGGCTGGGGAGGGACTATTGAGAAGGGCTTGGAATGCCAGGACAAGGGGCAATGGGTTTGAAGTGACAGAGGGGAGATTGAAACTGGATGTTAGGAAGAAGTTGTTTGCAGGGAGGGTGGTGAGGCACTGGCACAGGTTGCCCAGGGAGGTTGTGGAGCACAGAATGACCCAAGATCAAAGATCCCATTGGGTGATTCTGTGCCCCACAGCCTCCCTGGAGGTGTTCAAGGCCAGGTTGGATGAGACCTTGAGTGCCCTGTGCNGACACCTCCCACTAGAACAGGTTCCTCAAGGCTTCATCCAGCCTGGTCCTGCACACCTCCAGGGAGGTTGTGGGGCACAGAATCACCCAATGGGATCTTTGATTTTGGGTCATTCTGTACTCCACAACGTCCCTGGGCAACCTGTGCCAGTGTCTCACCACCCTCAACCTGTGCCAGTGTCTCACCACCCTCACTGCAAACAACTTCTACCTAACATCCGCTTTCAATCTCCCCTCTGCCACTTCAAACCCATTCCTCCTCCTCCTGCCATTCCAAGCCCTTCTCAATAGTCCCTCCCCAGCCCTCCTGGAGCTCCCTTCAGATCCTGGAAGGCCACTCCAAGGTCTCCTCTGCTTAAAAGCAGATGTGTCTGAGATGTTGATTCCAGAGTATTTTTTGAGCTCAAGGAGGTTTGAGGATGCTTCTCACAGACACAATTAAAGCTCAGCTGGGGGAGACTTCCCTTCTGCCATCAGTCCTTCCAAATTAAAGCAGAGCAGAGGAGTGTTTGAGAATTTCAGAGCTTAAAACACATGTCAAGGCTTTTCTAGAAATCAGCTTAGGAAGGTGTTTGGCAAACAACTCATTGCACTAACCTCCAGGTTTTTGTCCTAGGTGTTCTGTAAGGTAGATTCTTCTCAGTTTGAAAACTGCCTGGTGTCCAAACATTCTGGAACAGAGAATCCTGTCTGGGGCAGGGGTTCTTAAAGCAGCTGGGATTCAGGAGGGTTGGGGAGGGACTATTGAGAAGGTCTTGGAATGGCAGGAGGAGGAGGAGGAATGGGTTTGAAGTGTCAGAGGGGAGATTGAAAGTGGATGTTAGGAGGAAGTTGTTTGCATTGAGGATGGTGAGACACTGGCACAGGTTGCCCAGGGAGGTTGTGGAGCACAGAATCACCCAATGTGATCTTTGATCCCATTCTGTGCTTCTGTGCTCCACAACCTCCCTGGAGGTGTTCAGGACCAGGCTGGATGAGTCCTTGAGCAACCTGTTCTAGTGGGAGGTGTCCCTAATTGTGGCAGGGGCTTGGAGCTGGCTGAGCTTTGAGTTCCCTTCCAACCCAACCCATTCTATGGTTCTCCATCTGAGCACAGGACAGCTTGGCCTTCTACCACTCTACTCTATTGCCATTATTTCTTAGCAGGCTAAATTGATTTTACTTGTAGGGGGGAGGAAAAAAATCAAAAGCATGAATCAGTTGTGCCTTAAAAGTAACTGAGATGTCTCAGTGCATCCCATCAAGCTTTTGTTTGGTCTTCCTAGATCCCTGTTTTCTGCTCGCTGCCCTGCCAAGGTCTCAGCTTTGCCATCTGTTAAGTGGTGGCTATAATTAGCTCCTCTTTCACAACTTGTTGTATTTTGACACTCTCAGTGCTCAGCCCTCTGTATTTTGGTGCCTGGGGAATAGATGTGAGAGCAAAACACATTATAAGCCATTACAGTTTCTGTGTCTTTCTTCTTCTGCTCCTTTCCTTTTCCTCTTTCCCCTCCTGCCTTTCCCATGATGTTGGAGCCTCAGAGAGGCTCAGCACCCACTGCTGTTAACTTGCTGTGAAGTGACCTTGAGTGGCAAACTGAATATTGAAGTTCAAACCCTCTCCCTCGGAGCCCTTGTTTGCCATGGTTACCTCCTGATCACAGATGCAAATAGCCTCTTGGAAGCAACTTTAGGAGGCAGTCTGGGCTTAAACGGGCAGGATTCTGCTTCTTAAGCACAGAGGGGAGGAATGATGAGCTACTTGGTTGTGCATTCTAGCAGCAAGTGGAGCCCAGCTGCGCGTTGAACAGGCAGCGTGAGCCTGGCACACCAGTTAAGGGCACAAGGCAGGCTCTGGTTGGGACTCCAGCATGCCATGCTTCACCTGGGTCAACAGAAATGTAACCTAGCAAGGCAAAAAATAATTGTTGTTCTTCTGGCAACCCCCAACAAAAGGGTAAAGGGAGTGTAAGCAGAGTTCTTGTCTCCAGGCTGTCAGCCTGGGGCAGCAGCTGCTGCGCCTGGCGTGGGCAGATGCAATAAGCTCTCTTTTTGGAGAGGTTGTTTTATTGCAAGGTGTATCACAGTAGAAAGAATTGTTTGTGTGCAGTAAAAGGATCATTTTCCACCTAGGTGCTGTGGCCATTATGTTTATTAAGTTCAATTTTTCTTGCAAGGACAGGATGGAAACAAAGAGCACTCTCGTGCTTGACTGCTACCGAGAGGTCTTTGACAGGTATCTGGTGACTTCTGTGGGTAGAACTCCTCCTGGGTCCTTAGTAGTCAATCCCTGCCTGCCTGTGATGGTTGGTAGAAAGATGATCTGCAATCATTTTGAGAGTGCAAGGGTAGAGATGAGGGTGGGAAGGTAACTTCTTGTACTGTCTGGATTCTGAGTTTCATGGAATTATGAAATGAATCAGGCTTGGAAGGAACCACAAGGAGCAGCCAGTTCCAACTCCCCTGCCATGCCCAGGGACACCTCACACTAGATCAGGCTGCCCACAGCCTCATCCAGCCTGGCCTGAAACACCTCCAGGGATCAGGCTTCCACCACCTCCTTGGGCAACCCCTGCCAGGCTCTTGCCACCTTCATGCTGAACAACTTCTTCCCAACCTCCAGTCTGACTCTCCCCATTTCCAGCTTTGCTCCATTTGTGCACATTCATTGTAATTCATGCCTTTAGTTTACTGTAAATACAACTTCATTGGTTCCATTCCCCCCAGTCCTAGCCCTACCTGGCATCTTAAGAAGTTCCTCCCCAGTTTTCTTGTAGCCCACTCTTAAGATACTGCAAGGCCACAAGAAGGTGACCTGGAAGCCTTCTCCTCTCCAGACTGCACAACTCCTACTCCCTCAGTCTCTCCTCACAGCAGAGCAGCTCCAGCCCTCTAAGCATCCTTGTGGCCCTTTTCTGGACACCTTCCAGCACCTCCATAGTCCTCTTGTAATAGAGTTTGTGTCACCTAAGTGGGGGCATCAGATCCAAGACAGTAAGGAAGAGCATGAAAAGGGGAATCAGACACTGGGATGAACTTACCAGGTAGGTGGTGGAGTTGCCATCCCTGGAGGTATTTAAGGAGGGAACAGATGTGGCACTTAGTGCCATGGTCTAATCAATGTGGTGGTGTTAGGTCATAGGCTGGACATGATGATCTCAGAGGTCTATTCCAGCCTCAATAGTTCTGTGGTTCTGTGAAACTGAAGATCTGGGAGAGAAGCTAAATTATGAAGGGTTAAAGGCTCGTCTTAGAAACATAGAATGGTAAGGTGGGAAGAGACTTCAAAGATCATCCAGTTCTAACCCTTTGCCATAGGTAGGGACACATTCCACTAGCACAGGTCACTCAAGGCCTCATCCAACATGGCCTTGAACACCTCCAGGGAGGCTGTGGAGCACAGAATCACCCAATGTGAGCAAAGATCCCATCTGTGCTTCTGTGCCCCACAGCCTCCCTGGGCAACCTGTGCCAGTGTCTCATCACCCTCTCTGCAAACAACTTCTTCCTAACAGCCACTTTCAATCTCCCCTCTACCCGTTCAAACCCATTGCCCCTTGTCCTGGCATTGCAAGACCTTCTCAATAGTCCCTCCCCTGCCTTCCTGCAGCCCCCTTCGGATCCTGCAAGGCCACTCCAAGCTCTCCTGGAAGCCTTCTCCTCTCCAGGCTGCACAGCCCCAACTCTCTCAGCCTGTCCTCACAGCAGAGCTGCTGCAGCCCTCTCAGCATCTCGATGGCCTCCTCTGGACCTGCTCCAACCCACCCTTGCCAAACCAGTGGCACAGACACCCTGCAGAGGCTCCTTTCTACCTAGTGCCTGTACAAACGAGCTGAAATGATTCATCTCCTTAGTGCTTTTCTTCCTGGACCTTTATACAACCGTAATCCAGCCAAGTGTCAGGCAGGCTGGAGCCAGAGCCCTATAAAAGAAGTGACCCTGTCGTCTGTGTTGAGAATATATGACTGATTACAGCAAAGTATGGCTGCCTTGGAGGGCTGTAGCTGTAAAATACTGCCTAAGGGACTGAAAATGGAACAGAGATGATGAACATGTAATTACAGAATTGAGATACTTTCCAGTCCCAAAGTAGCATTTCACAGCTATTACTGCAAATGAGAGGGAGCATTTACTTTTGCTATTCATGCTCCTCTCTTTTAGAGTGGTCTTTATTTATTTGTGTTTTGAATTGAAACAGAGCCTTTAGGTCTAAAAATGCAGCAACAGATGGTGCAGGGGGAATTGAGAGTGGGATCTGATTCTGGCTTCACAGCGAGGCCAAAAAGGGTTCCTGAACCTCATATAGGAACAGCAGGAATGAGTGGAATAAGCTAAAGCACAGCAGGTGGGAATTAATTCACAGCATCATGAAATGGCTCAGGTTGGAGGGGACCTCAGAGATCATGAGGATGCTGAGAGGGTTACAGCAGCTCTGCTGTGAGGACAGGCTGAGAGAGTTGGGGCTGTGCAGCCTGGAGAGGAGAAGGCTTCCAGGAGAGCTTGGAGTGACCTTGCAGGATCTGAAAGGGGGCTGCAGGAAGGCTGGGGAGGGACTATTGACAAGGGCTTGGAATGGCAGGAGGAGAAGGAATGGGTTTGAAGTGTCAGAGAGGAGATTGAAAGTAGATGTTAGGAAGAAGTTGTTTGCAGTGAAGGTGGTGAGACACTGGCACAGGTTGCCCAGGGAGGTTTTGGGGCACAGAAGCACAGAACGGGATCAGAGATCCCCTTCTGTGTTTCTGTGCTCCACAACCTCCCTGGAGGTGTTCAGGACCAGGTTGGATGAGTCCTTGAGCAACCTGTTCTAGTGGGAGGTGTCCCTGCCTATAGTAGGGACTTGGCACTGGCTGAGCTTTGAGGTCCCTTCCAACCTTAACCATTCTGTGGTTCTATGATTCTCTTTCTGTGGCTTTCCCTGGTCTCTGCTGAGGTATTCAGTCATTTTCATAAGGCTGCCAGAACTGCCTGCAGGGCTTTGTGCATCCTTTTGCAATCTGCCTGCAAAAGGGAGGCAAATCTCCTGCTTGCATTACAAAAAGAAAATCAAGGCACAGTAAAGTTTCAGTTTAAACATGGCAGGGAGTTGGAGCTGGATGAGCTTTGAGGTCTCTTCCAACCTTACCATTCTATGATCATCCACTCCAACCTCCCCACCATGGGCAGGGACACCTCTTACCCAGGCCTAGCTGCTCAAAGCATCATCTGACCTGCCCTTGCACTCCCCCAGGGAGGAGGCAGCCACAACCTCCCTGGGCAGCCTGTGCCAGAGTCTCACTACTGTACTAATGAAGTAATGCTGTGGTTGGATGTCAGTGGAACAAACCAGCAGGGGGAATGAGGTCCTTGAACTAGGCAGGAGTCCTGTTGGAAGCACCTTGGAGTTAAAATGGAGTTTGCATCACCCCAGACCTCCAGGTGCTTTTCCTCACCTTTAACCACTCTGATTTCAAACAAGCAGATCTACCTCTTCAGTTGCCCACAGGGCATTGGGGCAGTCCTTAGATTGAAGCATGCAGCTGGGCATGGGGGTTGGAACAGAACTGGCACAGATCGGCAGCTGCCAGTTCTCCCCTGGCTGGATGCAAACACTTCAACGTGGACAGGACAAATTAGGTAACCTCAGTTATGAGACTGAGAACAAGCAGCAAGGAGATAGATGGCTGCAGTTGTGAAGCATGTGAAATGTCAGTCAGTTGGCTTAAAAAAGAGTAAAAGAGTCCTCAGAGGGACTCTTTGTATAAGGAACTTATGTGATCTGACAGTCACACACTGCAGAATTGGATTAATAAATCATTCCCAGCTCTGGTTGGAATAGTTAATCCATGTTTTGTGCCCCAGCAGAGAGGCAAATGGCCTCCTTCCCTTGCTTGATGACATATTAGACCTAAATAGAATTAATGATGAGGATTTCTAACTTTATTTACTGTGGGGAAGAGCTGTTTCTAAGGGAATGGTGAAGGAGAAGGGAAGGAATGAGCTGTGAGCAGCTTCCTTCCTCAATAAGGGGTTTTAATACCATTCCATTCTGCTTATTGCCCTACATAGAACCATGGAATGATTTGGGTTGGAAAGGACCTTCAAGAGCATCTTGTCCCAATGGCAGTGGGATGGAGATGGCTTTGGATGTGGGGAGCAGGTGACAGACTTCAGTGGGTGCAGAGGAGTTGTGGGGAGTGTGGCATGGGCATGGATTCAGGGCAGCTGCACACTCAGCACGCCCATGGCTCAGAAAAGCTACCAGAATAAACCCTCAGCTGCCTTAAAGGGCCTTTACTTGGGCAAAATGCTGTGACTCAGCTCCAAATCTGAGAAGAAATCACTCCTTGATGGCACTAACAGACCTGATTTTGGTAATGGGAAGAGCTGCACAACAGTTCTAGGCTCTTCTGAGATGCTGGCATAGGTTGTCCAGGGAGGTGGTGGAAGCCTGGTAAGGATTAAAGAGCAATTTTGGGGCAGGGGGAATCAACATCTCAAATTGTGGGGGGGTTTACTACAAATCTCAGTGGAAGTTCAAAAGCAAATCAGTTTGAAAAGCTGTGGATGACTCTTCTGTTCTTTTTCTGGGGGAAGAAAAAAAAAATTAAAAAATTGGTAGCTCCTTCACCATGAAGTGTCCAGAGAAGAGCAAGGAGGATGCTCAGAGAGCTGGAGAGCCTCTGCTGTGCAGGCAGGCTGAGTTGGAGCTGTGCAGCCTGGGGAGGAGAAGGCTCCCAGGTAACCTTCTTGTGGCCTTGCAGGATCTGAAGTGGGCTACAGGAAAGCTGGGGAGGGACTTTTGAGGCTGTCAGGTAGGGATAGGGCTGGGGGGAATGGAACAAAGCTGGAAATGGGGAGATTGAAAGTGGATGTTAGGAAGAATTTGTTCAGCATGGGGGCGGCGAGTGCCTGGCAGGAGCTGCCCAGGGAAGTATTGGAAGCCTGATGCCTGGAGGTGTTTCAGGCCAGGCTGGATGAGGCTGTGGGGCAGCCTGATCTAGTGTGAGGTGTCCCTGGGCATGGCAGGGGGGTTGGAACTGGCTGCTCCTTGTGGTTCCTTCCAAGCCTGATTCATTTCATAATTCCATGAAACTCAGAATCCAGACAGTACAAGAAGTTCTCTTCTCTACCTCATCTCTACCCTTGCACTCTCAAAATGATTGCAGATCATCTTTCTACCAACCACCACAGACAGGTAGGGATTGACTACTAAGGACCCAGGAGGAGATCTACCAACAGAAGTCCTTGCCCAATGCAGGGGATTGGAGCTGGATGATCCTTGTGGTCCCTTCTAGCTTTCATGATTCTATGCTTCCATGTTAGGCAGCGAGGTGGAGACTCTCAGAAGGAGCAACTCCAACTTCCTGAACTCTGTTGGGATCTTCCCATTGGCACTCACAGAGGGAAACTCCTCTGGAAAACAGGCAAAACAAATGAGGAAAGTTGCCTTGTGTCTGCCTTGACAGGAGCCTTTTCCTTCCTAGGTCCTCTCCAAAGATAAAGCATTTTAGTCCTGTAATTGTCTCAGTGCTTGTGTCCATGCAAAGAGATCACAGAGCANTACAAGAAGTTCTCTTCTCTACCTCATCTCTACCCTTGCACTCTCAAAATGATTGCAGATCATCTTTCTACCAACCACCACAGGCAGGTAGGGATTGACTACTAAGGACCCAGGAGGAGATCTACCAACAGAAGTCCTTGCCCAATGCAGGGGATTGGAGCTGGATGATCCTTGTGGTCCCTTCTAGCTTTCATGATTCTATGCTTCCATGTTAGGCAGCGAGGTGGAGACTCTCAGAAGGAGCAACTCCAACTTCCTGAACTCTGTTGGGATCTTCCCATTGGCACTCACAGAGGGAAACTCCTCTGGAAAACAGGCAAAACAAATGAGGAAAGTTGCCTTGTGTCTGCCTTGACAGGAGCCTTTTCCTTCCTAGGTCCTCTCCAAAGATAAAGCATTTTAGTCCTGTAATTGTCTCAGTGCTTGTGTCCATGCAAAGAGATCACAGAGCAGAGTGTGGCTAATTAAACAGCTAAAGATGGAAGCAAATGGCTAAATCAGATTTTCCTCCTACTGCTGTGGAAGTTAATTATGAAAGTGTTAAATGTATTAGAAGGCAATGATTAAATAATTAAACCAAACTGTAAATGAAACCTCCCTTTGATATAAAATGCTGGCAAGGTTCATGGTGGTAGTTACAGTCTTCTGGCACTATGATGGGACCTGGGGTGGGGGAAAAGAAGTTTCCCTTGCAGGTAGAATGATGCCTGAGCAATAAGGAATTGTCTCTTTGCTGCTGAGCTTGATAAACCTTCCATGTCCTTCCTGTGCTGAGGGTTCCAGAACTGCACACAGTACTCCAGGTAGGGTCTGACAAGAGCAGAGCCAAGGGGCACAATCCCCTCCCTTGCCCTGCTGCCCACACTGTTCTTGCTGCAGCCCAGCACACAGTTGCTGTCTGGGCTGCACTCACACTGCAGGCTCATGTTGAGCTTTTCATCAACCCAGACCCCCAGGTCCTTTTCCTCAGGGCTGCTCTCAGCCATTCCCCACCCAGCCTGGAGCTGTGCTTGGCATTGTGCCTACCCAGGTGCAGGACCTTACACTTGGCCTTGTTGAATGTCCTGAGGTTGGCCTGGGCACAACTCTGCAGCCTGTGCAGGTCTCTCTGGATGGATCCCTGCCCTCTAGCAAGTGACTGTGCCACACAGCTTGGTGCCAGCTGCAAACTTGCTGAGGGTGCACTGATTCCTCTGTCCATGTCACTGACAAAGATGTTAAACAGCACTGGTGCCAGCACTGACCCCTGAGGGACACCACTTGGCACTGGTCTCCTTGTGGTGCCTTCCAACCCTGACTGATTCTGTGATTCTTGGCTGTTATTTATTTATTATTACTCATTCCACATGGATGTTGCTTCCTTGCAGGTGTACAAAGCCAGGTTGGATGGAGCCTTCAGTGCCCTGCTCTAGTGAGAGGTGCCAGGGAGGTTGTGGAGATCTTTGATCTCATTCTGTGCTGCTGCGCTCCACAACCTCCCTGGGCAACCTGTGCCAGTGTCTCGCCACCCTCACTGCAAACAACTTTGTCCTAAATCCACTTTCAATCTCCCCTCTGACACTTCCAACCCATTCCTCCTCCTCCTGCCATTCCAAGCCCTTCTCAATAGTCCCTCCCCAGCCTTCCTGCAGCCCCCTTCAGATCCTACAAGGCCACTCCAAGCTCTCCTGGAAGCCTTCTCCTCTCCAGGCTGCAGAGCCCCAACTCTCTCAGCCTGTCCTCACAGCAGAGCTGCTGCAGCCTTCTCAGCATCTTCTGGCAGCATTGTTCTGCAGGTCACAGCCTGGTAAATTGGTGTTAACTCCAGTCAGAGGTGTTTTAATTACTACTCTGAGCTATAATCTGCAGTGACCAAGGGCTGAGGATGTTTGTTCCTTGCAGCCTTTCCTGTTAGGTTGGCAAAAGCCAGGAGCAGATGGGCAAAGAGGAGCTGCAGTCATGAGGTGGTGAGTCAGAGCCTTTTGGCTGAGCTCTGCTCTGGGTCAAGTGGAAAAATAAGGGTGACAAGAAAGGGGGGAGCACACTGTCAGGTGTTACTCATTGTCTTCTGTAAGCTTGTTGCAGAAAACTCTTAGCTTCCTCCTAACGGTGGCAATTCAGTCTGTGGTGTCTTTGAGAACCCAGAGGGTGAGATAGGTTGGAGGCAAAGTGATACATTGGGACCTTTGGGTGGTGTTTGGGTTAGTTAGACTCCAATTACTGAAACTAGAGAAGTCTTCATGTATCAGAGAATGATTTGGGTTTGGAAGGCACCTCCAAAGGTCATCCCACAGTCTCCAGTCACAGTTGCCAGTGCTGGCATCCCAACCCCCTCTACAGTCAGCAGGGGCATCCTCAACTAGATCAGGTTACCCACAGCCTCACCTTGAATATCTTCAGAGATGGGACCCTAACCACCTCCCTGGGCAGGCTGTTGCAGTGTTCCATCACCCTCATGGTCAAGAATACATTCAGGATGCCACTCTGTTTAAAGTGCAGTGCAGGAGAAGTTAGTGTGTGAAGATCTCATGGCTCCTCCTTAACTTTTCTGCTTCATCTTCATGAAAAAACCAAAGAAGAAGAAATCCTCCTTCCATGGGAAACAATTGACTGCAGCTAAGAGTCAAATCCTTCCTTCCAAATGCTTCTCAATTTCCAGGGCTGTTTTTCAGTGCACAAAACCCAACCTCTTTCAATAGAAGAGATCAACACTGGGCACATGGGCTCGACCCTCAGGCAGGGTCTGGCCCCTTCCATTTAGCAACACTGCAGGAGCCTGGATGTAGCCACATGTGTTAAGTGGTCTGGCAGCACAATGCTATTGAGTGGACCCTGGTGTGTCAGCCAGCTGAAATGACCTGAAAATGCTCACAGTAATTCTCTCTGCAATTTCCTGCTTAACATGTTAAAGCCACAAATTTGAGCAGAAAAGGCAGAAAGTTATTTTGGGTAGATTAAACTAATGTTGTGTGCTTGCTTTTATTTTATTTTATTTTATTTTTAAGCTGTCTTTCGTTATGGTTAATGAAAGACTCAACCAATGGCAGCCTGGAGGTGAGCTCATCCTTCAGTAATTCATCCAGCTTTTAATTGCACTTAAAGTCATTGTCAGGTTAATTCAGCCTTTAGATCCTGGTTTTGGATGAAGAAGTCAAACCCTTGAGAAACCAAAGAGGTCCTTAAGGGTTAGGAAGAAGTTATTTGCAGTGAGGGTGGTGAGACACTGGCACAGGTTGCCCAGGGAGGTTGTGGAGCACAGAATCACCCAATGTGATCAAAGATCACGTTGGGTGATTCTGTGCTCCACAACCTCCCTGGAGGTGTTCAAGGCCAGGCTGGATGAGGCCTTGAGTGACCTGTACTAGGGGGAGGTGTCCATACCAATGGCAGGGGGTTGGAACTAGATGATCCTTGAGGTCCCTTCCAACCTTCCCATTCTATGTAGAAAAAGGAACAACACACTTAAGATGAACCCTAACCCAACAGATGGTGCAGGGGGAATTGAGAGTGGGATCTGATTCTGGCTTCACAGCGAGGCCAAAAGGGGTTCCTGAACCTCATATAGGAACAGCAGGAATGAGTGGAATAAGCTAAAGCACAGCAGGTGGGAATTAATTCACAGCATCATGAAATGGCTCAGGTTGGAGGGGACCTCAGAGATCATGAGGATGCTCAGAGGTTTGCAGCAGCTCTGCTGTGAGGACAGACTGAGAGAGTTGGGGCTGTGCAGNGGAAGAAGTTGTTTGCAGTGAAGGTGGTGAGACACTGGCACAGGCTGCCCAGAGAGGTTGTGGAGTCTCCTTCTGTGGAGCCTTTGCAGGCCTGTGTGGATGTGTTGCTGTGTGCCCTGAGCTGGATTTTCTGCTCCTGCTGTGGCAGGGGGTTTGGACTGGATGAACTCTTTGGGTCCCTTCCAACCCCTCACATCCTGTGATCAGACAGCTCACCCCTCTGCTCCAACAGGGCACCCATAGCTTGCCCAGTGGCACAATGCCCTGGGAGGATTTGGAAACTCTCCAGGGAAAGAAGCTCCACAACCTCTCTGGGTAGCCTGCTCCAGGCCTCCAGCACCCTCACACTACAAAATGTTTCTCCTGATGGTCAAATGGAATCTTCTGCGTGCCCATTTGTGCCCACTGCCCCTTGTCCTGTCCATGAGCACCACAGTCAAGAGTCTGGCTCCAGACTCTTGCCCTCCACCCTTTAGCTCTTGCTGAGCATTGCTCGGATCTCCTCTGGGGCTGCTCTTCTGCAGGCTCTCAGCCCCAGGGCTTTGCTGCAGACCCCTCAGCATCTTCCCATCCTCCACTGGCCTCTCTCCACTAGTTCCCTGTCTCTCTGGAACTGGGGAGCACACCAAAAAAAAACGTTTCTCCTCATGGTCACCTGGGGTGGTCCTTTCCAACCCCTCACATCCTGTGATCTCTGAGGTCCCTTCTGACCTGAGCCACTCTCTGATTTGGAGGGCTTCAGAAGTAATTTAATGAATGCCTCATCTCTGTGCATTTAGAGGCTGCTGTGTTAACGACAGAGATGAACACCCAGATGTGTCTGCCAGCATAAATTGTTTTCACTTGTTGATAAAGAATAACTGGTTCATAATCAGCACAGAGCTCTCCTTTTCTTCTCTTCGTGACAGCTTCCCAATGCTGCCCGCAGACAGCACACACGAGGTGATAAATCTTAATGATATCTTAAGTCTGAATTATTCATCTCTTTTCCTCTTTGATGGTACACAATTGCTGATGATCGTATTGAGGTTCCCCAGGGGCCAGGGAGTTAGCAGAGGAGGAGGAGGAGTCCCCTCCAGTATCTGAAGGGGGCCTACAGGAAGGCTGGGGAGGGACTGCTGATAAGGGCTTGCAATGAGAGGATAAGGGGCAATGGGTTTGAACTGGCAGAGGGCAGATTTAGACTGGATGTTAGGAGGAAGTTGTTTGCAGTGAGGGTGGTGAGACACTGGCACAGGTTGCCCAGGGAGGTTGTGGCTGCTCCCTCCCTGGAGGTGTTCAGATTATAGCTCAGAGCAGTAATTAAAATACCTCTGGCTGGAGTTAACACCAATTTACCAGGCTGTGACATGCAGAAGAATCATGCTGCCAGAAGATGCTGAGAGGGCTGCAGCAGCTCTGCTCTAAGGACAGGTTGAGAGAGTTGGGGCTCTGCAGTCTGGAGAGGAGAAAGCTTCCAGGAGACCTTGGAGTGACCTTGCAGGATCTGAAGTGGACTCTGGGAGGGCTGGGGAGGGACTATTGAGAAGGTCTTGGAATGGCAGGAGGAGGAAGAATGGGTTTGAAGTGTCAGAGGGGAGATTGAAAGTGGATGTTAGGAGGAAGTTGTTTGCAGTGAGGGTGGTGAGACACTGGCACAGGTTGCCCAGGGAGGTTGTGGAGCACAGAATCACCCAATGTGATCTTTGATCATATTCTGTGCTTCTGTGCCCCACAACTTCCCTGGAGGTGTTCAGGATGAGGCTGACTGAGTCCTCGAGTGACCTGTTCTGGTGGGAGGTGTCTGACTATGGCAGAGAAGGTTGGAACTGGCTGAGCTTTGAGGTCCCTTCCAACCTTACCATTCTATGATTCTGTAAGTTCTTCACAGCAAGTGTGATTGGCATTGGAATGGGCTGCCCAGGGAGGTGGTGGAGTGCCCATCCCTGGAGGTGTTCAAGAGGAGGCTGCATGAGGTGCTTAGTGCCATGGGTTAGTTAATGAGCAGGTGTTAGGTGCTAGGTTGGACTGGATGATCTCAGAGGTCTTTTCCAACCTGCTTCATTCTGTGATTTTGTGATTACCAACCCCACAGCCTGGACAAACCCCAGACCAGTGGTCAGTGACCACTCTCTGCTCTGAAGTGCCACCTTGCTCAGCACCCTCGCAGCAGGAAGACTGAGGCCAATGCCAGCTGTGGGTGCTGCGAAGCCAAACAGATACCCTGCTGCAGACGAGCTGTTGTTTTGGTCAAGTAGCAGGTATTGGCAGCAGGCTGTCTTCAGCTGGAAACCACATCTCTATGCATGAACACATCAGAACTCCTAGCCAAAGCCACAGGCACCTTTCCCTGAAGGCTTGCAGCAGCTGAGTGTGGTCTTTCAGTTCCCAGTGACATCTGCAAGCTTTTAATGAGACAAGCAGCTTAAGCTAGGGAAAGATTCCTCTTTACACAGAAAGATTCTTTTTTTTTTTTTCTTTTTATACATATTCATCTTTCCCTTCCATTTTTGTATGACTTTAGGTCAAAGATATTTTTCCTCTTCCTCTTCTAAAAACCCTGTCCCAGAAAATCCCTTCTGCCTCTGCCATGCTCCAAAAGAAACGCTGCTGAAATGTCATGGAGCCAGATTTTGGGTTGGCTTACACTGGGATAAATCCATTAATTCCATTTCATTTTCCCTCCAAAAAGGAATGGAATTCTACAGTAATCTTTTGCTGGGATCTCTCCAGCAACCAGCACCTGATTTTTAAGGGATGGGCTCCTGTTCTACACAGAGGTTTTGGGCAAAGTTTGTTTTGGGTGTGAGAGAATTGATGTCTGCAGCCCTATGAAGTCATCAATTCCCTAGGGACTTGTGCACAGCTCCACTGTAAATCTCACCAGACTGCAGTGAGGTCACTCTGAAATCAACTCCAGTTGAATAATCAACTTTTAAATAAAACTGCTGCCAACTGGGGGCTGTTTTAAAAATAGCAAATGCTTTAGGAACAGCAGCACTCGAGTTCCTAATGGAAAGGTGAAATTCTTGCTTTCATTAACTCCCTGAACTGTGTACTGCTTGTAATGACACCTTCAGAGAGCAGCAGAAAGATGTCTCTTTCCTGACACACCATTCTATTTTTTTTCTCTCCTTGGGCACAGTTATTGTTCCTTACTGATAACAGAGCCTGCATTTCTGATGGGCAAATGTTTCCCATGTCCCTTTAAACTCGGAGAAATCTGCTTTGGGAATTATTTCAACCCTGATTTAAACTTCTTCTGATAAAAGCTTTATTGTCAGGGTGTCAGTGCCTTTCAGTGGTGTTAGCAAAATTCTGTTCCATTCTGTTAACAGAAAGGCCACCTCTTTGCTATGCACATGGGGCAGAGGGGAATGGAATCCTGTGGAGGGAGAGGTTTTGCATGCCTTGGATTTCGAGAAGGATGGTTGGTAAAGGAAGGGGCTTGGTTGTGTCTATGTCTTGAGGTACTTGAATGTGTCCAGAGAAGGGCAACGAGGCTCGGGAGAGGCCTGGAGCACAGCCCTATGGAGAGAGGCTGAGGGAGCTGGGATTGGTTAGCCTGGAGAAGAGGAGGCTCAGGGGAGACCTTCTTGCTGTCTCCAGCTACCTGAAGGGTGCTTGTAGCCAGGAGGAGGTTGCTTTCTTCTCTCAGGCAAGCAGCAGCAGAACAAGAGGACACAGTCTCAAGCTGTGCCAGGGCAAGTTTAGGCTGGAGGTGAGGAGAAAGTTGTTGCCTGAGAGAGTCCTTGACTGCTGGAATGGGCTGCCCAGGGAGGTGGTGGAGTCAGCGTCCCTGGAGGTGTTCAAGGCAGGTTTGGACGTGGGACTTGGTGCCATGGTCTGGTCTGGAG
>VWZE01010059.1:70166-86524 GCA_013396675.1 Eubucco bourcierii | reverse complement strand
ATTCCCACAGTGAACTTCAGGCTGGTCCCATTGATTGGGTGAGCAAACCACGGCATGGTGCAGTGCTTTGCTGCAACTTAGCTTTGGCTTAAGTTGTAGTTCAGAGCCTCTTTGTTGATGACCTCATTAAAATTCTAATCAGTCCAGAAGTTTCATAGAATCACAGAATGGGAAGGTTGGAAGGGACCTCAAGGATCGTCTAGTTCCAACCCCCTGCCATAGGCTGTCAGTGAGCACAGCAAGCAGGTACAGAACCTCTCTGCAACCCAGTGACAGATGAGTGGTAGCTGGCAGAGTGAGGAGAGTTTATTCTAACATGCCCTGGATGGGTAATTTAGCTGAGATGCCAGTCTTGAAATACCTCATAGGAAGGAAATGAATAGGCTGATAATAACAGTAGTAAAAGCAAGAAATTAAAAACCTGTCTTACTCAGCTGCTGTAATTAGTTTGGGATTCTGTGGCTAGTAATAGGTAGAGCAGGTCAGATTCAGCCCTCTGCTAGGCATGAGCAACTCCACTGAAGTCAATAATTAAGTTTTCAGTTCCAACCATTATTGAATTTGGCCTGGAATCTGAAAGGGAAAGAGAACGTTGCAGACAGGATGGATTCAGCCACAGCAACAGCTGACAGGGAAGAGAGCTGCCAAGTTGGAGAGATGTAATGAGTCCAGCTCAGAAGGCTGATGCAAAAGCAATTGGAGGCAAGAAAAATCATAGAACCATAGGATGGGAAGGTTGGAAGGGACCTCAAGGATCATCTAGTTCCAATTCCCCTGCCATAGGTAGGGACACCTCCCACTAGCACAGGTCACTCAAGGCTTCATCCAGCCTGGCCTTGAACACCTCCAGGGAGGTTGTGGAGCACAGAAGCACAGAATGGGATCTTTGATCATGTTGGGTGATTCTGTGCTCCACAACCTTCCTGGACAACCTGTGCCAGTGTCTCACCACCCTCACTGCAAACAACTTCCTCCTAAGAGCCACTTTCAGTCTCCCCTCTGATAGTTCAAAGCCATTTCTCCTCCTCCTGGCATTCCAAGCCTTTCTCAGTAGTCCCTCCCCAGCCTTCCTGCAGCCCCCTTCAGATACTGGAAGGCCACTCCAAACTCTCCTGGAAGCCTTCTCCTCTCCAGGCTGCAGAGCCCCAACTCTCTCAGCCTGTCCTTAGAGCAGAGCTGCTGCAGCCCTCTCAGCATCTTGATGGGTTGGCTGTGGCCTTTGGGTTTCTCTGCAGCTGACTGTACCAAAGAGGGTAAAAGGCAGTGGCTGACAGTGTTCAGGATGTAGCTCTCTGGGTAGAGAAGAACTGAAGAGAACCAGCAAGTGAAAACACTTGCAGGAGGCATTTCCAGAAGCCTGGAGTTAAACACCACTGTTTGTTTTCATTGGCTGGTGCTGAACCAACTTAAATTCTCCTTTCCCCTCGTTCCCATCCCCTGAGCAGGTAATTATGCAGCTCCACATTTCTGCAAGTGAGTTGTTGCACTGATGAGGATTGACAGTCCAATTCCCAACATCTTGGAGCCCCTGCAGGCCTGGGCTTGCTGTGGCTTTTCAGTGCCTGCAAATTCATGCCAATGAGGTCAGCATTTCTTTTCAAATCCTCTCTATGTCAGGGTGAGTTTCCTCCCAGGCTATCAATATCCCTCATATTGGATATTGCAGAGATCATCTCTGGTGTTCCACACACCCTTATGAAACCCACTCAAACACTCTTAACCATTCCACAATCCACTGTTTGGGTTGAGTCAATGAAAACTGAGAGCAAGGCAAGAGTATCATCAAGGTTGGAAGAGACCTCAAAGCTCATCAGGTCCAACTTGTTNACCAATCCCAGCTCCCTCAGCCTCTCTCCATAGGGCTGTGCTCCAGGCCTCTCCCCAGCCTCGTTGCCCTTCTCTGGACACCCTCAAGCACCTCAATGTCCTTCTTCAATGGAGGGGCCCAGAACTGGACACAGGACTCAAGGTGTGGCCTAAGCAGTGCAGAGTGCAGGGGGAGAATGAGCTCCCTGCTCCTGCTGGCCACACTATTGCTGATGAAATGTAAAGCTGCACCTTGGGCACTGGCCTTACAGTGACAACAAATCACCAATTTATCTATGGTGAGCTGAAAAAAAAACCAAACTAAAACACTTGGAAGGAGGTTCTGAAGCTTTTCCAACCTTTCACATCTCTTTATGTCCCTGCTGTTGGGCTTTTTGCTGCGTTAATGTCATCCTGTGCTGGTAATATTTACGGCACCTAAATCAATGTTGAGGGCATGGAGAATATTGAAGGATCAACTCTACTTATTTCAAATGCACTTTAGTATTTTTGACTGCCTGACCAGAGCTTGGGAAATAACTGTGGTGGAATGATAATGAGAAATTTAACACTTTTACGATGGTTGGAGCAGACTTTATGGAAGTTGATAAATTTCATCTTGTAGGTTTCAATTTCTCATTCCCTACAGAGAGATGGGGGAGAACACATTGATACTGCATTTCAAATTGGCTGGATCAGAAGGAACAGCAGCTAAAATCCATTACAACCCAATTACATCCATCAGCTGAAGCTGTGAGCATTCACTCGTGAACATCAGCATTTAATCCATAAAGAGGAACTAATGAGAAATTTGAAAATGGAATCCATGCATCAGTAACTTTGGAGAGATTTAGCTGGGATTAATGAACTGCCAGAACATTGTCAACACACTGAAAACCTATTCTCTCTAGGTTTGTTTACTGACCAAAGAATGATTGTTGTTGTTGTTGGTGGTGGTGTTCTCCCTCTTCTCCAGTGTGTTTCTGTCTCCTCGTGCCTTTTCCCTGAGTTCTTGGTGCAGGGAGGGAGATTTTGTCCACTTGCTGCATCAGACTTTTGTTTCTAGGCTACAACAAGAGCAGTGTGGGCAGCAGGGCAAGGGAGGGGATTGTGCCCCTTGGCTCTGCTCTCCTCACACCCCAGCTGCAGTCCTGGGTGCAGTTCTGGAGCCCCCAGCACAGGAAGGACATGGAAGTGTTGGAGGCAGTGCAGAGGAGGCCACCAAGATGCTGAGAGGGCTGCAGCAGCTCTGCTGTGAGGACAGGCTGAGAGAGTTGGGGCTGTGCAGCCTGGAGAGGAGAAGGCTTCCAGGACACCTTGGAGTCACTTTGCAGGATGTGAAGGGAGCTGCAGGAAGACTGGGGAGGGACTATTGAGAAGGTCTTGGAATGGCAGGAGGAGGAGGATTGAGTTTGAGCTGTCAGAGGGGAGATTGAAAGTGGATGTTAGGAGGAAGTTGTTTGCAGTGAGGGTGGTGAGACACTGGCACAGGTTGCCCCAGGGAGGTTGTGGAGCACAGAATGACCCAATGTGATCTATGATCCCATTCTGTGCTTCTGTGCTCCACAACCTTCCCTGGAGGTGTTCAGGACCAGGCTGGCTGAGGCCTTGAGTGACCTGTTTTAGTGGGAGGTGTTCCTGCCTGTGGCAATGGGCTTGGGACTGACTGAGCTTTGAGGTCACTTCCAACCTAAACCATTCTGTGATTATTTGTCATCTTCCTTTTCTGGGCATCTCCTTAGCTTCATTCTGAAGTCTGACACTCTACAGATGAAGGTCCACAGCATGTCTGTGTCCCTGTGCAGAAATCTCTTGTACTGAGCTGCAGGAGATGAGGGCATGGGGACTACTCCATAACCCATGGTGACCCTGAACCCTAACCCTAATAACTTCTAAAACCCAATCATATAAGCTGTGGGAAGGCAGAATGCAGTAGAGAATGATGGGTTGGGTATCAGCAAGTCCTGCTTAAATAGCAATGTCCTCTAGGAAATTTGATGAGAAATGGGTGGTGGTGATTTGTAGGTTCACCTTTTTAAAGTGCTCTCCTGGCTCATGGGTTTTTCTGGTTCTCTGGAGCTGCCAGCAGGTATTTGGCTGAAGAGTGCAGGTTAAAGTGAGCCCCCAGGAAAGTCTCTAGTGGAGACCAAAGCATGCAGTAACTGCAGAGGTCTGGCCACCATCTAAAGAAGGCAGTAAGCTGTTGATCATCAGAATCCAGTGCTGGAGCCCCTGGGACAAGAGGGATGTGGAGGTGTTGGAAGGTGTCCAGAGAAGGGCCACGAGGATGAGCAGAGGGCTGGAGCTGCTCTGCTGTGAGGAGAGGCTGAGGGAGTTGGGGTTGTGCAGTCTGGAGAGGAAAAGGCTCCCAGGTGACCTTCTTGTGGCCTTGCAGGATCTGAAAGGGGCCAGAAGAAAGCTGGGGAGGGACTTTTTAGGCTGTTAGGTAAGGGTAGGACTGGGGGGGCATGAAACCAAACTGGAAATGGGGAGAGTCAGACTGGAAGTCAGGAAGAAGTTGTTGAGCATGAGGGTGGTGAGAGCCTGGCAGGGGTTGCACAGGGAGGTGGTGGAAACCTGATCCCTGGAGGTGTTTAAGACCAGGCTGGATGAAGCTGTGGGCAGCCTGATCTAGTGTGAGATGTCCCTGGGCATGGCAGGGAGGTTGGAACTGGCTGCTCCTTGTGGTTCCTTCCAACCCTGACTGATTCTGCGATTCTAAGAGCATTCCATTTAAATAATAACAGGAGCAGCTGAGTTCTTCTGGATCATGGAATCACAGAGTGGTTTAGGTTGGAAGTGACCTCAGAGATCATCTGCTCCACAGGCAGGGATGCTTCTTTACTACACTTGGCTGCTCAATGCCTCATCCAGCCTGGCCTTCAATACCCCCAGGCAGAAGGCATCCACAACCTCCCTGAGCCACCTGTTCCAGAGCCTCATTACCTTTTGTACTGAAGAACTTCCTAAGATCCAACCTAACCCTGCTGTAGGTGTAATGTCCTGGCTGGGATTAGAAATGCTGTGGCCAGCAGCAACAGGGAGCTGATTGCCCCCTTGGGCTCTGCTCTGGTGAGACCACAGCTACAATGTTGTGTTCAGGTTTGGGCACCTCATTACAAGAGGGATGTGGAGGTGCTGGAGACAGTGCAGAGGAGGGGAAGGAAGCTGTGAAGGGGCTGGGGAATAAANAGCATGAGGGTGGTGAGAGCCTGGCAGGGGTTGCACAGGGAGGTGGTGGAAACCTGATCCCTGGAGGTGTTTAAGACCAGGCTGGATGAAGCTGTGGGCAGCCTGATCTAGTGTGAGATGTCCCTGGGCATGGCAGGGAGGTTGGAACTGGCTGCTCCTTGTGGTTCCTTCCAACCCTGACTGATTCTGCGATTCTAAGAGCATTCCATTTAAATAATAACAGGAGCAGCTGAGTTCTTCTGGATCATGGAATCACAGAGTGGTTTAGGTTGGAAGTGACCTCAGAGATCATCTGCTCCACAGGCAGGGATGCTTCTTTACTACACTTGGCTGCTCAATGCCTCATCCAGCCTGGCCTTCAATACCCCCAGGCAGAAGGCATCCACAACCTCCCTGAGCCACCTGTTCCAGAGCCTCATTACCTTTTGTACTGAAGAACTTCCTAAGATCCAACCTAACCCTGCTGTAGGTGTAATGTCCTGGCTGGGATTAGAAATGCTGTGGCCAGCAGCAACAGGGAGCTGATTGCCCCCTTGGGCTCTGCTCTGGTGAGACCACAGCTACAATGTTGTGTTCAGGTTTGGGCACCTCATTACAAGAGGGATGTGGAGGTGCTGGAGACAGTGCAGAGGAGGGGAAGGAAGCTGTGAAGGGGCTGGGGAATAAATTTGAGGAGTGACTGAAGGAGCTGGGGATGGTTAGAGTGAAACAGAGAAGGCTGAGGGTAGAGCTCATTGCTGTCTGCAGCTACCTGAAAGGAGGTTGTGGAGAGGTTTGTGCTGGGCTCTGCTCACAGGTAGTTAGTGCTGGAACGGGAGGGAATGGCCTCAAGCTGCCACTGGGTAGGTTAAATCTGGACTTAGGAATTTTTTTTTTTCCCCAGCAAGAGTGCTCTGGAACTGGAATAAGCTGCCCAGGGAGGTGGTGGAGTCCCCAACCCTGGATGTGTTTGAAAGTCATTTGGATGTGGTGCTTGGGGAGATGGTTTAGGGTGAACCTTGCAATGTAGGGATAGGGGCTGGAGATCCTGAGGGGCTTTGCCAAGCTGAATGTTTCTGTGCTTCTGTGATCCTTTCACTTAATGACCTCAAACCCTAATTAGATCTAGGCTGCAATTAAAATGTACATTATTTCCTGCATGCCTTTTACCTGGAGGTGCTTTGAGAAACAATTTGGGGCTCGAGGACCAACCTGTGAAAATTTCAGGGTGGTTTGCAGGTAGATGTTACACCTGCTAAAAAAAAATATAAATAAATCTTCTTTGTACTCTGAGCCTTTTTCTCCCTTGCTATCCAAGTGGTCTGGTAAGGTTTGATGGCTTAATATTTATTTCTTATTTATTTTGATAGATCCTTGTCATATTCACCAGCTGGATGAAGTTACTATGCTTACCAGCAGTACCAGCAATATTTCCTCCCAGGAATCATTTCTTGCCACATTTAAGCAGCAGAGCTGATCTCCAAGTAGATATATCTGACAGGTAGCTCCTCTGAGATCCCCTTTTCAACTGCACTCCTGATGCAGACATGACAGGCTGAGGAAGAGAAGGATGATGGGGAGCAGGCAAGGGAATGGAAAGCAGGAGAAAGAAACATTAAAACAAGACCATGCAGGCTGTGTGATGTTCCAGCATTAAGTGGTAAAGGATGGACACACAGCAAATAGAGAAGAGAGAGGTTTGGTCAGAACAGCTGGGGCTAAAAGCTGGAAACTGCTGCCAACAGCTGAAGCAAAGGTATGGAGAGCAGCATGAGGCAGGGAGTGGGAAGGACTCCCTGTGAACTGGGCTGCATCCCTGAAACACAAAGGGCCAAGAAAAGCACAGCTCACACAATCACAGAATGTCAGGGGCAAGAGAACCTCTCTCTGCCTACCAATCACAGCCCTTCTAACCCACCCCATGCTGGCACTGCCCCTCCTGGCACCAGAGCACATTGCTGGCTCATGTTCACCCTCCCATCCACCAGGACCCCCAAAGCCTTTTCCCTTCTCTGCCTTCCAACAGCTCAGTCCCCAGCCTATACTGCTCCCTGGGGTTGTCTTTCCCAGGTGCCAGACTCTCCCCTTGCCCTTGCTGAATTTTTAGGCTGTCAGGTAGTGAGAGGACTGGGGGGAATGGAACAAAGCTGGAAATGGGGGAGTCAGACTGGAGGTCAGGAAGAAGCTGTTGAGCATGAGGGTGGTGAGAGCCTGGCAGGGGTTGCCCAAGGAGATGGTGGAAGCCTGATGCCTGGAGGTGTTTAAGGCCAGGTTGGATAAGGCTGTGAGCAGCCTGAGCTGGTGTGAGGTGTCCCTGGGCATGGCAGGGGGGTTGGAACTGGCTGCTCCTTGTGGTCCCTTCCAACCCTCCCTGATTCTCTGATTCTAACCTATCACCTAACCCTTGTGACTGACTAAACCATGGCACTGAGTGTGTCCCCTCTGCAGCCAGCAGTTCAGGTTGCCCAGAACCCTGTTGTGCCTCACTTCAAACACCTCCAGGGATGGGACTCAACCTGTTCCTCTGTTCCACTGCCCTCATGGTGCAGAGCTTATTCCAAGAGCAGCTTGGCAGGATGCTGTGCTGGTGTCTGCAGTGCTGCTTGTTGAAGTACTACTCTAAGTCCTTCTGTTACCCCCTGTAGATGGACCAGAGACAGGTTTGGCTCTGCCTAGCTGGCAAAGTGCTAATGCTGGGGCAATGGCAACTGCTGTTCCCCGCTTGGCCTCTGTGTTGCCTCACAGGCAGCCAGAGCCATTTGGCACCTGTTGGTCTGCAAACACAATATTTGCTTAGCAAATGTAGCTGACTTCTCCCAGAGTGAGCAGAAACCTGCTCTAGAGTGTTGAATTGAAGAGCAATTTAAGATCAGTAAATTGAGCTCACTTGCTGGAACACAAATTGCCACCAAAGAAACAAAAAACAAAATAATGCTTTGGGATAAAAGCTGCAAGGAACAAGGAGTAAGGAGGTGGCTGTGAGCAAGGAGAAATATTTTCACTGTTGGTGTGGGCAATTGCATCAGGCCAGTTCCTGACAACCCCTGGGGTTCCAAGCACAGAAGTTTCTTCTTTTGGTTCATCCTATTGAGGTTCATCACCCCTCAATTGAAGAAGGACATTGAGGTGCTTGAGCATGTCCAGAGAAGGGCAACGAGGCTGGGGAGAGGCCTGGAGCACAGCCCTATGGAGAGAGGCTGAGGGAGCTGGGATTGGTTAGCCTGGAGAAGAGGAGGCTCAGGGGAGACCTTCTTGCTGTCTCCAGCTACCTGCAGGGTGCTTGTAGCCAGGAGGAGGTTGCTTTCTTCTCTCAGGCAAGCAGCAGCAGAACAAGAGGACACAGTCTGAAGCTGGGCCAGGGGAAGTTTAGGCTGGAGGTGAGGAGAAAGTTGTTGCCTGAGAGAGTCATTGACTGCTGGAATGGGCTGCCCAGGGAGGTGGTGGAGTCAGTGTCCCTGGAGGTGTTCAAGGCAGGTTTGGACGTGGCACTTGGTGCCATGGTCTGGTCTGGAGGGCTGTGGGAACAGGTTGGACTTGATGAGCTTTGAGGTCTCTTCCAACCTTGGTGATACTGTGATACTATTCTATCACTTAACAGCTGAGACATTTTCCTAGTTGGGATTTTGTTGTCTTGTTCAGCCCATGTGGCCCTTTGGCTTCCTTGGAGGAGCTTTTTCTCACTTGAGGAACCACATTTGCAGGCAGCACAGTCCTCTTTACTGTGGCTTTGCTTTCTCTACACCTCCCATTAAGGTATAAATGACATCCCAGTGGCGCTGGCAGGTAGAAGCAGAGGTAGCAAATTGTAATAAAGAAGGTAATGGTGAAGAATTGAAGCTAGATCCAGAAACATCTTGCAGTGTTTACTCATTCAATGGAATGTCTTTAAGCCATTCCTTGGCAATTGATGGAAATTACACCTTGGAAAGGGCTGAGGCAGGCACAGCAACCTTGAAACTGCACCTTGGAAAGGGCTGAGGCAGGCACAGCAACCTCTGCTGCTCTCTTCTCTGGGTGCTGCATAAAGGAAACAAACCCTCTCTGCATCAGTTCTTGTACAAGGCTGTTCCTGCAGTGAAGGAGTTTTGTCCAGGAAGGCTGTGCACAGGTGTGTAGGGAACTGTGTTCAGCCTTGGAAATGAATCACACAATGTCAGGGGCTGGAAGGGACCTCCAAAGCTCAACCAGTCCAAGCCCTGCCAGAGCAGGAGCACCCAGAGCAGATCACACAGGAACACATCCAGGCAGGGTTTGAATAGCTCCAGAGAAGGAGACTCCAGAACCCTCCTGGGCAGCCTATGCCAGGGCTCTGGCAGCCTCATAGTGAAAAAATTCCTCCTCCTGTGTCCATGAAACTTCCTATGCATCAAGGAGCAAGCAAAGGCAGCTAAGAAAGCAGCAGGATGAGAGGGGGAGGGTGAGGAACACAACACCAGCCTCAGAGGTACAAAGAGCCTCACCACCAGCAGAGGTCTTTCACAGGCCATGGGCAGCCTGTGCCAGGGCTCTGGCACCCTCACAGGGCAGAAATTCCTCCTCATGTTTAAATGAAACTTCCTTTACCTCAGCTTGTACCCAGTGCCCCTTGGGCTGGCCTTGGGCATCACCCAGCAGAGCCTGGCTCCAGCCTCCTGCCACTCACCTTTGCATCTTTAGAACCACTGCTGAGGTCACCTCTCAGTCTCTCCTCTCCCAACAGCTCAGCCCCAGCTCCCTCAGGCTCTCCTCCTAACAGAGCTGTTCCATTCCCTTCAGCATCTCTGTGGCTCTGTGGTGGACTCTCTCCAGCAGTTCTGTGCCCTTGAACTGAAGGGTCCAAAACTGGGCACAGTGCTCCAGATGTGGCCTCAGCAGGGCAGAGCAGAGGGACAGGAGAACCTCTCTCAATCTAAACAGAGGCAGACTCAACTCTTCTGCACTCTTTCCAACATCACACAACTCTTTTTTTCTTTTGTTGTTGTTGTTGTTGTTGTTTAAGAGTCTTCCTGAACAAATACAGACAAATTAAACACCTTTGGCTCCAACCTGCAGTGAAGTTTTTAAAAAGTGGGGGGGGGAGGCTTCTGCTTGTGCAGAACAGGAGGAGATGTTCATGGCTTGGATCAATAGAACAGACCTTAGGAACTGATCCTGATCTCACTGATTTCACTTTTACACCTAAATAACTTTATTGATTTTTAGTTTGTTTGCTTTAAAAAAAAAAAAAGAAAAAGAAAAAGAAAATCAACTTATTTGCAGCTGGGTAATTGAGATGGGAAATACTCCCATGGGTATAAGTCTGACCTGATCCATAGCTTTGTAGCAGAAATTGGGCAACTCATTGAGGTGCTGACCTCTACCTCTTGGTAATCCTTTGAGCCTGCTTAAAGGTCCTGGCTCTATGCCAACCTCTAACGTTCTCCTGTGTTGTGTGAGAGATAATGGATGGCAAAGAAGGTTTAAAGAGTTTGAGCAATGCCCAAAGTAAAACATCTTCATTTTCAGCCTTCCTCCTCAGGTTGTCAGCTGTACCCAAACGTCAGCAGCAGCTCCCCAATACCCCTCCAGAAAAAAAACCCACACTGCAGGGTACCACAGTTCAGAATGGACTTGTTTGATCCCTGGTGCTTGCTTGTTGTGCTTGTGCACCTTTCAACCATGCTGATGTAACCTTGGCATGCCCAAGGGTCCTGTGGGGCAGGGATGAAACTCTCTGGACTGTAACAAAGCAAAGTCAATCAATAATCAATAATAGAGATGGCCTGTGGATATGTTTCTATGTTGTTTGCTTCTTTTGCTTCAGTTTTGCAGGATCATAGAGTGTGAGGGTTTGGAAGGGACCTGCAGAGATCACAGCTCACAGGATCTCAGGGGTTGGAAGGGACTCAAAGAGCTCATCCAGTCCAAACCCCCTGTCACGGCAGGAGCAGACAGTGCAGCTCAGGGCACACAGCAACACATCCAGACAGGCCTGCAAAGACCCCACAGAAGGAGACTCCACAACCTCTCTGGGCAGCTTGTGCCAGGGCTCTGGGACCCTTCCAGGCAAGAAGTTCTCCCTCATGCTGAGGTGGAACTCCCTGTGCTGTAGATTTACCTGTTGCTCCTTGTTCTACCAGGGATTGCAACTGAGCAGAGTTTGTCCCCCCTCTCCTAATGCCCAGCCCTCAGTTATTGATTAACATTCATTAAATCCCCTCTCAGTCTTCTCTTCACCAGACCAAACAGCCCCAGGGCCCTCAGCCTCTCCTGCCCCTTCAGCCATCTTCACAGCCCTTTGGAGTTGCTGCTCTGATCTCCTTGCTGCTTCTCTGCCAAAACAGGGGAGAAGCTGCTGAAATCCAATCTCCTCAATCAAAGCATTCTAACAATTACTTGGCTTGGTACCTGTAGTTACATTTACGTTTGGAGTTCATTGCCAGAAGAGACTCTGCTCCATTTCGGTAGAATAAACAAAGAGGCTGTGTAGAGAAACTGATCTTTACCTAAGCACAGCACCCAAATGTTTTGCTGCTTTTCTTAAAGCAGTAGAACAACTGCAGAGAGCTGACATATAAAGGTCCTACTGCTTTTGTCTTTTGGGCTTACAGAAATTCTCAACCTGCAACCCACCCTCACCATGGCATCAAACCCTGCCCTAAATGCCGTGGCCACAGGTGTGTTAGGAAATTATAGAATGGGAAAGTTGGAAGGGACCTCAAAGATCATCCAGTTCCAACCCACTGCCATAGACAGGGACACCTCCCACTAGCACAGGGCACTCAAGGTCTCATCCAACCTGGCCTTGGACACCTCCAGGGAGGGAGCAGCCACAACCTCCCTGGGCAACCTGTGCCAGTGTCTCACCACCCTCACTGCAAACAACTTCCTCCTAACATCCACTTTCAATCTCCCCTCTGACACTTCAAACCCATTCCCTCTTTCCCTGCCATTCCAAGCCTTTGTTAACAGTCCCTCCCCAGCATTCCTGGAGTCCCCTTCAGATCCTGCAAGGCTACTCTAAGGTCTCCTGGAAGCCTTCTCCTCTCCAGGCTGCACAGCCCCAACTCTCTCAACCTGTCCTCACAGCAGAGCTGCTGCAGCCCTCTCAGCATCTTGGTGGCTTCCTCTGCACTGCCTCCAACCCTTCCATGTCCTTCCTGTGCTGGGGGCTCCAGAACTGCACCCAGGACTGCAGGTGGGGTGTGAGGAGAGCAGAGCCAAGGGGCACAATCCCCTCCCTTGCCCTGCTGCCCACACTGCTCTTGCTGCAGCCCAGCACACAGTTACTGTCTGGGCTGCACTCACACTGCAGCCTCTTGTAGAGCTTTTCATCACCCCAGACCCCCAGGGCTGCTCTCAGCCAGTGTCTGCCTTATGTCCAATGTGAGTAGTAGGGAAAAGAGTCCAACCCCCACCTCACTGCAGCCTCCTTTCAGGGAGCAATGAGGTCTCCACTCAGCCTCTTTTTCTCCAGAGTAAATTCCAGTTCCCTCAGCCACTCCTCTCAGACCTGTTCTTTAGTTTAAGGAAAAAAAATAAATCAATTTGCTTGGCCATATACCTGCATGCTTCAGGTTTGTGAATGCAGCCTGGGTTTGCCTCAGAGTCGTGCTTCTGTCATCAGAAACCTCCCATAAATCATATTCCAAGAGCAAGTCTTAACTGCCTGCTGTTTTCTTTTCAAATACCTCTTGTTAATCATCCTGACAGCTCTGACACTCACAACATTGCTACAGTTTGCACTGCCACGTGTTGCAAATAGATGAAAGCTTCATCTGAAAGGAAAATGTCTTTCTGGCATGGGAGTGCCATAGGCTAAGTGGATGTGGAGGTTAAATTAGAATCAGAGAATCAGGCAGAGTTGGATGGGACCACAAGGAGCAGCCAGTTCCAACCCCTCTGCCATGCCCAGGGACACCTCACACCAGCTCAGGCTGCCCACAGCCTCATCCAGCCTGGCCTTAAACACCTCCAGGGATCAGGCTTCCACCACCTCCCTGTGCAACCCCTGCCAGGCTCTCACCACCCTCATGCTCAACAACTTCTTCCTAACATCCAGGCTGAATCTCCCCATTTCCAGCTTGGTTCTGTCCCCCCAAGTCCTATTACTACCTGATAGCCTAANCCCCAGTCCTATCTCTATCTCACAGCCTAAAAAATCCCTCCTCAGCTTTCTCGTAGCCCCCTCAGGATGCCAAAAGACTACAGCAAGGTCACCTGGGAACCTTCTCCTCTGCAGACTGCACAGCCCCAACTCCCTCCGTTTCTCCTCACAGCAGAGCAGTTCCAGCCCTCTGCTCATCCTCGTGGCCCTTCTCTGGACACCTTCCAGCCCCTCCACATCCCTCCTGTCCCAGGGGCTCCAGCACTGGATGCAGCACTCCAGGTGGGGTCTCAGCAGTGGGGAGCAGAGGGGCAGGATCACTTCCCTGGCCCTGCTGCCCACACTGCTCCTGCTGCAGCCCAGGCTCTGGTTGCTCTCTGGGCTGCCAGAGCTCACTGACAGCTCCCACTGAGCTTCTCCCCCACCAGCACCTCCAAGTCCCTCTCCTCAGGGCTGTTCTTCATCCAGTCCCTGCCCAGCCTGGATTGTTGTTTGGCATTGCCTCCACCCAGCTGCAGGACGTTGCCCTTGGTGTTGTTGAACTCCATGAGGTTGGCTTTGGCACAGCTCTGCAGCCTGCCCAGGTCCCTCTGGCTGGATTCTTCCTTCCAGCTGTCAGCCACAGCGCACAGCTTGGTGTTGTTGGCAAACCTGAGGGGGCACTCTGTAGCTGGAGCCTGTGATGAGCACACTCTGTACAGGCAGATTGTTCCAGAGGCATCCCATGAAGGCATGCAGGTGAGGGATGTGTGCACCAAGAGGGATGCACTGAGTGCCCTGCATGAATGCTCACATTTGCAGTGCTTGGAGAACTCTGATGGTTAAAAAGGTTGCACTGCCAAGGTGTTTGACTTGTGAGGGAGTGCAGTGTTGCAGCAACCTGTGTCTCAAGGCTGGTTAATGGGTGTTTGGGCATGATGTCAGGACAGCAACTGCAACAGGAGATTGCACACCAAATGTGTTCTGACAGCAGTGGAAATGTCTGCTGCAGGGGGGTGATGTCAGCTTAGTTTTATATCCAGGGTCCAAGCCCAACCTCTGCTGAGATTTGCCTTCAGAAACCTGAACTGGCTGCTCTGTGCTGCCCAGCTGAGAGCTGACTCCCTGTGCAGCACCTGCTCCTGTCCCTGCTGAAGGCACAGAAGGCACAGATGGTCCATATGGAGAATGAATCCCCAGTGCATATTTCTCACTTACTGATGTCAATAGGAAGATTTGTCAAGTTTGACAGCTGGGGACCTATTTCCAGGCAAACTTCCTCCTAACACCCATTTTCAATTTCCCCTCTGCCACTTCAAACCCATTGCTTCTTGTCCTGCCATTCCAAGCCCTTCTCAACAGTCCCTCCCCAGCCTTCCTGGAGTCCCCTTCACATCCTGCAAGGCCACTCCAAGCTCTCCTGGAAGCCTTCTCCTCTCCAGGCTGCACAACCCCAACTCTCTCAGCCTGTCCTCACAGCAGAGCTGCTGCAGCCCTCTCAGCATCTTGGTGGCCTCCTCTGCACTGCCTCCAACACTTCCATGTCCTTCCTGTGCTGGGGGCTCCACAACTGCACCCAGGACTGCAGCTGGGGCCTGAGGAGAGCAGAGCCAAGGGGCACAATCCCCTCCCTTGCCCTGCTGCCCACACTGCTCTTGCTGCAGCCCAGCACACAGTTGCTGTCTGGGCTGCACTCACACTGTAGCCTCAGGTTGAGCTTTTCCTCACCCCAGACCCCCAGGTCCTGTTCCTCAGGGCTGCTCTCAGCCATTGTCTGCTTTATGTGCAATGTGAGTTTAGAGGCTGGGCAAGGGAGGTTAGAAGCAGAATGATGAGTTGGGTTACACAACTGCAAAAGCCCAGGGAGAAAACACAGACTCCAACAGAGAGCCTTTCTCTTGTCTATGTTTTTGTCCTTATTTTTATACATCTCAGCAAGCCTCTGAGTGCAGCAGACCTCAGCAGTGCTTGCTTTTCACAGCCTATATATTTTTTTTCATTAAAATATTCCAATTAGCCTCAAACCAACACAATTAGGACCAAGTTTTTCACTTAAGAGAGTGGTCAAGGTCTAGAATGAGCTGTGCAGGGAGGTGCTGGAGTCCCCCAGCCTGGGGCTGTTTAAGGTGGTTTGGATGTGGTGCTTGGGGTTATGGTTTAAGGTGAATCTTGCAGAGCAGAGTTCTAGGTGCTCCTGAGGGGCTTTGCCAACCTGCCTGTGTCTGTGATTCTGTGCTCTGTGTGCTCCTGCTCTTGCAGGGGGTTGGATGAGATGAGCTTTGGAGGTCCCTTCCAGCCCCTGACATTCTGTGATACAAAACCCAGTGACAGAAAGCAGCTCCTGTCTCTCCCAAAGCTTCCAAGTCAATATTTGCTCTCTTAAGTTCAGCTGGAGACGAAGAGCAAGATTGTGTCAGTGGTTTGCAAGATAAATTCCCTCTTCTGCTATCCAAACACTCAGGATTTATTTGTACCTCTGCAAATAAGTTACCAAAAATAAACTGAGTTGTGAAGTCTGTCACTTGGCACCCAAGTGATGCCTAAAAGATGATTTGTTTGAATTGATTTGATGACATAGCTCTAGCCAGGACCTCTTTGGCAGCACATTAGGATTGCTCTGAGTTCCCTCACCTCTTGTTAAAGGCCAATCTGCCACCAGCCTTTGCCTCCTTGCAGCCCTGGCATTGTGTAGATGTATTTTCCCCCTTCCCCCTCCTGTTCATTTAGAATCCCACATACAAACTGCCACCAGCATCACAAATTCAATCACATTTTCATTTCCCCACTATTATTTAACTCTTTTTTTCCAATTCCAGCTTAGCCTGCAATAAATTATTGACTTAGACACACTCCTGTTTTCTGTGACAGGCTTGGCAGTAAACAAGCTATTAACAATTCATAATGAGCAGCTCCTGCTTGTTTTCCTTGTGTGCTAATTTCCCTCCTTCCTGACACCCTCACTGTGTCTTGTCCCCTGTCTGCAGACGTGGGGGCTGTGTGATGCCAGGTTGACTGCTCTGCTCACTGCTTTCCATCAGCAAAAGCTTTCAGATTTGGCACAATTGAGTTTAGATTTTGTTTTTTCTCTTTCTCTCTCTCTTTGTTTTCCTAGGTGAACAACTCAGTTGAAAAAAAATAAATGAGGAAAATCTCTTCTTTTTCCCTTCTTAACCCATCTGGAGTCCTGTGTACAGTTCTAGAGCCCCCAGCACAGGAAGGACATGGAAGTGTTGGAGGCAGTGCAGAGGAGGCCATCAAGATGCTGAGAGGGCTGCAGCAGCTCTGCTGTGAGGACAGGCTGAGAGAGTTGGGGCTGTGCAGCCTGGAGAGGAGAAGG
>VWZE01010059.1:28704-40925 GCA_013396675.1 Eubucco bourcierii | reverse complement strand
ACCTCAATGTCCTTCTTCAATGGAGGGGCCCAGAACTGGACACAGGACTCAAGGTGTGGCCTAAGCAGTGCAGAGTCCAGGGGGAGAATGAGCTCCCTGCTCCTGCTGGCCACACTCTTGCTGATGCAGGCCAGGATGCCATTGGCCTTCTTGGCCACCTGGGCACACTGCTGGCTCATGTTCAGGTGGGTGTCAATCAGCACCCCCAGATCCCTTTCTGTTTGGCTGCTCTCCAGCCACTCCCACCCCAGCCTGTAGCTCTGCATGGGGTTGTTGTGGCCAAAGTGCAGCACCTGGCACTTGGATTTGTTGAGCTCCATCCCCTTGGACTCTGCCCATCTGTGCAGGCAGTCGAGGTCCTGCTGCAGAGCCCTTCTGCCCTCCAACCCAGCACCATCAGCCCCCAGCTTGGGGTCAGCTGCAAATTTGCTGGTGCCTGACTCGATGCCCTTGTCCAGATCATCACTGAAGATGTTATAGAGGATGAGAGCAGCAGATGTAGACCCCTTTGGGATGCAGGTGGTGTGGGCCAGGCCTAAACATGAATAACCAGCGCTTGGTAAAAGAGCCTTTTGCTGCTTCACTGCAGCTTTCTGACAGGAAAAAAATAAAACAGTACAGCAGGTAACAATATTTGATACACTGCTGTGAAACTTCTGAAGCATTTTACAGTGGGTGAGGAACAAGATCAGCTATACAGTGATGATGAGGGAGCTCAGAGGCAGGTCCTGAAACTACCTGAGATCATCTTTGTCACCTCTTAGGCAAGAGGCATTCACTCTTGCTTTTGTGAAATGGGCTTAGACTGGTCCAAAGATGACAACCTCCCTGATAAAATGGGGAAGGATCTGGCAGATATCTTCTTGCCAGTCAGTAGAGGATTTGAAGTGTGTTCCAGTGGGATCCCAGCAGCTCCCTGATTTCTGTACTTCTTTCTTGTTTCAGTCCTAGAAGGCAAATGTATCCTAGGCTGCAGCCAGAGGAGTGTGGGCAGCAGGGCAAGAGAGGGGATTGTGCCACTTGGCTCTGCTCTGCTGAGACCTCACCTCCAGTTCTGCCTTCAGTTCTCCTGTTCCAGCAGGAGGAGGGCACAGAGATGAGCCAAGGGCTGGAACAGCTCTGCTGTGAGCGCAGGTAGAAGGGGCTGGGGGGATGCAGCCTGGAGAGAAGACACCAGGGGGACCTCAGAGCTGCCTGCCAAGGGCTGAAGGGATCCTGCAGGAAGGCTGCAGAGAGACTTTTGCTGAAGGGGTCTGAAGCAGGTCAAGGGGGAATGGTTTGGAGGTGAGGCAGAGCAGGGTTAGAGTAGAGCTGAGGCAGAAGTTGTTCAGTCTGAGGGTGGTAAGAGCCTGGCACAGGCTGCCCAGGGCGGCTGTGGCTGCCTCTTGCCTGGGGGTGTTCAAGGCCAGGCTGGATGAGGCTTTGAGCAGCTGAGTGTAGTTGAGAGGTGTCCTTGCCTATGGCAGGGACATTAGAGTAGATGACCTCTGTGGTCCCTTCTGACCTGAGCCATTCTGTGATCCACAGAGACAAAGAACCCAGTTCAGGAGTGCTCTAAACTGATCCTTTTTAAGCATCAAAAAGCTCAATGCAAGCTTTGTCCCCTACAACCTGATTCATTACTGGAATAGAGTTGGGTTTGTTTGCTTGTTTGTTTTCTTTAAAGAGAGACTACACTGAGGGTTTTAAAACTGCTTTAAGTGAAAAAGATGCATTTTATTGGGTTTTTTTTTTCCTTTATGACTATAAAACTGAGATCCAGGTAATAGGAATTGTGAAGCCAAAGCTGTGTCCTGGGCACAGGAGCTCTCTGTCAGTCTGTAGGTAACAGTTCTTGCATTGATGCTGGATTTTTCAGCAGTCCTCAGTTATGGCTGTCTGGTGCCATTTAGTGTTGTGAGGTTTCTAATTCATTTCTAATCCCATCACTGGGTTTGGAAGTTGATGAAGGCAAACATAGCCTGTCAGGGCCTTTATCCTGATGGAGATTAGTGACTCCACGCTGAATTTCATCTCTTGACTGACTCAGTCAGAGCCTATTCAGAGTCAATTCAGATAAGAGTCATCTCAAGTGATTCTGAGAGGAAGGACTCAAAAAACCTAATACTTGTTCTTGTGCCATCTGGCCTATAGCAAAATCATTTGTCCTTTTGACTTTCTGCCTCTTAAGGTGACTATGAAAGCTGAAAGAAAAACTTCCAGGGAACTTCTAGTTGAGCCAGCTGAGATTGTGAAATGTTTTTGGTCTGAAGATATTTGTTCCACTGAAAGTGTTCTGGTTTCTGAAACCTTTAGGGCTCCCACAACTGTAGGGCTTGGAGCCCACCCCAGTGTCAGGATCTGTACCTATAGGTGTCCATAGAATGGTTTGGGTTAGAAAGGACCTTAAAACTCAGCCAGTTCCAACTTCTCTGCCACAGGCAGGGACACCTCCCACTAGAACAGGCCACTCAAGGCCTCATCCAACCTGTTCCTGAATATCTTCGGGGAGGTTATGGAGCACAGAAGCACAGAATGGGATCAAAGATCCCATTCTGTGCTCCACAATCTCCCTGGGCAACCTGTGCCAGTGTCTCACCACCCTCACTGCAAACAACTTCTTCCTAACATCTAATCTAAATCTCCCCTCTGACACTTTAAATCCATTCCTCCTCCTCCTGCCATTCCAAGCCCTTCTCAATAGTCCCTCCCCAGCCTTTCTGTAGACCTTTTCAGGTCCTGCAAGGCCACTCCAAGGTCTCCTGGAAGCCTTCTCCTCTCCAGTCTGCAGAGCCCCAACTCTCTCAGCCTGTCCTCACAGCAGAACTGCTGCAGCCCTCTCAGCATCTTGGTGGTCTTCTTCTGGACTGGCTCCAACACTTCCCTATCTCCATGGAACCATGGAGGCTCCAGAACTGCATCCCCTGAGTCCATCCCTATAACTCCTCCTCCTCCTGACTCTCCCCACCCTTACTGCAAAGAACTTCTTCATCTCCAGTCTCACTTTCCCCTCTCCCAGCTCAAAACCATTGTCCCTTGTCCTGGCACTCCAAGCCTTTGTCAAATTTCCCTCCCCAGCTCTCCTGTAAACCCTCTTCAGGCACTGGAAGGCTGCTCTAAGGTGTCCCTGGAGCTGAACAGCCTCAGCTCTCCCAGCTTGTCACCATAGGGGAGGTTCTAAAGCTCTCTCATCATCTTCATGGCCTCTTCTGGACCCTCTCCAGCAGTTCAGTGTCCTTCTTGCACTGGATGCAGTGTTGCAGGTGTGAGCAGAGCAGAGTAGAGTAGAGCAGAGGGGTAGAATCCCCTGCCTGTCCTGCTGG
This sequence comes from Eubucco bourcierii, assembly GCA_013396675.1. Classification (NCBI taxonomy): domain Eukaryota; kingdom Metazoa; phylum Chordata; class Aves; order Piciformes; family Ramphastidae; genus Eubucco; species Eubucco bourcierii. The sequence goes on along the minus strand of VWZE01010059.1, from coordinate 37,623 downwards.
TCCCACTGCTTTGATGCAGCCCAGAACACAACTGCCTGCTGTGTTGTCAGCATCATCCATGTTTCAAAAGTCTAAATGGTTTTAAGTAGACCCCAGGGAGAAAGCAAATGCAGGCAGAAAGCAGAATGCCTGATAACATGGCCATTAGCTCAGCCCAGAAGTGAGCTGGCTGCATGAATGTGTTGTCTAAGGAGCCTGGAGGGTTGTAATTACTGTGGCACCTGATTGCTACCCAAGTATGGATGACAGTACAGAGTCACAGGGAAGCAGCACTTCAAGTTGCAAATTCCCAGTGAGGAGCAAGTCTTTGGTTCTCTCAGAGGGTTATTTCCTGCCCTGTTGAATGAATCACAGGGCCACAGGACCCTACCACCCCCAGCAAGTGTAAAAGACACAATGAATGCAAAAAGTACTGACTGCAGTGGCTAAGAAAAAGGTCTGGAGCTGACAATTGTTATCCTGTAAAGTACCAACCTTGCTGCTGTGTGCAGAGGATCTTCCTCATTCCTTCCACCCACAAAAATGGAACCTTTCACTGCATCAGGTCCTAAACAAAAAGACAAGAGGGTGCCATTGATGCACCCTCAAACAGTGGCATTGAGATTTCATCACATTGGCAGTGAGAGAAGGTTTAATTAATTTGTTTTACCTGTCTCAGCTTGCATTAGACCAACATAAGAAGGATTTTAATGGAGAATATTCAATGTGGGGCTTTAAAAAGAAGCTGTTGCATAACAGCAGCCATGGAAGTTCACAGGATCACAGCTCACAGGATGTCAGGGGTTGGAAGGGATCCAAAGAGCTCAGCCAGTCCAAGCCCCCTGCCACAGCAGGACCAGACACAGCTCAGGGCACACAGCAACACATCCACACCTGGAGCCTGGAAAGACTCCACAGAAGGAGACTCCACAACCTCTCTGGGCAGCCTGTGCCAGGGCTCTGGGACCCTTCCAGGCAAGAAGTTGCCCTTGTGTTGAGCTGCAACCTCCTGTGCTGCAGCTTCCATCCATTGCTCCTTGGCCTATCCCAGGCAGCAGTGAGCAGAGCCTCTCCCCCACTCCTGACCCCCAGCCCTCACAGATTGACAAACATTGATTCAATCCCCTCTCAGTCTTCTCCTCTCCAGAATAAACAGCTCCAGGTCCCTCAGCCTCTCCTCACCAGACACTGCTCCAATCCCCTCCTCATCCTCACAGCCCTCCCTTAGACTCTCTCCAGCACATCCCTGTCCCTCTGAAACTGGGGAGCCCCAAACTGAACACAGCACTCAGTCAGAGCCTTGTGAGCATCATCAGTGCTATTATGTAGGGCAACAAAGCTGGTGAAAGGTCTGGAGAACAGGGCTGGTGAGGAGCAGCTGAGGAAGCTGGAGGTGTGTAGCCTTCAAGAGAAGAATGCAGGGGGAGACCTCCTTGCTCTCTGCCACTCCCTGGGAGGAGCTTGGAGTGATCTGGGGGTTGCTCTCTTCTTTAGATTTAGAAACATTTGTTAGATCCCCTCTCAGTCTTCTCTTCTGCAGACTAAGAAGCCCCAGGTCCAGCCTCTCCTCCACAATTAGCTTCCCTCTAGAAGGTCTTTCCCTCTAGCAAAGCTTGAACTGTTTGTTCATCCCTGTGCAAGGGATCAGCATCCTTTAAAACTAATGTCAGCCTGAAAGAGGATCTTGTTTCTCTACTTTTTATTTCTTAAATTAGCTTAAAATTACTGAAAATTATATTTTAAAGATGCCTCTCTTTTTTTTTTTCTTTTTAAACATACAAATCTCTTTTCCATCCAATTATAAATACTAACTAACATTCCCCAGAGCCCTTGCTACCAGCTTCTGTTAAACCTGAAAAGCAGTCAAGCAAAAAGTACATTGTAGTGAGGTCACAAGGCTGGAAATTACCAAGTTCTCATCCTTGCATACATCTCACAGTGGACCAAGAGCCTTGCACTTCATTAAATGTGAGAAGTCACAACTCACACTAAATCACAGCTATGGCATCTGAATCATTAAGCAGAGAACAGGAGGAATGGCAGCACATGGAGATGCTCTCCTCCTTTTTTGTTAACCTCTCATCTGCTGTCAGCAAATTCCCTCTGACTTGCATCCAGGTTGAACAGTTTGGACATGCAGGAGCACAAGTGGACATCTCTTGCCTGGCTGTAGTAGGCTGTGGGTAAGGTGCTGGGAAAAGCAGCAGCCAAAGCAGTCCTGGTGACAGGGTGGAGAGGCTGAGCAGGCTGGAAAGGCTTGGGGAGCTTGGGCTGGGCACATGGATCTAGGCAGAGACACCAAAAGGGCTGAGCTTAGCATCTAAGTTGTGTTCCTTCCTCTTCTAGCTCTACAAATGTAGGAGCTGCTGATTTCCATCAGTGTTGCCTTCTTTATGAGAAATTCACAGCATCACAGAGTGTTAGGGGCTGGAAGGGACCTCCAAAGCTCAGCCAGTCCAAACCCTGCCAGAGCAGATCACACAAGAACACATCCAGTCAGGGTTTGGATAGCTCCAGAGAGGAAGACTCCACAGCCCCCCTGGGCAGCCTGTGCCAGGGCTCTGGCACCCTCACAGGGAAAAAAATTCCTCCTCATGTTTAAATGAAACTTCCTCTGCCCCAGCTTGCACCCAGTGCCCCTTGTGCTGGCATTGGGCATCACCCAGCAGAGCCTGGCTCCAGCCTCCTGCCACTCTCCTGCACATCTTTAGAACCATTGCTGAGGTCACCTCTCAGTCTCTCCTCTCCCAGCAGCTCAACCCCAGCTCCCTCAGGCTCTCCTCCTACCAGAACTGTTCCATTCCCTTCAGCATCTTTGTGGCTCTGTGCTGGACTCTCTCCAGCAGTTCTGTGTCACTCTTGAACTGAGGGCCCAGAACTGGACACAGTGCTCCAGATGTGTCCTCAGCAGGACTGAGCAGAGGGGCAGGAGAACCTCTCTCAAGCCTTTGTCCTTGCCTCTTATCTATTGTCTTTAGCAGCTGCAGCTTTTGGGATAGGGAAAAATTCCTGTTACACACTCATCCAGGCCTCACCCAGGATAAAACCCCTGGTGAGCTTCTGGCTCCTCTCTGCTGCCAGACCAGCAACAGCAACTGCTGGAAGCTCCAGGTACCAAAGCCCTTCAGTACCCATTATGTTGGGAGAGGTTTGTGAGGGAGGTCTGAGGCTTGTGCTCATCTCTTCCTGCTGCTGGAGAGGGGATTCACCTTAAATGATGCTCTCTAAACTGCCTGAACTCTGGGATTTAGAAGCCAGAGGCAATGCAGCTCCTTGGCAGGAGAGCCTTTCCCTTCCCTCATATTTGGAGGGCTTGGTTTGTTGCAGCCTTCAAAATGGAATCAAAGGCTCTTGACTGCTGCTGCCTTCAACTTCTGCATATTGATAGAGGTCTGTGAGGCTTCCAGAGCCTCCACTGAAGGGTAGGCACAGCATAAACACATCTGACTGAGTGCTGCTGTGCAGCTGACAGTGCTGTGGCTCTGACCTTTGAGTCACACCTCACTGATTAAAATGCTTTGGGGTTGGTTGCTTGCCCAGTGGAGGCTGTAGCTCTTTTTGACTGAGTGAAGTGACAAAACCAGGTTTCAGGTTTGGGGAATTTTTTAATTGACTGTTTCAGGAGGCATAAGCATAGAAATCCTTCCTGGGAGCATTGTGCTCTGCTTGTCCCTGTTGTGGGGGCTCCTGATCATCAGAAACAAGAGCAGAAGTCCAGCAGTGAGCAGAGTGTGCACCCAGAGCCTCCCAACCCAGGGAAGAGTTGAAAGCCTCCTCTGAAAAGGGACAGCTAAGGCACAGAATCTCACTGGCTTCTGGAATCATAGAATTGTCAGGGCTGGAAGGGACCACAAGGAGCAACCAGTTCCAGCCCCCCTGCAATGCCCAGGGACACCTCATACTAGAGTAGATTGCTTAGAGCCTCATCCAGCCTGGCCTAAAACACCTCCAGGGATCAGGCTTCAACCATCTCCCTGGGCAGCCCCTGCCAGGCTCTCACCACCCTCATGCTCAACAACTTCTTCCTAACATCCACTCTGACTCTCCCCGTTTCCAGCTTGGTTCCATTCCTCCCAGTCATATCCCTACCTGACAGCATAAAAAGTCCCTCCCCAGCTTTCCTGTAGCCCCCTGCAGACCCTGCAAGGCCACAAGAAGGTCTCTCTCCTCAGAGCCTTCTCTCCTCCAGACTGAACAACCCCAACTCTCTCAGTCTGTCTTCAGGGGAACTGTGTGCAGTTTTGGAGCCTCCAGCACAGGAAGGACATGGAAGGGTTGGAGGCAGTGCAGAGGAGGCCACCAAGATGCTGAGAGGGCTGCAGCAGCTCTGCTGTGAGGACAGGCTGAGAGAGTTGGGGCTCTGCAGCCTGGAGAGGAGAAGGCTTCCAGGAGACCTTGGAGTGGCCTTGCAGGATCTGAAAAGGGCTACAGGAAGGCAGAGGAGGGACTATTGAGAAGGGTTTGGAATGGCAGGAGGAGGAGGAATGGGTTTGAAGTGTGAGATGGGAGATTGGAAGTGGATATTAGGAAGAAGTTGTTTGCAGTGAGGGTGGTGAGACACTGGCACAGGTTGCCCAGGGAGGTTGTGGAGCACAGAATCTTTGATCCCATTGGGTGATTCTGTGCTCCACAACCTTCCTGGAGGTGTTGAGGACCAGGCTGGATGAGGCCTTGAGTGACCTGTTCTAGTGGGAGGTGTCCCTGCCTATGACAGGGGGTTAGAACTGGCTGAGCTTTGAGGTCTCTTCCAACCCAAACCATTCTATGATTCTATGATTTTTAAAACCAACATTATCCTTTATCTAAAATTCTGGAGGTCTTCCCTAAACAAGGTCATGCTTCACATATAACCCCTGCTCCAAATGTCTGAGTGGCACTGACACAATATGCCAGGGCTGAACATCTGCATTCCAGAACAGAGAGGGAGAGAAGCTGTGGTTTTTATCTGAATTCATCTAACATCACCATTTAGCTTCTACTGCTTCTTGTGTCTTTTTCAACTGCTCTCCTATCCCTGTGCTCCACATTGGCACTTCCAAAAGCATTCCCAAGCCATCCCTCATCTGCTTTGCAAGAAGCTAAACCTTTATGATGAGCACCTTTGGTACCTAGGTTCTAAAGTTACTTCTTTTAATAACCAGAGTGATTTTGATCACTTCACTCTGAATTTTCTTCCCATTGAGAGGAAAAATGCAAAGATGAGGAGAGGGAAAACATTTTGCTATTAGCATTCCAAACTTTGATTTATTTATTTTTATTTTTTTTTTTTTGGCTCATAAATCATGTGTGCTTGGAACACAGAAAACAGGTAACAGCATTCATCAACTTTTGCTGGTTTTAATAATAAAAAGCTGCCACCCCAAAAGAAATAAAACACATTCAGCATGCAAAGGGAATAAAAAGATGAACTCATCCTGGCTAATGGCTCAGGGAAGTAATAGAAAGATGTGCAGAGATTATTTTTGAATCTTAAGGAAAGAGAGACACATCCAATTTGCATAAAACATTCACAGTGATCTTAGGGGCAGGAGATTTGCTTTGAAGCACAGAGATCATTACAGGGAATTGTTAAAGTGCAGCCTTTGTCCTTCAGGGACAAAGTCTTTGGAGTTTCAGGATGGAGTTGCACAATGGGACCATGGCACTTTGGTCATGCACAGCTTGGTTTGGGTGTGCATCACCCCCACCTGCCTCTTTGGGTGGAACTCAAAGAGAAGGCTTCCAGGAGACCTTAGAGTAACCTTCCAGTATCTGAAGGGGGCTACAGGAAGGCTGGGGAGGGACTATTGACAAGGGCTTGGAATACCAGGACAAGGGGAATGGGTTTGAAGTGGCAGAGGGGAGGTTGAAACTGGATGTCAGGAGGAAGTTGGTTACAGTGAGGGTGGTGAGACACTGGCACAGGTTGCCCAGGGAGGTTGTGGCTGCTCCCTCCCTGGAGGTGTTCAAGGCCAGGTTGGATGAGGCCTTGAGTGCCCTGTGCTAGTGGGAGGTGTCCCTGCCTATGGCAGGGGGTTGGAACTGGATGATCCTTGAGCTCCCTTCCAACCTTCCTATTCCATGATTCTATGAACTCTACTCCAGTAAGGTAGGAAACACAGAAGTGTGTGGCTAGAAGGAGGTGTGAGGAAGTGTATAGAAGAGCAAGGAGAGTAAACCACTACCCAGAGATCTGAGAGGGAGCTTCACAGAATCAATCAGGTTGGAAAAGATCTCTGAGGTCATCCACTCCAACCTCTCACCTAACACCTGCTCATTAATTAAGCCATGGCACTGAGTGCCTCATCCAACCTCCTCTTGAACACCTCCAGGGATGGGCACTCCACAACCTCCCTGGGCAGCCCATTCCAATGCCAATCTCTCTCTCTGGCAACAACTTCTTCCTAACCTCCAGCCTGAACCTGCCCTGGCACAGCTTGAGGCTGTGTCCTCTTCTTCTGTCCCTGGGTGCCTGGCAGCAGAGCCCAAGCCCAGCTGGCTACAACCTCCCTTCAGGGAGCTGCAGAGAGCAATGAGCTCTGCCCTGGAGACCTCAGTTTGCAGCTGATTCCTGTAGTATCATAAACAGGAAAGAATCCTCCTCTCTTTTCATTTCTCCTCTTTACCTTCCAGAGAAGTAGCTTTGCCCTGCTTAGGCTTCTTCACTCCTGCAGCAACCCAAACAACAGCCCTGGAATAATCCACCTCTAGGCTCACAGACTCACAGGATGTCAGAGATTGGAAGGGACCCAAAGAGATCCTCGAGTCCAACCCCTCTGCCAGAGCAGGAGCAGACAATGCAGCTCAGGGCACACAGCAACACATCACAGACAGACCTGGAAAGGCTCCACAGAAGGAGACTCCACAACCTCACTGGGTAGCTATGAGGATGAAGAGGGGACTGGAGCAGTGCCTGATGAAGAGAGGCTGAGGGACCTGGGGCTGCTTAGTCTGGAGAGGAGAAGACTGAGAGGGGATTGAATCAATGTTTGTCAATCTCTGAGGGCTGGGGGTCAGGAGGGGGGGACAGGCTCTGCTCACTGCTGCCTGGGATAGGCCAAGGAGTAATGGAAGGAAGCTGCAGCACAGGAGGTTGCAGCTCAACACCAGGGGCAACTTCTTGCCTGGAAGGGTCCCAGAGCCCTGGCACAGGCTGCCCAGAGAGATTGTGGAGTCTCCTTCTGTGGAGCCTTTGCAGGCCTGTCTGGATGTGTTCTGTGTGCCCTGAGCTGTGTCTGGTCCTGCTGTGGCAGGGGGCTTGGACTGGCTGAACAATTTGGGTCCCTTCCAACCCCTGACATCCTGTGATGCTGTGATCAGCTCTGCACAGCAGGGGACTGTATCTCTGTCCATCTTGAGCTCCACTCCTGCCACCTTTCCAAGTTCCATTTGGTTTGCCACTCTGCTGAACAGCTGTAGTGAACTGGGTGTTTATTTGTTAATTATCCCTTTTCTGGGCTTGCCTGGGTGGTGGTGTTATTGTTATTAATGCTTTTATAATCCTTTACTAGAGAAGTTTCCTCCCTTCAAACACAAAACACATTTTTATCAACAGAGCTAACATGATTGCAGTTCTGCTGTTATGTTTTATTTATTTCCAGATAGGTTTGATTCTATTGCAGTTTCTCATTTTTGCCTGCTGTATTATTCATGATTTATAGCATAGTGGAACTTGGGTAGGACACCCTCATTTGATTAGCTGGGCTATAATTTTCTGGGGTATATAAAAATAAACCACAGGAGGCTCTTTTTTCTCCTCCCATGTTTTCTTCTATGTGTGCTGTCTGCAGGAAGACAACAGCAATAATGGGTGGTTAAAGGCAGTTGTTAATGGCTTTAACTGGTTAAAAACAGTTTGACTGTCAACAGCTTGGTGACTGAAATGCTACTGATGATAGAATCATAGAATCTGCTTGTGGAGCAGATGATCTCTGAGGTCACTTCCAACCTAAGCCACTCTGTGATTCCATGATCCAGAAGAACTCAGCTGCTCTTGTTATCATTTAAATGGAATGCTCTTAGAATCACTGAATCGAGCAGGGTTGGAAGGGACCACAAGGAGCAGCCAGTTCCAACCTCCCTGCCATGCCCAGGAACACTTCACACCAGCTCAGGCTGCCCACAGCCTCATCCAGCCTGGCCTTAAACACCTCCAGGGATCAGGCTTCCAACACCTCCCTGTGCAACCCCTGCCAGGCTCTCACCACCCTCATGCTCAACAACTTCTTCCTGACCTCCAGTCTGACTCTTTCCAGCTTGGTTCCATTCGCCCCAGTCCTATCCCTACCTGACAGCCTCAAAAGTCCCTCCCCAGCTTTCTTGTAGCCCCCTTCAGATACTGAAAGGTTTCAATAAGGTCACCTGGGTGCAATCTCCTCTCCAGACTGCACAGCCCCAACTCCCTCAGTCTCTCCTCCTGATGTCCAGGACCATTTTCCTTACTGGTGTGCACTTAAGGATGGGGTAGCTGTTACAACAGCATCAATTCAGGGAATCATGGAATGGTTTGGTTGAAAGGAACCTGAGAGATCATCTGGTTCCAACCTCTGGGCAGGGACACCTCTGATGTGGGCAGGGGCATCTCTGATATGGACAGAGACACCTCTGATGTGGACAGGGGCGCCTCTGATGTGGGCAGGGGCACCTTCCACTGGAGCAGGTAGGGACCTGAAAGATCATCTAGTTCTAACCTGTGATGTGGGCAGGGCCTCCTCTCATGTGGACAGGGACAACTTCCACTGGAGCAGGTTTGGTTGGAAGGGACCTGAAAGATCATCTGATTCCAACCTCTAATGTGGGCAGGGTCACCTTCCACTGGAGCAGGTTTGGTTGGAAGGGACCTGAAAGAAGGAAGGAAGTTCCAACCTCTGATGTGTACAGGGACACCTCTGATGTGGGTAGGGACATCTTTGATGTGTGCAGGGACACCTCTGATGTGGGCAGGGACACCTCTGATGTGGG
>VWZE01010059.1:0-18509 GCA_013396675.1 Eubucco bourcierii | reverse complement strand
TGCTTCCTCCCTGGAGGTGTTCAAGGCCAGGCTGGATGAGGCCTTGAGTGCCCTGTGCTAGTGGGAGGTGTCCCTGCCTATGGCAGGGGGTTGGAACTGGATGATCCTTGAGGTCCCTTCCAACCTTCCCATTCTGTGATTCTATGTTCCAAGTGAACCTGAACAGTTGTCCTAGCACTAAGTGCTTAGGGGCAACTACCAGGATCTATCAGGATCAGAGCTGGGCAACACTAATGCATTTAGTGGGGAAATGATTGAATTTATTAAGCAATTGGCCCAACACAAAGCTTCCACCAAATGCATTTTGTGAATATGACAGCCCTGCTGAGTGAATTACAGACTCCTCACTTGGGCTGCAAGAGCCTCTGGAACACAAACCACCACTCTTGTCAAAGCCTTTAGCTCCTCAACCAAACAAGTGCTGTCATTTCATTAAGTAGTTCTGCACATCTCCCAGGCTCCAGCATACAACTCAGTCACTTTCTATCTCTGTCATAATTCCTCATGGAACCTGAGAGGTTGTTTTTTTTTTCTCTCTAGGGATTTGGTAAGACACTGGCACAGGTTGCCCAGGGAGGTTGTGGAGCACAGAAGCACCGAACGTGATCTTTGATCACGTTCGGTGCTTCTGTGCTCCACAACCTCCCTGGAGGTCTTCTGTGCTCCACAACCTCCCTGGAGGTCTTCTGTGCTCCACAACCTCCCTGGAGGTTTTCAAGGTCAGGTTGGATGAGGCCTTGAGTGATCTGTACTAGTGGGAGATGTCCCTGCCATAGGCAGGGATTTGGAACTAAATGATCTTTGAGGTCCCTTCCAACCTTACCCATTCTATGATTTCCCCTTTCTATGAGGTTGTGCTGGAAAGGGATCTCAGATCTTGCCAGGTGCAGAGTAAGGGATGGGGTCAGCCAGCAGAGCTGGGATAAGCAGGATGATTTCTCTATTTCTTTTGGATGGAGGCTTTTCAGTGGCAGGATGCTGCTTCTCTTCAAGACAGGGCATCATTTTCTTCTGCTGCTGGGTATGTGTGTTCTTGTTCATGTATGGTTCCCTGGCTTGCACATCAAGAGGAGATGTCCTCTAGTGGAACTCAAAGAAAAATCACAGAGCCTTAGAGGTTGGAAGGGACCTCCAGAGATCAGCCAGTCCAACCTCCTTGCCAAGGCAGCATCACCCAGGGGACTTCACACAGGAATGCATCCAGGTGGGGTTGGAAAGGCTCCAGACAAGGAGACTCCACAACCTTTCTGGGCAGCCTGCTCCAGGGCTCTGGCACCCTCACTGCAAAGAACTTTCTCCTCCTGTTGAGTTGAAACCTTCTCTGGTCCAGTTTGTAGCTCTTGCTCCTTGGCTTAGTGCTGCTGAGCACCCAAAAGAGCTTGGCCACAGCCACTGACCCCCACCCCTCACTGTCACCCTCACTGCAAAGAAGTTTCTCCTTCTATTGAGCTGAAACCTTCTCTGGTCCAGTTTGTAGCTCTTGCTCCTTGGCTTCTTGCTGCTGACCACCAAAAAGAGCTTAGCCACAGCCACTGACCCCCACCCCTCAGATATTTGTGCCCATTGCTCAGATCTCCTCTCAGCCTTCTCCTCTCCAGACTAAACACCTCCAGGGCTCTGAGTCTCTCTCTACAGTGGAGATGCTCAAGTCCCCCACTCATTCTCTTCACTCTCCACTGGACTCTTTCCAGTAGGTCCTTGTCTGTCCTGAACAGGGGACCCCAAAAAATACAGTGGCTCTTGGGTTTGTGTTGAACTGTGCAATGCCAGAGTGGAGAGGAGCTTTGTTGTTCTGTGTGCTGAGGAGAAGGCACTCCCCAGCCCTGGGGGTTTGTGTCTTGATGCAGTTAGTGTGGGGGGATGAGGAAATTACATGAAAAGAGTCTGAAGAGTGCAGATAGGAAAACTTTGAACGTGAAATTAAAGTGTGATTCATAGATCTGATGGCTCTGTGATCCCACCCTCCATGTCACTCATGTTAGTGATTCAGAAGACAAACACTGCATTTCAATTCTTGCTGCTTCTATTCCCCTGAAGCAAAAGCTTTCATCTCATAAGCTCCTTCTAAACCATGCAGTGTGGCATCCACCCCTGGTGGCAAAGCAACCTGAGTCAGGAAGGGGAAAAGGTTTTGGGGGTCCTGGTGGATGGGAGGGTGAGAATGAGCCAGCAATGTGCTCTGTTGCCCAGGAGGGGCAATGCCATGCTGGAGTGCATTTAAAGGGCTGTGGTGAGTAGGTTGAGAGAGGTTCTCCTGCCCCTCTGGTCTGCCCTGGTGAGGACACATCTGGAGCACTGTGTGCAGTTCTGAGCCCCCCAGTTCAAGAGGGACACAGAACTGCTGGAGAGAGTCCAGATCAGAGCCACAAAGATGCTGAAGGGAATGGAACAGCTCTGGTAGGAGGAGAGCCTGAGGGAGCTGGGGCTGGGAGCTGGGAGAGGAGAGACTGAGAGGTGACCTCAGAAATGGCTCTAAAGTTGTGCAGGTGAGTGCCAGGAGGCTGGAGCCAGGCTCTGCTGGGTGATGCCCAATGCCAGCACAAGGGGCACTGGGTGCAAGCTGAGGCAGAGGAAGTTCCATGTAAACATGAGGAGGATTTTTTTTCCCTGTGAGGGTGGCAGAGCCCTGGCACAGGCTGCCCAGGGGGGCTGTGGAGTCTCCCTCTGTGGAGCTATTCAAACCCTGCCTGGATGTGTTCCTGTGAGATCTGCTCTGGGTGCTCCTGCTCTGGCAGGGGGCTTGGACTGGCTGAGCTTTGGAGGTCCCTTCCAGCCCCTGACACTCTGTGATGCTCAGCACTGTGGGGACAAGCAAAGGAGCTGAGCACTGAAGGCAGTGCTAAAACTTTGTGGGACTTCCTCAGCATGCAGTCAGTCATGCCTGAGCAAACAGATTATTTCTGAGCTTCCACAGAGCTGTTTTGCAAACTGAAGGAAGGTTAAAAACAAAACCTCATGCAAGGAACTCTCAACAGTGCCCCTCTCCCTGTCCTGGCCACAGGTTTGGGAGGTCGGTAGCAGCTTTTGTAGCTGTCAGCAGGGTTCAGGCTGCTGCTGCTGAGCTGCCCCTCCTCAGACCCAGCTCTTCTTCCCCTTTCATCTGTGTTTTTGTTTGCAGGGGATGGGATTATGAAGCAGGGCAGTGGATTGAAAAGGTTTTTCAAAGGCCTTGCAGCATGAGGAATGGCATCTCTGGCTGGAGTCCCTGTTCTTGAGACCTTAGCATACTCCAAAACTACCTGAAGTGAAGCTGTAGTCAGGGAGGGTTCAGGCTCTTCCCCCAGGCAGCTTGCAGCAGGGCAGGTAACTGGAGCCAGGACAAGGGGGAATGGCCTCAAGCTGAGGCTGGGGAGGTTTAGATTGGACATTAGGAAAAGGTTTTCCATGGAGAGAGTGGTCAGGGACTGGCATGAGCTGCCCAGGGAGGTGCTGGAGTCCCCCAGCCTGGGAGTGTTGAAGGTGGTTTGGATGTGGTGCTTGGGGCTATGGTTTAAGGTGAATCTTGTAGAGCAGAGTTCTAGGTTGGGCTGGGTGCTCCTGAGGGGCTTTGCCAGCCTGGGTACTTCTGGGATTCTGTTATTCTGTGGATTGTTTTTAGCTGATTGCTTCCCAGTAGTGCTTTAAGTGACGTGAGCAGTGCCCAAGTGTTTTTCTGTTACCTTTCACTGCTTGTGATTTGCTGTACCTCTGTCACTGTCACTCTCATTGTGGTGGTTGAGTCACCCACCCTGGGTGTGTTTAAGGTGGTTTGGATGTGGTGCTTGGGGCTATGGTTTAAGGTGGATCTTGTAGAGTAGACTTCTAGGTTGGACTTGGTGCTCCTGAGGGGCTGTGCCAACCTGCCTGCTGCTGTGACAAGAGGGCATTGTGTGGAGCTGTGCCAAGGAAGGTTTAGGTTGGATATTAGGAAGCACTTCCTCACAGAAAGGTGATTGGCACTGGAATAAACTGCCCAAGGAGTTGATGGAGTCACCATCCCTGGAGGTGTTTAAGAACAGATTGGATGTGGCACTTGGTGGTATGGGTTAGCTGATGTCATGGTGTTAGGTTTTAGTCTTCACTGGATGATCTCAGAGGTCTTCTCCAGCCTCAATGACTCTGTGATTCCTCCTCACTGTCTCTGCTGACAACACTGAGCTCTTCAGAAGGCCTGGTGCAGGGGCAGAGAGGGAAGCCAAAGCCATTTTGTGATCCATCTGCCATGGCTGTTAAAAGTAAGGGATCTGTACACAGGCCTTTTTCTCTTGTGAGCCAGCATTAAAAGTAGCAGATGGTCTGAAGTGCTCATTGATCTCTCGTCCTTAAATGTCACAGAAGATGCACAGAGCTTCCCTCTTCCTCCAGCCCCTCACAGGCAGCCTGCTCTCAGCTCCCAGCAGCTGTCAGGGTGGGGAAATAGAAAGGCTGAGCTACTCCAGAGTCCTGTCCAGTGTCAATATTCCAGACAGGAAAAAGGAAAAAGAATTAAAAGTACCTTTAATCCAAGATAATGACTTTGCTGTTTTGGGAAAAAGAAAAAAGATGGGGAGATGGTTTAAGGTGACTCTTGTAGAGCAGGCTTCTAGGTTGGACTTGGTGCTCCTGAGGGGCTGTGCCAACCTACCTGTGTCTGTGATTCTGTGATACATGTCTGTCTGCAGTGTCACTGTGCTTTGGCAGGGGGCTTGGACTCACAGGCTCACAGGACATGAGGAGTTGGAAGGGACCCAAAGAGCTCATCCAGTCCAACCCCCTGCCACAGCAGGAGCAGACAATCCAGCTCAGGGTACACAGCAACACATCCACACAGGCCTGCAAAGGCTCCACAGGAGACTCCACAACCTCTCTGGGCAGCCTGTGCCAGGGCTCTGGGACCCTTCCAGGCAAGAAGTTGCCCTTGTGTTGAGCTGCAACCTCCTGTGCTGTAGTTTCCATCCATTGCTCCTTGTTCTATCCCAGGCAGCAGTGAGCAGAGCCTGTCCCTCCACTCCTGACCCCCAGCCCTCACAGATTGACAAACATTGATCCAATCCCCTCTCAGCCTTCTCCTCTCCAGACTAAGCAGCCCGAGGTCCCTCAACCTCTCCTCCCCAGGCACTGCTCCAGTCCCCTCCTCATCCTCACAGCCTTCCCTTGGACTCTCTCCAGCAGGTCCCTGTCTCTCTGAAACTGGGGAGCCCCAAACTGAATGTAGTACTCAAGATGAGGCCTCACCAGAGCAGAGTAGAGGCAGAGGAGAACCTCCCTGGTTCTTGATATCTGTCCACCACCAGGTCTCCTCTCAGCCTTCTCTTCTCCAGAACAAACACTCCCAGGGCTCTCTGTATCTCTCCATAAGGGAGATGTTCAAGTCCTCAAATCATCCTCATGGTACTCTGCTGGACTCTCTCCAGCAGGTCCCAGTCCCTCTGAAACTGCCCCAAACTGAAGGCAGTACTCAAGATGAGGTCTCACCAGGACAGAGTAGAGATGATCTCTGCAGGCCCCTTCCAACCCCTAACATCTTGTGATTCTATGCTTCATAGCTCCTTCCTAGAAGGGACAGAAGCAATGTTAGAACATTTAGAGAAGAACCTGCAGCCCCAGCACCTTGGGAGATGAGCTGAGGGTTATTTAAGCAGCCTGTGATTGATTGGTTTATTCCTTTTCTCCAGTGGCTTTTGGTAGCTGACCAAAGGAGCTTGGTTTATAATTAACCAGGGATTCCCTTCTGTTTTCCTCTGTAGCATCTGCTGGTGGTTTGCAGGGTGGGGATTTATTGAATTCAGAAACCATGCACTGATTTATGCAACAGTAATTGCCACATGTTCAAAAAATTATTGAGGAACCAGAGCTGATGCACCAGGCTGGGAAGAAAACAAAAGACAGCATTTAGCCAATGTTAATCTTACCTGAATGTTACAGCATCACTGCACTCAGAAGCAGCATCTCTCTGTCCTGTGGCTCTGACCTCTAGACAAACAAATTATATCCAGCAGTGTGGGCCAAGAAGGGAACAATGAGAGAATAATAATCTGCTTAGGGTATTCCTTCTCTTGCAGTCTTAACTGGGAGAGTAAAATTATTCAGGCTGGCAGGTGGCCAGCAGGTATGGAGCACTGCCAGGGGCCAGCCAGAGGACTTGATGGATCAGCCATCTGATTCAGCATGGCACATCTCCCTCTGTGCCTCCTGCACTCATCTTAGGCTTATGTGCCTGGCTCCCAGTTGTCTGATGGGACTCTTTGCAAAGCAAAGTGGGTGCAAGACCCCTCTGATTCTTTATGGTCCACACAAATAGAACAAGATGGCTGCTGAAGGTGTTGGACTCCCTCCAACAGCTCTGTGCCTTTCTTATGATGGGAAGACCGCAAATGGAAGCAGTACTGAGGGGTAGGGCTCATGAGAGCAGAGTAAAGGGGCAGGATCACCTCTCTTGCACTGCTGCCAACCTGTTCTTCCACCATGCTCAAAACAGAGCTCATTGTAGACCAGTCCCAGTGAGGGAAGGACTGATCTTGGCACTGTGCTCACTACATATGAATGGAGTTAAGGGCACCAAGGGTGGTGAGGGGCCTGGAGCACAGCCCTGTGAGGAGAGGCTGAAGGAGCTGGGGGTGTGCAGCCTGCACAAGAGGAGGCTCAGGGCAGAGCTCATTGCTCTCTGCAGCTCCCTGAAGGGAGGTTGTAGCCAGCTGGGGTTGGGCTCTGCTGCCAGGCACCCAGGGACAGAAGAAGAGGACACAACCTCAAGCTGTACCAGGGCAGGTTCAGGCTGGATGTTAGGAAGAAATTGTTGCCAGAGAGAGTGATTGGCTGCCCAGGGAGGTGATGGAATCCCTGTCCCTGGAGGTGTTTGAAAGGGGTCTGGATGAGGCACTTAGAGCCAGGGATTAGTTAATTAGAAGATGTTAGGTGCTAGGTTGGACTCGATGCTCTCCAAGGTCTTTCCCAACCTGCTTCATTCTGTGAATTACATCTGTTGGTTTTGCCTTAACCTACACATTCCATGCTGGAAGCAGAATCCAGCCCTGGAAGTGCAGGGCTGCTAAGCCTGGTTTGCTGTTCTCTTGGTGTGTGCTGTGTGTGAGCACTGGCAGCTTTCCTGCACAACATCACCAGGTTTGCCCTTTGCTTTTCTAATTCCAAAACAGCCTCAGGCCTCACTTCACCTTCTGGAAGAACAGCTTACAGAAACCTTTAGAAGCAGATAGATACATAGGTGGATTTATTTTTTTTTTCCCCCCTTTATTTTTAAATTACAGCACAATGAAAGAGAGAAAGTGGTGCTGAGGCTGCTCCAGGGCAAGACACAGATATTCTGGCAGCTGCTCAGGTACTGATGCTGCGGGGAAAGACGGATGGGTCGCTCTGTCTGCTTTCCACCAGGAATTGTGACCCTTTCTTTTATCCCTATCGAAGCTGCCTGCCTTTGTCTGCCTCGGGTAGCAGTGGTAGTGGATTTGCTAATGGATTTCAAGGCTGCTGTGGAGGCCTAGCAACAGGCTAGGCAGGGTTAGGTACCAGCTGGACTCGATCGCTACAACTCCCTGAAAGGAGGTTGGAGTGAATGTGGGGAAGTGGTTCACAGGCTCACAGGTGTCAGGGGTTGGAAGGGACCCAAAGAGCTCATCCAGTCCAAGCTCCCTGCCACAGCAGGAGCAGACAATGCAGCTCAGAGCACACAGTAACACATCCACACAGGCCTGCAAAGGCTCCACAGAAGGAGACTCCACAACCTCTCTGGGCAGCCTGTGCCAGGGCTCTGGGACCCTTCCAGGCAAGAAGTTGCCCTTGTGTTGAGCTGCAACCTCCTGTGCTGCAGCTTCCATCCATTGCTCCTTGTTCTACCCCAGGCAGCAGTGAGCAGAGCCTGTCCCCCTCCCCCTCCTGACCCCCAGCCCTCAGAGATTGACAAACATTGATTAAATTCCCTCTCAGTCTTCTCCAGCCTAAGCAGCTCCAGATCCCTCAGCCTCTCCTCATAAAGGTTGGTCTCTTCTCCCTAGAATCAGATGGTAGAAGGAAAGGAAATGGCCTGAAACTGTGCCAGGGGAGGTTTAGGTTGGAGATTAGGAACAATTTCATTGCTGCAAGAGTGGTCAGGGCTTGGAGCAGGCTGCCCATGCAGGTGGGGGAGTCCCCATCCCTGGAAGCGTTCAACGAATGTGTGGCCAGGGCACCTGGGGACCCATGGTTTGGTAACCATGGTGGTCTTAGGTTGAAAGTTGGACTCAGTGGTCTTAGAAGTCTTTTCCAATCCATGCTATGAGGGCAAGGGAGGTGATTCTGCCCCTTTACTCTGCTCTTGTCAGACCCCACCTGCAGTCCTGGGTGCAGTTCTGGAGCCCTCAGAACAGGAAGGACATGGAAGTATTGGAGCCAGTGCAGAGGAGGCCATGAAGATGCTGAGAGGGCTGCAGCAGCTCTGCTGTGAGGACAGGCTGAGGGAGTTGGGGCTCTGCAGCCTGGAGAGGAGAAGGCTTCCAGGAGAGCTTGGAGTGGCTTTCCAGTATCTGAAAGGAGCTGCAGGAGGTCTGGAGAGGGGCTATTGAGTAGGGTTTGGAATGGCAGGACAAGGGGCAATGGGTTTGAAGTGTCAGAGGGGAGATTCAGACTGGATGTTAGGAGGAAGTTCTTTACAGTGAGGGTGGTGAGAGACTGGCACAGGTTGCCCAGGGAGGTTGTGGCTGCTCCCTCCCTGGAGGTGTTCAAAGCCAGGTTGGATGAGGCCTTGAGTGCCCTGTGCTAGTGGGAGGTGTCCCTGCCTATGGCAGAGGGTTGGAACTGGCTGATCCTTGAGGTCCCTTCCAACCTTCCCATTCATTGATTCTATGATTCTATGATCTTAATGGTCTTTGCCAGCCAAAATGATTGTCTGAGTGGTAGGGTTTGATTCTGGCCTTTGCTAGACCAGCCCTGCTTACTTGGCAGCTGATTTGCCTGTGGTGTCCATGGTCTCCTGCAGTTCTCCTCCTAACTGCAGTGCAAGCTTGGGCTCCACATGTGCCTGAGGTGTGTTGGCAGAGCTACAGAGATTTTCTCGGGCTACAGCAGCTCAGTTTCCTTATTTTATGAGAGCCCTGAGGGGCTTGGGGATGGGAAAAGCAAAGATTGCTGAAGGGTAATTGAAAGACTTCATCTCCTTCAGGCTGCCACTGGGCACAGCACTGAGCACAAGGCTGATCAAATTAACACCAGCAGAGCTCAGCCTAACCAACTTAAAACCAGAATCACAAAACACCTCAACCCCCCCAACCCACTCCTCTTCTCCATGAACAGTGAGCTGCCCTTCAGCAGTGTGCTAAGGATCATTCCTGACTGGAAACTGAGA
The DNA here is from genome assembly GCA_013396675.1 of Eubucco bourcierii. Classification (NCBI taxonomy): domain Eukaryota; kingdom Metazoa; phylum Chordata; class Aves; order Piciformes; family Ramphastidae; genus Eubucco; species Eubucco bourcierii. The sequence continues at coordinate 9,217 of VWZE01010059.1, read as the reverse complement.
GCTAGGGGGGAAAAAACATCCTCACAATCTGCTGGGAGGTAAAGATTTATGTTGTGGTAAGCGAGTTCAGCATTACAGCACTGCTTGCACAGGCACTGCCTGTTGCATCTGCTAACGAATGGCTCTCTGCAGCCACAATATATTAGTATGTCTGTGAATAAGTAGTCAGTGTTTGTGTCAAAGTGCAGAACTCAGCTAGGAGGGACTGGCCTTAAATAACACTTTTCTTGTTCACAGACAGGATTAGGGAATTGGGTTCCAGAGAGCAGAGGTTGTGAAAAACAAAACAAGAGGCCTGCTCCTGCCATTAGGTGTCCTTGTTTGAAGCTGTCTGCTTCGTCACAGCTGCCCCTGAGAAGAGGCTCTCAGGATGCTTCTCCCAAAGCAAGACAGAATTAAGTGCCCCAGATTAACAAATTGCTACTTAGGTTCTCCAAGAAGAGATGGGAAATCCTGAGAACAACAACAGCCACTAAGTTTATTAGGTCGATGCTAGGAAGGAGCTGTCTGGATGCTAGGAAGGAGCTATCTGGATGCTAGGAAGGAGCTATCTGGATGCTAGGAAGGAGCTATCTGGATGCTAGGAAGGAGCTGTCTGGATGCTAGGAAGGAGCTGTCTGAATGCTAGGAAGGAGCTATCTGGATGCTAGGAAGGAGCTATCTGGATGCTAGGAAGGAGATGTCTGAATGCTAGGAAAGAACTATCTGGATGCTAGGAAAGAGCTATCTGGATGCTAGGAAAGAACTATCTGGATGCTAGGAAGGAGCTATCTGGATGCTAGGAAGGAGCTATCTGGATGCTAGGAAGGAGCTGTCTGGATGCTAGGAAGGAGCTGTCTGAATGCTAGGAAGGAGCTGTCTGAATGCTAGGAAGGAGCTATCTGGATGCTAGGAAGGAGCTATCTGGATGCTAGGAAGGAGCTGTCTGGATGCTAGGAAGGAGTTGTCTGGATACTAGGAAGTTCTCTGGAACTTGAGGTCTGTACCTTGAGGTCTGTATCTGAGGCCTGTAACTTGAGGTCTGTATCTTGAGGTCTGTATCTTGAGGTCTGTATCTTGAGGTCTGTAACTTGAGGTCTGTATCTTGAGGTCTGTAACTTGAGGTCTGTATCTTGAGGTCTGTATCTTGAGCTCTGTAACTTGAGGTCTGTAACTTGAAGTCTGTATCTTGAGGTCTGTACCTTGAGACCTATATCTTGAGCTGTCCCTGCCTGTGGCAGGGGGTTGGAACTAGATGATCTTTGAGGTCACTTCCAACCTTACCATTCTATCATTCTATGATCTTGTTTGGGGTGTTTTAAATGAAGGGTTATTAGGGTTTGCTTGCAGTAAAGAGGAACTTCTTCTGTTTTCTGAAGTTTTTCAATCTTTCTGTCATTTTCCCATCCTGTTTCTTTCCCAGGTAAGCTCCAGTGCCAGGGATCTGAGTTCCTCTTAGAATCTGACTTAGCCTGGGATGCAACAGGACCATCAGCAGCTATGAATGGTAGAAGTTACAAGCAACTCAATATGAGCCAGCAGTGTGCCCAGGTGGCAAAGAAAGCCAAAGGCATCCTGACTGGGATTAGAAATGCTGTGGCCAGTAGCAGCAGGCAGCTGATTGTCCCCTTGGGCTCTGCTCTGGTGAGGCCACAGCTACAATGTTGTGTTCAGTTTTGGGCACCTCAGTACAAGAGGGATGTGGAGGTGCTGGAGCAGGTCCAGAGGAGGGCATGGAAGCTGTGAAGGGCCTGGGGGATAAATTGGATAAAGAGAGACTGAAGGAGCTGGGGATAGTCAGTGTGAAACAGAGGAGGCTGAGGGTAGAGCTCATTGCTGTCTGCAGCTGGCTGGAAGGAGGTTGTGGAGAGGTTTGTGCTGGGCTCTGCTCACAGGTAGTTAGTGCTGGAACAGGAGGGAATGGCCTCAAGCTGCCACTGGGTAGGTTAAATCATAGAATCATAGGATCATAGAATGGGAAGGTTGAAAGGGACCTCAAGGATCAGCCAGTTCCAACCCCCTGCCATAGGCAGGGACACCTCCCACTAGCACAGATCACTCAAGGCCTCATCCAACCTGGCCTTGAACACCTCCAGGGAGGGAGCAGCCACAACCTCCCTGGGCAACCTGTGCCAGTCTCTCACCACCCTCACTGTAAAGAACTTCCTACTAACATCCAGTCTAAATCTCCCCTCTGCCAGTTTAAGCCCATTGCCCCTTGTCCTGTCATTGCAGGACCTTGTAAATAATCCTTCCCCAGCCTTCCTGTACCCCCCTTCAGATACTGGAAGGCTACTATCAGGTCCGCTCGAAGCCTCCTCTTCTCCAGGCTGAAGAGGCCCAACTCTCTCAGCCTGTCCTCATAGGAGAGCTGCTGCAGCCCTCTGAGCATCTTTGTGGCCCTCCTCTGGACCCGCTCCAACACTTCCTAATCTGGACTTAGGAATTCTTTTTCCCCAGCAAGAGTGGTCAGGAACTGGAATAAGCTGCCCAGGGAGGTGGTGGAGTCCCCAACCCTGGATGTGTTTGAAAGTCATTTGGATGTGGTGCTTGGGGAGATGGTTTAGGGTGAACCTTGCAGAGTAGGGATAGGGGTTGGAGTTGGTGATCCTGAGGGGCTTTGCCAAGCTGAATGTTTCTGTGCCTCTGTCAGTTATGCAAAGCCCAGGTGAAGAGTGAGCGAAGCAGGCAGAGGACTTTAACATTCTGAGCAGCACAAAGACCTTGAGAAACTAAAGCAAAATCAAAATGCAAGCTGACTTTTCAAATGCATCTTCAGTCAGGGAAAATAGGATGCAATTAAGTTCTCCCAACAAGACTTCAGTACCTCTAATGATAAGCTTTAAAAGACCAACTTAATGAAATGTCACAGGGACAGCAGCTGGAACAATTCCCTGCATCCTGTCTGCTAAGCAGAGCTTTACCTGATGGAGGAAAAATTACAGGGGGGATATGATAAGTGAGTGTTAGCTTCTTTATCCCTGCTGTAAGTCCATTGAAATCAGTGGTGTTATACTACAGGGAAATTTGGCTGTTGGAATTTTAAACAGAAACAAGCACAGAAGCAAAGCTGCAAAAGCAGGCAGGCTTCTTGAATGAAGCAGGAGCTTTCTGTTGCATTATTATTTAATTCCCTTTTGCTAATAGACACAGAAGATCAGCATAAAAGATGAAGTTGCTCTGCCCATCACCCCTGTGAGTTTAGAAGAGAAGACTCCAAAGAAACCTTAGAGCTGCCTGACAAGAGCTGAAGGGATCCTGCAGGAAGGCTGAGGGGATCCTGTAGGAAGGCTGCAGAGAGACTTTTGTCTGCCAGGAGCTGAAGGGATCCTGCAGGAAGGCTGCAGAGAGACATTTGTCTGCTAAGAGCTGAAGGGATCCTGCAGGAATGCTGCAGAGAGACTTTTGTCTGCCAGGAGCTGAAGGGATCCTGCAGGAAGGCTGCAGAGAGACATTTGTCTGCTAAGAGCTGAAGGGATCCTGCAGGAATGCTGCAGAGAGACTTTTGTCTGCCAGGAGCTGAAGGGATCCTGCAGGAAGGCTGCAGAGAGACATTTGTCTGCTAAGAGCTGAAGGGATCCTGCAGGAATGCTGCAGAGAGACTTTTGTCTGCCAGGAGCTGAAGGGATCCTGCAGGAAGGCTGCAGAGAGACATTTGTCTGCTAAGAGCTGAAGGGATCCTGCAGGAATGCTGCAGAGAGACTTTTGTCTGCCAGGAGCTGAAGGGATCCTGCAGGAAGGCTGCAGAGAGACATTTGTCTGCTAAGAGCTGAAGGGATCCTGCAGGAATGCTGCAGAGAGACTTTTGTCTGCCAGGAGCTGAAGGGATCCTGCAGGAAGGCTGCAGAGAGACATTTGTCTGCTAAGAGCTGAAGGGATCCTGCAGGAATGCTGCAGAGAGACTTTTGTCTGCCAGGAGCTGAAGGGATCCTGCAGGAAGGCTGCAGAGAGACATTTGTCTGCTAAGAGCTGAAGGGATCCTGCAGGAATGCTGCAGAGAGACTTTTGTCTGCCAGGAGCTGAAGGGATCCTGCAGGAAGGCTGCAGAGAGACATTTGTCTGCTAAGAGCTGAAGGGATCCTGCAGGAATGCTGCAGAGAGACTTTTGTCTGCCAGGAGCTGAAGGGATCCTGCAGGAAGGCTGCAGAGAGACTTTTGCTGAGGGTGTCTAGAGACAGGCCAAGGGGGAATGGTTTGAAGCTGAGGCAGAGCAGGGTTAGAGTGGAGCTGAGGAAGAAATTGTTCAGTAGGACGTAGGTGAGAGTCTGTCGCAGGCTGCCCAGGTTGTGGCTGCCTCTTCCCTGGGGGTGTTGAAGGTCAGGTTGGAAGAGACCTTGAGCAGCTAAATCTGGTTGAGAGGTGTCCCTGCCCACGGTGAGGAGGTTGGAGCAGATGATCTCTGATGTCCCTTCCAACCTGATCCATTCTGTGATTCTCTGAAATCCAATTCTTCAAGCACTGCTCCCTTCAGCCAAGAAACTAACCCCAAAGACATTTCCTTTGACGAAAGCATCAACCTCCTTTAAAAGAAACAAAACCCACACCAAACAAAAACCAAATAAATCTATATTTAGAATGCATAATGCAAGCTTATCATCTTCTAAAGAAGAAAGTAGGACACATCCTCAGCTAGGATGAAAAGAAAATGGGAAAGGAAGGAACAACAACAACAAAAAGAAGTCTGAATAAGACAGCCTGAGATGGTTGGCACAGTAAATGCAGTGTCAGACTGGCAGGTAGTTCTCTAATAAGATTCATGTAAATACAAATACAAACATAGCTCAGTGCACAAATCACATCACTGCAGATCCACAGAACAAAATGGAATGACAACAACAACAAAAAAAAAGAGAGATGGGAAGTGATGAATATTTCCTACCTTCTGCCTCTGCAGAGTGCAGATACCATTGGGGCTGGGCTTGGTAATTGCTCTTGCGTCGCCTTGATGCTGAGCAAAAGCTTTGGAAGGTGAAGTTGATGAAGCTCCTGTGAACAATCAAATGTAAATCCAATTTTTAAATGCTCAGGATTCTTCTTGTCATCAGAGGGACTTAGCAACAGTCTCTCTTTTTTTTTTTTTTTCCCCAGTATGAGTGTTAAAATCTACCATCAAGACTCAGTTGCATGCCAGCAAACTGGGAAATGTTATCCCTGAGTTAGAATCATAGAATGGGAAGGTTGGAAGGGAGCTCAAGGATCAGCCAGTTCCAACCCTCTGCCATAGGCAGGGACGCCTCCTGCTAGCACAGCTCACTCAAGGCCTTGAACACCTCCAGGGAGGGAGCAGCCACAACCTCCCTGGGCAACCTGTGCCAGTGTCTCACCACCCTCACTGCAAACAACTTCTTCCTAACATCCACTTTCAATCTCCCCTCTGACCCATTCCTCCTCCTCCTGCCATTCCAACCCCTTCTCAATAGTCCCTCCCCAGCCTTCCTGTAGTCCCCCTTCAGATCCTGGAAGCCCACTCCGAGGTCTCCTGGAAGCCTTCTCTTCTCCAGGCTGCAGAGCCCCAACTCTCAGTCTGTCCTCATTAAAAACATTTAAAAGCATTTCAAGCCAGGAAGGCAAAAAATCAAACAAACCACAAACTATTAAATATATATATATATATATATGGAAAGTTTAGCTTGAAAGCTCTACCTGAAGCAGATGAGGATACAGACAACTCCTTCCTGTCCTGTTCAGGCATCAAGCAGGCTTGGTTGGACTCCCAGCTGGAGTTGAATCTGATTTCAATTCAGGTCTCTTGGAACAGGACTGAATTTCATCCCATAAATCATCATTCTTTGCAGTGAGGGTGGTGAGACACTGGCACAGGTTGCCCATGGAGGTTGTGGCTGCTCCCTGCCTGGAGGTGTTCAAGGCCAGGTTGGATGAGGCCTTGAGTGCCCTGTGCTAGTGGGAGGTGTCCCTGCCTGTGGCAGGGGGTTGGAACTGGCTGAACTTTGAGGTCCCTTCCAACCTTCCCATTCTATGATTCTATGATTTCTTCCCTGCCTCTCTCCCCTCCTCTTCTACTGCAGAGAGCTCCAAAAAGAGTTGGGAACTGTCCCTTGGAGCATTTCAAGCAAGCAGCATATTCAGGTGTCAGTAGAAAGCATTTCCAGGTCTGCTCTGCGGGTCTGTGGCTGCCTGCAGATCCACCAGCGAGGCAGTGGGTGTCTGCCTGCTTCCAACCATGGTGCCCATCCCTCAGCCGTGCCAGGCAGCTGAGGAAGATGAGGTGTAGCAGCAGCCTCTCTCCTCAGTGCCCAGAGTTTAACAGCAATGGACAGTGAGGCACTGCCAGCTCAGGCTGGAGCCTGCCCTCCTGCCTTCCGCCGCGACATGGCCAGCAAGAGGAGGAAAGAATTAATGGCACTTGAGTTTAGACAGACAGCAAGGGGCTCTCACTGCTCCTGCTTGCAAGGACTTGTCAGTACGCTGGGAGTGCTTCCCTGCTCTGACAAATGCCAAAACTGAGAGAGAGAGATGTCAAGAGAAGTGTCAGATCTGGCAAGGTCAACTTCCCAGCCACCTTCTGCCTGGATGTGCTGGTGGCAGCCTCAGGCTTTGGCCAGTGTTCAGGAGGCTCTGATTTGAGCAGGAGCCTCACTCCAAACCCAGGCTTGAGCTTTTCCTTTGTCTTGCAGTGCTGTTTCCAGCCCTCAGCTTAGTGCTGTGGAAGAGCAAACTGCTGCATTTCTGATGCTCCTCTCTCCCTTGCTCCTCATTTGGACTCATTTGGATTGTCTTTGGGCAGGTTGTTACAACCACACTGGAGGTGGCTGTGAGTAAACTCACACATATCTTAGTTGTAAAGTCACCATGGCCATGGTTGGATGCTCTGTAAGCAGCATCTGCCTTCAGATAGGGTGTTCTCTGCTTTGTCATTCATGCAGAGAGATGAAATTCAGCCCAGCACACAGAGCCCACACAACCTGCATGGTCTGTGGCTACTTTAAGAGAAACATATTTGGCACCCAGCCATAAGGGCACTGGTTCTGGACACAAGGGAACCTTGGCATGTCCTTACCACAGCTCATCTCCAGCTGGCCCCAGAAGCTGCCAGAGCTGCTTGAGTCATTTCTAAATCAGCATATCTTTTAGTTTCTTTACAATTTGCTGTGCACATTGGATTTGAGGAGAGACTGAGGGACCTGAGGCTGCTTAGACTGGAGAGGAGAAGACTGAGAGGGGATTTGATCAATGCTTATAACTATATGAGGGCTGGGGGTCAGGAGAGGGGGGACAGGCTCTGCTCACTGCTGCCTGGGATAGGCCAAGGAGCAATGGATGGAAGCTGCAGCACAGGAGGTTGCAGCTCAACACAAGGGTAACTTCTTGCTTGGAAGGGTCCCAGAGCCCTGGCACAGGCTGCCCAGAGAGGTTGTGGAGTCTCCTTCTGTGGAGCCTTTGCAGGCCTGTGTGGATGTGTTCTGTGTGCCCTGTCTGGTCCTGCTCTGGCAGGGAGCTTGGACTGGATGATCTCTTTGGGACCCTTCCAACCCCTCACATCCTGTGATATTGCCATGAATGAATCAAGACCTTTCAGATTTTAGATGCACCATGCTGGATTCCTTGATGGCAAAAGGCTGGGGGGGGGAAGGGAAAGAGGAAAAATAAAATAAACCAAACCAAATAAAAACATTTCCTCTTTTTTTGTAGCCATTCACTCCAATGGGCAGATTTGTTGGAGCATTCTGCTCCCAGTCAATAGTCCCCTTGTAGCTTGTTTGTTTAATTGATTGCAATGCTCTGTCAACCTTCCCACGCAGGAGCCTTCAAATATTTGCAAACTGAAGCACACAGCTTGCTTGGCATGGCTTGAGCCTCAGTGCAATGCAGCTGCAGCTGCTGCACAGTGTACCCAGCAGAGGCTGGAGGACAGGAATCCAAATACACTAAATTAATTAGGGTTATGTCCATAAACTTTGTTTGCTTCTATCAGGTTCGTGTGGAAACGTTCTCTGCCTGTGCTCAGCCCTGTTGATTAAACAGTGCTGTGGCTTTTGGTTTCTCCTGAGTGATGTTAAAGGCAAGTAGCTGATTGTGGGAGCTCTCTAGGCAAGTGGTGGGTCTGTGGCAGAAGATGCTGCTCCCTGCTCTCCAGTTTTCCCATCACATGGACAGTACACAAAAAGAAGTGTTGCCAGCAGGTCAAGAGAGGTTCTCCTCCCTCTCTACTCTTCCCTAGTCAGGCCACATCTGGAGTATTGCATCCAGTTCTGGGCTCCCCAGTTCAAGGGAGGCAGAGAACTGCTAGAGAGAGTCCAGGAGAGGCTCTAAAGATAGAATCATAGGATCACAGAATCATAGAGTCATAGAATCATAGAATCATAGAGTCATAGTCATGGAATCATAGAATCATAGAATCATAGAGTCATAGAGTCACAGAATCATTGAATCATTGAATCATAGAATCATAGAGTCACAGAATCATTGAATTATAGAATCACTGAATTTTAGAATCGTAGAATCATTGAAATACAGAATCATAGAATCACAGAGTCATAGAATCATTGAATTATAGACTCATAGAATCATTCAAATACAGAATCATTGAATCATTGAATTATAGAATCACAGAATCATAGAATTTTAGGATCATAGAATAACTGAAATACAGAATCATTGAATCATAGTCATAGAGTCATAGAATCATAGAACCAGGCAGGGTTGGAAGGGACCACAAGGAGCNGAATCATAGAGTCACAGAATCATTGAATTATAGAATCACTGAATTTTAGAATCGTAGAATCATTGAAATACAGAATCATAGAATCACAGAGTCATAGAATCATTGAATTATAGACTCATAGAATCATTCAAATACAGAATCATTGAATCATTGAATTATAGAATCACAGAATCATAGAATTTTAGGATCATAGAATAACTGAAATACAGAATCATTGAATCATAGTCATAGAGTCNTCCATTCCCCCCAGTCCTATCCCTACCTGACAGCCTAAAAAATCCCTCCCCAAAATTCTGAGGGCCCTGGAGCATCTCTGTTCGGAGCAAAGGCTGTGAGCCCTGAGGCTGTTGAGCCTGGAGAAGAGGAGCCCCAGAGGGGATCTGCTCAATTCTCATCAAGGACTAAAATGTAGAGGTCAGAAGTGTGGGGTCAGACTCTTTCCTGCGGTGCCCAATGATAGGAAAAGGAGCAAGGGGCACAAACTGGAACCCAGGAGTGTCCACCTGAAGATGAGGGGAAAGTTGTTTGCTGTGAGGGTGTCAGAGCCCTTACAGC
>VWZE01010057.1:8003-22173 GCA_013396675.1 Eubucco bourcierii | reverse complement strand
TGAGGAGTGGGTTTGATTTTCTGCTCTCACTGCACTGTAGCTCCATGGATTAATAATGAGGAGTGGGTTTGATTTTCTGCTCTCACTGCACTGTAGATCCATGGATTAGTGAGGAGTGGGTTTGATTTTCTGCTCCCACAATGGATCCATGGATTACTGTGGAGTGGGTTTGGTTGCCATCAGTGCCTATTTGAGATGAGGCTGCAGATTGGTGTGTGTGGCTCTGGATTAAGTCTCTTTTCACAGCTTTGTGCCAGGTGAGCATCCTCACAGCCCTGTTTTTGTCACTGATGACCCCAGGTGTGCTTCAATCAGCAACAAGGTTGTGCTGAAGATGAGTTTGAGCCCCAGGAAGAGCTCCCCTTAGTCAGGGCAATCAGTCTCTTGTTTCTGGTCAGCTTGACATTGTCTCTTTTAACACCAATGTGCCTTAGCTTCTTATCCCTACCTCACCTCCCTAGTTTGGAAGAGGGTATGAAGCATTCCTGTGTTTCTATCCTGTTTCTCCATCTCCCTCCTGGCATTCAGTAGAACAAACCCCACTTCTCCTTGTAGCTGCAGAAGGTTTTGTCCTGTTGTGTTTGAAAACTCTGGGGTCAGATGATTAGCCCCAAACTTGTGTGGTGTGCATAATGGAGCTGGCTGTGGAGGGCTGGAATGTTTGATTGGCTTGAGAACTGGGGCTGGTGTTTTCAAATGCTTGCTGCCTGCCTTCTAGCACTTAATGAGGAGCTCTCAGCTCTCCTCTCTGCTGCTTGCCTTCAACAGCCTTACACAAGTGAGGCTAAAATGATGCAGCAGCTCCTGCTTTAACTCTGTGGTGCCTTGCCAGGAGTGCTGCAGCAGATAAATTGTGCAGCACAGCATGGATTTTATATCCCATTGTCACAGAGTGGTTTGGGTTGGAAGAGACCTGAAAGATCATCCAGTCCAACCTTCTACCCAGCACCACCATGGTCATCAAGCCACGGCCCCAAGTGCCATGGCCACAGGTTTCTTGAACCCCTCCAGGGGTGGGCACTCCACCACCTCCCTGGGCAGCCTCTTCCAATCCCTGACCATTCTTGCAGCAAAGAAGTTTGTCCTCATCTCCAACCTAAGCCTCCCCTGGCACAATTTCAGGCCATGGCCTCTCCTTCTATGACCTGAGAATAGGCAGAAGAGCCCAACCCCACCTCACTGCAACCTCCTTTCAGGGAGCTGTAGGAGTAATGAGCTCTGCCCTCATCCTGCTCTTCTCCACACTGCACACCTCCAGCTCTCTCAGCAGCTCCTCCCCAACCCTGTTCTCCAGACCTTTCCCCAGCTCTGTTGGCCTTCTCTGCTCCAGCCCTCAATGTCCTTCTTGGAGTGAGGGGTCCAAAACTGACCCCAGTATTCGAGATGTGGCCTCACCAGTGCCCCTGTACTGGGTACAGGGGCATGATCCCCACTCTGCTTGTGCTGGCTCCACAGCATTGCTGACACAGGCTGGGGATGCATTCCCAGGGTTGTTAGCTCCATCCTTGACCCTCCAAGCAGGCAAAAGGAGCTTTGAATTCCTGCTTGCTCTGCTAAGAGCAGCTTGAAGGTGGTGGTGCTGAAAGGAGTCAGGCAGTAGGGTGAGAGTGGACAAGACAACCTTTAAAGGTCCCTTCCAGCCCAGACCCTCTGATCTGATGACCATGGGACAAACTCTCAACCTCTGCCGCTTCAGAAGCTTCCAGAGCATTCTGTGGAGAAGAAACCTGCAGGACCAGTCCATGCTTGACCAAATCTGAGAGAGATAAAAACCCACAAACCTGGAGCTACACAGGGGAGGAAACTTCTTTCCTCCTGCTGCAGCTGCGATTCAGCGGAGGCAGGAGAAGGGAAATGTGCTGCAGGGCAAAAGCAACCTTCTTGGCTTTGCTTTTTTATTTATTTTTTACAATTTTATAAAAAAAAAAAAATTCTTTCCAATAAACCAAGCAGTGTTGGGTGAGAACTCCCAACAGGGAGGAAGGGAAGCAGGCAGCAGGTAGCAGTGACGCAGGTTCTGCAGAGTCATGGAGCTGAACACACCTTAGGCCAACAGAGGGGCTGAAAGGTAGCAGTGTTTTGGGGTTGGTTTTTTTTTTTATACCCTCACTCTGTGTTTTTCAGACCAGGCAGCACCTTCTGTATAAAAACAGCTTTATATGCACTCCCTTAAGAAGTTTAGACTGGAGAAGGCTGTCTCCAGAAGCTGCACCCCACCAACACCTCCTCCTCTCCTCTCCTCTCCCCTGCGCCCAGCCCCACGTGTTTGTCTTGGCAGGATGTGGTGTCTGCTGGGATGCTAACTGGAGGGAACACAGAGCTCTTGATGCTGTTCCACAGGGCTGCTATTGAGTTAGCTGCAGGAGAGACCTGGGGGCCACCTGTGATTGTCCAGCAGGGGTTAAAAAACCCAACAGACAAACAAACAACACCACCCCCCCCCCCCAACAAAAAAAAAAACCCCCCCCCCCCCCCCAAAAAAAAAAAAAAACCAAACCACCAAAAAACAAAGAAACAAACAAAAAACCAAAACCAAGCAAACACAAAAAAAACCCCAAACCAACCAACCAACAAAAACAATACACCCCCCAAAAAACCCCAACCACCCAACAACAAAATACCACCAAAAAAAACCCACAAACAAACAAAAACACCAAAGAGGAATCAGAGGGCTTAGGGGGAAGCAGTTCTGTGCCCCTCAATCTAAGAAAGATGTTGAGGTGCTGGAAGGTGTCCAGAGAAGGGCAGCAAGGCTGGGGAGGGGCCTGGAGCACAACCCTGGGAGGAGAGGCTGAGGGAGCTGGGGGTGTGCAGCCTGTGGAAGAGGAGGCTCAGGGCAGAGCTCATTGCTCTCTGCAGCTACCTGAAGGGAGGTTGTGGCCAGGTGGGGTTGGGCTCAGCTGCCAGGCACCCAGCAACAGAACAAGAAGAGACAGTCTCAAACTGTACCAGGGCAGGTTCAGGCTGGATGTTAGGCAGAAGTTCTTCCCAGCAAGAGTGATTGGCATTGGAATGGGCTGCCCAGGGAGGTGGTGGAGTCCCCATCCCTGGAGATGTTTAAAAGGAGGCTGGGTGAGGCACTTGGTGCCGTGGGTTAGTTAATTAGAAGGTGTTAGGTTGGACTCAATGATCTCAGAGGCCTTTTCCAACCTGCTTAATTCTGTGATTTTCCAGTTTCAGCCCTAGAATGGTCAGAAGAAAGGTCCTGGGAGGCAGCATCTTTGTGGTAGGTGAAATAAGTGATGCTGCTGAAACCATAGGGGCCACCACCAGCAGCTTGCTTGGTCAGAAGAAAGGTCCTGGGAGGCAGCATCTTTGTGGTAGGTGAAATAAGTGATGCTGCTGAAACCATAGGGGCCACCACCAGCAGCTTGCTTGGTCAGAAGAAAGGTCCTGGGAGGCAGCATCTTTGTGGTAGGTGAAATAAGTGATGCTGCTGAAACCATAGGGGCCACCACCAGCAGCTTGCTTGGTCAGAAGAAAGGTCCTGGCAGGCAGCATCTTTGTGGTAGGTGAAATAAGTGATGCTGCTGAAACCATAGGGGCCACCACCAGCAGCTTGCTTGGTCAGAAGAAAGGTCCTGGCAGGCAGCATCTTTGTGGTAGGTGAAATAAGTGATGCTGCTGAAACCATAGGGGCCACCACCAGCAGCTTGCTTGGTCAGAAGAAAGGTCCTGGCAGGCAGCATCTTTGTGGTAGGTGAAATAAGTGATGCTGCTGAAACCATAGGGGCCACCACCAGCAGCTTGCTTGGTCAGAAGAAAGGTCCTGGCAGGCAGCATCTTTGTGGTAGGTGAAATAAGTGATGCTGCTGAAACCATAGGGGCCACCACCAGCAGCTTGCTTGGTCAGAAGAAAGGTCCTGGCAGGCAGCATCTTTGTGGTAGGTGAAATAAGTGATGCTGCTGAAACCATAGGGGCCACCACCAGCAGCTTGCTTGGTCAGAAGAAAGGTCCTGGCAGGCAGCATCTTTGGGGTAGGTGAAATAAGTGATGCTGCTGAAACCATAGGGGCCACCACCAGCAGCTTGCTTGTTTTGCCTTAGCCTGCTTGGAGAACCTTTTGTGAGGCTTCTGGCCAGCCATCTTCCTTAGAATCAAAGGATGGTTTCAGTTGGGAAGGACCTTTGAGGTCATCAAGTTCCAACCATGGCCACAAACCCATGCCCCAAGGCTCTCATTTTAGCTTCCCTGGGCATGACAGATCTGTTGTGAACCTTTTCTCACCTCAGAAATCACAGAATTGTTTGGCTTGGGAAATCCTTCCTAAGACCCAACGAGCCCAACCATCAACCCAACACCACCACAGCCATCAAACCCTGTCCCCAAAGTTCTTGCCTGGCAAGAGGCTTTTATCACCTGCCTTTCCTGGAGTGACAGACTTGTTTGGGCTGGCAAAGGCCTCCAAGATGACAGAGTCCAACTCATGGCCATTAAACCATGTCCCAAAGTTCTTAATTTATTGTGCATGCCAAATCTTTTATGAGCTCTTCCTCACCCAACTTTCTTATTTCACCTCGTCCTGCGTGGAGCTTTAGCTACCAGCCAGACCAAGTGATTTGCGTCCTGGAAGTGGGAAGAGCTTCAGGCATAGATCCAGAGGATGGTTTTGGTTGGAAAAGACCTCCTGAGATCATCCAGTCCAACCAACGTGGCTGTTAAAGCATCTCCTGAAGTGACAGGCCAGGTCTGCCACGGCTGTATCCCTGCCTGCTGCCTTCTGATGGATTCTTCTGGTGTAGGAGGTTGGGAGCCTGTCTTGGAGAGATGCTGGTGGGAAGTGGAGCTCAGCTTGGTGTGTGCAGTGTCTCCCTTTGATGTCTAACAGCTCTCCTGGTCTTCATCACAGAGGCAGTGTAGCAGCTGGGCAGGGGGTCACTGCTGGTCACAGTGTCTCTGCTAGGCAGGGTGTCACTGCTGGGCAGGGTGTTGCTGCTGGGCAGGGTGTCGCTGCTGGTCACAGTGTCAATGCTAGGAAGGGTGTCGCCGCTGGGCAGGGTGTCACTGCTGGTCACAGTGTCAATGCTAGGAAGGGTGTCGCCGCTGGGCAGGGTGTCACTGCTGGTCACAGTGTCAATGCTAGGAAGGGTGTCGCCGCTGGGCAGGGTGTCACTGCTGGTCACAGTGTCAATGCTAGGAAGGGTGTCGCCGCTGGGCAGGGTGTCACTGCTGGTCACAGTGTCAATGCTAGGAAGGGTGTCGCCGCTGGGCAGGGTGTCACTGCTGGTCACAGTGTCAATGCTAGGAAGGGTGTCGCCGCTGGGCAGGGTGTCACTGCTGGTCACAGTGTCAATGCTAGGAAGGGTGTCGCCGCTGGGCAGGGTGTCACTGCTGGTCACAGTGTCAATGCTAGGAAGGGTGTCGCCGCTGGGCAGGGTGTCACTGCTGGTCACAGTGTCAATGCTAGGAAGGGTGTCGCCGCTGGGCAGGGTGTCACTGCTGGTCACAGTGTCAATGCTAGGAAGGGTGTCGCCGCTGGGCAGGGTGTCACTGCTGGTCACAGTGTCAATGCTAGGAAGGGTGTCGCCGCTGGGCAGGGTGTCACTGCTGGTCACAGTGTCAATGCTAGGAAGGGTGTCGCCGCTGGGCAGGGTGTCACTGCTGGTCACAGTGTCAATGCTAGGAAGGGTGTCGCCGCTGGGCAGGGTGTCACTGCTGGTCACAGTGTCAATGCTAGGAAGGGTGTCGCCGCTGGGCAGGGTGTCACTGCTGGTCACAGTGTCAATGCTAGGAAGGGTGTCGCCGCTGGGCAGGGTGTCACTGCTGGTCACAGTGTCAATGCTAGGAAGGGTGTCGCCGCTGGGCAGGGTGTCACTGCTGGTCACAGTGTCAATGCTAGGAAGGGTGTCGCCGCTGGGCAGGGTGTCACTGCTGGTCACAGTGTCAATGCTAGGAAGGGTGTCGCCGCTGGGCAGGGTGTCACTGCTGGTCACAGTGTCAATGCTAGGAAGGGTGTCGCCGCTGGGCAGGGTGTCACTGCTGGTCACAGTGTCAATGCTAGGAAGGGTGTCGCCGCTGGGCAGGGTGTCACTGCTGGTCACAGTGTCAATGCTAGGAAGGGTGTCGCCGCTGGGCAGGGTGTCACTGCTGGTCACAGTGTCAATGCTAGGAAGGGTGTCGCCGCTGGGCAGGGTGTCACTGCTGGTCACAGTGTCAATGCTAGGCAGGGTGTCGCCACTGGGCAGGATGTCGCCACTGGGCAGGGTGTCACTGCTGGTCACAGTGTCAATGCTAGGCAGGGTGTCGCCACTGGGCAGGGTGTCACTGCTGGTCACAGTGTCAATGATAGGCAGGGTGTCGCCACTGGGCAGGGTGTCACTGCTGGTCACAGTGTCAATGCTAGGCAGGGTGTCGCTGCTGGGCAGGGTGTCACTGCTGGTCACAGTGTCAATGCTAGGCAGGGTGTCGCCACTGGGCAGGATGTCGCCACTGGGCAGGGTGTCGCCGCTAGGCACTGTGTCACTGCTGCTCTTGATTCTCTCTCTGACCATCTGCTGCCAGCATCCTGCTTCTCTTCATTCAGAAGGTCCCTGTCTGAGGACCACTGGGCCTGTGCTGTTCCACCTGGAGAAAGGTCTGCGGTTTGGAGCAGATGAGAGCTGCTCCAGGTGAGGTTGGTCAGCTGGCTGTGGACCATGGCACAAGAGACCCTGGCTTTTGTCACATGGAAAAAGTCTTTCTCTATGGTTCTAAGGACAGATGTCAAGCTGCTGCTGGAGCCCCTTCCCTAGCTGGGTTGTGTCCTCTCTGAACACAAGCTGCTGCTGGAGACCCTTCCTTAGCTGGGTTGTGTCCTCTCTGAACACAAGCTGCTGCTGGAGCCCCTTCTTTAGCTGGGTTGTGTCCTCTCTGAACACAAGCTGCTGCTGGAGCCTCTTCCTGAGCTGGGTTGTGTCCTCTCTGAACACAAGCTGCTGCAGGAACCTTTTCCTTAGCTGGGTTGTGTCGTCCCTGAAGCCAAGCTGCTGCAGGAACCTTTTCCTTAGCTGGGTTGTGTCGTCCCTGAAGCCAAGCTGCAGTCCCTCACAGGTACCAAAGACTCACAAAGGTGGCCCCTGGGATTTCAGAGCCCGAGGTGTACTGGGGCCCTGCTCTGCTGCCCTTGGCTGCTTACAGTCTCACTCAGGTGGCAGCTGAGCTGTGCTCTGGAAGCCTGACTACATCCTACAGAGCAAACTTGTCACTCTTTGCTCGTGTTGGCTGCAGTCACTGGATTGAGCTCTTAACTGTTCTAAGCAAGGATGTTCATAGACTGATGGAATGGTTTGGGTTGGAAGGAACCTTGAAGGTTATCTGCTTCAGGAGGCTCATCCTCCTGAGTGCAGTCTGCTCCCCAAAGCAGACTTGGCTGCCCTGGGCAGGCTGCTTGCCCTTTTCCCACTGAACTCTTGGCTGTCCCTGGAGTGGACAGGCTCTGCCTGGCTCCTTCACACCTGCTATCTTCCACATGTGCTCTGCTGAGACCTGTGGTGGTCTTCTCAGTTGTGCTTCCCTCCTAGGCAGACTCCAGCTGCACTGTGTTCTTTACTCCATATCTGGCACTGGAGGTGTTGGGTAGGAGGTTGGACTTGATGACCTCAGAGGTCTTTTCCACCTTGATGAGTTTAGGATTCTATATTTGCACCTCTGTGCTACTGCAGGGTTCCAAGCTGGAGCTTCCTTCTAGAAGGTCTAGGAAGTGGGTTTGGAATCCTCAGCTCCCTGTGCTTGTTGCTGATTTTGGTTGGGTATTTGTCACCAAGGCAACTATTGCAGCTTGACTTCATCCAGACAACTTCTTCCTGCTGGGCAGACTCCAGCCTGCTTCTTAATCTGTTCCCTGTGTTCTTGACAGCCTGCTCCAAGCTGGAGATGCTGGGTGTGGAGCCTTGAACCTGATGTTAGCTTTCTAGGTTTTTTTTTCAGGCTTTTAATCTCCCCCATTTCAAACCCACCAAATTATTGTGTGTGTGACAGGGAGGTGTCTGTGTCTGAAGCTGGATAGAAGTGTCTGGAATACAAATGATGCTCCTCCTGCAGGGGCAGGTGGTGAAGCTCTGTTGGAGCTCTGTTGGAGCACCTTCTTGGAGCATTTTCATCAGTCCTGGGTTGGCTGACTGACAGTTTTCAGCTCCCCAGACTATTGTGGCAGTGGCTGTCCTGAGCCACCAATATGTCCTTGTGGCTAAGAAGGCCAAGGGCATCCTGGGGTGCATCAAGATGAGTGTGAGGTTCTCCTCCCCCTCTACTTTGCCCTGCTGAGGCCATGTCTAGAGTATTGCTTCCAGTGCTGGGCTCCCCAATTCAAGAAGGGCAGGGACTTGCTGGAGATGGGGCCAAGAAAGGGCTACAGAGATGCTGAGAGGACTGGAACAGCTCTGTGATGGGGAAAGGCTGAGAAGATTGGGAGCTTTTTAGGCTGGAGAAGAGCAGCCTGAGGGGATCTCATCAATGCTGATCAATACTTCGAGGGTGGGGGACAGGAGCATGAGGCCAGGCTTTGTTCAGTGGTGCCCAGTGACAGGACAAGGGGTAGCAGGCACAAACTTGACCATCAGAAGTTCCATCTAAACATGAGGAGGAGCTTCTGTAAGGGAAGGTGTTGGAGCCCTGGAGCAGGCTGCCCAGAGAGGTGGTGGAGTCTCCATCTCTGGAGAGATTCCAAACCCACCTGGATGTGTCCTGTGTGACCTTCTCCAGGTGACCCACACCTGCTCCCTGGAGGTGTTCAAGGCCAGGCTGGATGAGGCCTTGAGCAACCTGTTCTAGTGAGAGGTGTCCCTGACCATGGCAGGGGGTTGGAACTGGATGATCTTGAAGGTCCCTCCCAACCCATTCTGTGGCTGTTCCATTCTATCACTACAAGACTGGAGAACTCCCCTCTCTGGTAACCTTTGAGATCTCCTGTGTTTAACCACCACCACCAGCAGCAACTTTGGTCCCTTCTGATGGGAAGCCCAACCTTGCTGATTTGTGTCCTTCAGGAGTCAGCTTGCCCTCAGCATTGCTGGGTGGAAGCCACTCAGGTTCAGTGCAAGGCAGGAGGGAGCAGAGAGAGGACAGGAGGCAGGAAGAGCAGAACATGGTAGAATCACAGAATAGTGAGGTTGGAAGGGACCTCAAGGATCATCCAGTTCCAACCCCCTGCCATAGTAGCTCAAGGTCTCAGCACTTTAGAAAGCTAAGTTCTACCAAGCTGTTTTCACAGAGGGTCAGGCAGAGGAGTGCTTGGTAAAGGCAGCTGCATGAGAAAAAGATGCTTTGTGTCTGGGGACACCACATCCAGTCACAGGGTGGTTAGAGGGTGGGCTAGAGGAGGGCAGTGCAGACTGGCACCCAAAGCTGAGAGCTCAGGAGGTTAAAGAGTTCAGAGGGTGGGCTAGAGGAGGGCAGTGCAGACTGGCACCCAAAGCTGAGAGCTCAGGAGGTAAAAGAGTTCAGAGGGTGGGCTAGAGGAGGGCAGTGCAGACTGGCACCCAAAGCTGAGAGCTCAGGAGGTAAAAGAGTTCAGAGGGTGGGCTAGAGGAGGGCAGTGCAGACTGCCAAGGCAGTGCCAAGAGCTTCCCTGGAGCAGGAGGTGCTGGGTGGGATGGAGATGTTCTGCTGTAGTCTTTCTCTGTAAACTCAGTGTGCTGCAGACCTCCCCAGCCCAAAGCTCTCCCAGCAGCTCCTGGCTCGTTAATGGCCACCAGTGTCACTCTGCCTCCTTGCTCAACAAACCCCTTCACTTCCTCAGGTCAGAGGGTGGGTGTTGGAATACACCCCAGAGAACTGAGGGACCTGCCCTAGAAATGGAGCTTTTCACTTCCTAAAATACTTCAGACAATCCCACCCATGCTGGTGACTCCAAGGTGGGAGTTAAACGTCTCCGTTCTTCGTGGGCGCTCCACAGTTCTCTGTTGTGCTCTCTCAATGGATGCTTCTTTCCTCTCCAGCAGCTAATGCCCCATGAATATTTATGTGGGCTCCTGCTCCTCCTGAAGTGCTGTTGATTTTGGCTCAGGAGGTGGTTGCTTGCTTTAACCTGCCCTTGGAGGGTACCTTCTCAAGGCCTTATGCTGTTTGTGGCTCCCCCACTGTTGTCTGCATCTTTTTGTGTTGAAGGGAGGTGTTGCCAGCAGGTCTAAGGAGCTTCTCCTCCCACTCTACTCTGCCCTGGTGAGACCTGGAATAGTGCCCATCAACCCAACCTCACCATGCCCACTAAATCATGGCCACAGGTTTCTTGAACACCTCCAGGGATGGGGACTCCACCACCTCCTTGGGCAGCCTCTTCCAATCCCTGACCTTGCTTGCACTGAAGAAATTTTTCCTCCTCCAGCCTAAGCCTCCCCTGGTGCAGCTTGAGGCCATTTCCTCTCCTTCTATCACCTGAGAACAGGCAGAAGAGACCACCCCCCACCTCACTGCAACCTCTCAGGGAGCTGTAGAGAGCAGTGAGGTCCACCCTCAGCCTCCTCTTCTCCAGCTCCAGCTCCCTCAGTTGCTCCTATAGAATCACAGAATGGGAAGGTTGGAAAGGACCTCAAGGATCAGCCAGTTCCAACCCCCTGCCATAGGCAGGGACACCTCCCACTAGCACAGGGCACTCAAGGCCTCCTCCAACCTGGCCTTGAACACCTCCAGGCAGGGAACAGCCACAACCTCCCTGGGCAACCTGTGCCAGTGTCTCACCACCCTCACTGCAAACAACTTCCTCCTAACATCCACTTTCAATCTCCCCTCTGCCACTTCAAANTCAATAGTCCCTCCCCAGCCTTCCTGCAGACCCCTTCAGATCCTGCAAGGCCACTCCAAGCTCTCCTGGAAGCCTTCTCCTCTCCAGGCTGCAGAGCCCCAACTCTCTCAGCCTGTCCTCACAGCAGAGCTGCTGCAGCCCTCTCAGCATCTTGGTGGCCTCCTCTGGACCCACTCCAACACTTCCATGTCCTTCCTGTGCTGGGGGCTCCAGAACTGCACACAGGACTGCAGGTGGGGTCTGAGGAGAGCAGAGCCAAGGGGCACAATCCCCTCCCTTGCCCTGCTGCCCACACTGCTCTTGCTGCAGCCCAGCACACAGTTGCTGTCTGGGCCTCCCCAGCTGTCTCCTCTTCAACCCTGTTCTCCAGACCCTTCCCCAGCTCTGTAGCCCTTCTCTGGACCTGCTCCACAGAAGGACCCAAGACCTGCTTGCTTCTCTTTGCCCCTTCAGTGGGAAAATGCCAGGCTCTTTGTGTCCATGAAACATGGGAACAGGGAAGTGAGCCTGGAGATGAAAGTCGAGCTGGGCTCTGCATTCCTGCTGCCCATGGGCTGTTCAACAGGAGCCAAACTGCCCCTGCTGATTCTAAACCTTTTTTATTTTCCAATAGAAAAGGATTTTAAAAGTCAATATACATAAAGATTTGTCTGCTGTCCTTCACCACATGCTTGGTGAGATAAGGCCTCTGTAGTGATTTTTAGCTGCTCTGTGCTGAGTGGCAGGCAGAGCAGCTCAATATTTGTCCCCTTTCCTGCAGGGATGGAGCTGAGGCAGGGGCAGCATCTCAAAAGGGTGTGCAAAGCAAGGGCCCAAAAGCAGGGGGGGGACGTGGTCAACATGCACAGAGGAGATGCCAAATTAAACCTGCCAGTGGACTGAGGGGGAAACAGGCTGGGAGGTGTGGGAAGGGTGGGGAACAGTGAGAAATGGTGCTGAGCTGAACCCAGAGCTGTTCTTGGTGGAATAACATAGTTCTCATCTTCCCCCTTCCTTCTCCTTTCCCCCTTTTTCTCCTTTCCCTTTCCCCTTCTTCTCCTTTCCCCTTTCCCCTTCTTCTCCTTTCCCTTTCCCCTTCTTCTCCTTTCCCTTTCCCCTTCTTCTCCTTTCCCTTTCCCCTTCTTCTCCTTTCCCTTTCCCCCTTCTTCTCCTTTCCCTTTCCCCTTCTTCTCCTTTCCCCTTTCCCCTTCTTCTCCTTTCCCCTTTCCCCTTCTTCTCCTTTCCCTTTCCCCTTCTTCTCCTTTCCCTTTCTCCCTTCTTCTCCTTTCCCTTTCCCCCTTCTTCTCCTTTCCCTTTCCCCCTTCTTCTCCTTTCCCCCTTCTTCTCCTTTCCCTTTCCCCCTTCTTCTCCTTTTCCTTTTTGCCTCTCCCTTTCCCCCCTCTCCTCTTTTTAATCTCTATCTTCTTCATATTTTAATTCTCTTCTTTTCAATTTTCTTTTCTTCTTTTTCTGATTTTTCCCTCTTGTGTTTAAACCCCCAGGCTAGGTCCTTCAGCTCTCAAATGGTCTCCTCCTTTCTCTCTTCCTGCCCAGGCTGGGATGATAAGAACTGACAAGGATGAATACTTCATTGAGCCTTTGGAAAGGGGGAAGCAAATGGAAGAGGAGAAGGGAAGGATCCACCTGGTGTACAAGAGGTCAGCTGCAGTGCAGCACCCTGCTGACACCCTCCCTGATGTCCATGCAGAAGGTACAGTACTTTGTCTTCCTTGCTTACCAATCTCTTCCAGACATCCAAAGCCTCTGGTGGCTTTTGCCTCTTCTTTGGCCTTTTGGGTTTCTTTTTTTTGCCTGAGCTGTTTGAAAAGAGAACTGCATCCAAAGCAGCATGGCCAGCAGATGGGGAGAGGGAATTCTGCCCCTCTGCTCTGGGGGAGACCTCAACTGCAGTGCTATGTCCAGCTCTGGAGCCCCCCAACACAGGAAGGACTTGGACCTAGTGGAGGGGGTCCATAGGAGGGTCATGAAGATGATCAAGGGGCTTGAGCAACTCTGCTCTGAGGACAGACTGATGGAGCTGAGGGTGTTCAGCCTGCAGAAGAGAAGGCTCCAGGGAGGCCTCAGAGCAGCCTGCCAGTACCTGAAGGGGCTACAAGAATCATAGACTCAGTCAGGGTTGGAAGGCACCACAAGGATCAGCCAGCCCCAACCCCCTGCCATGGGCAGGGACACCCTACCCTAGAGCAGGCTGCCCACAGCCTCATCCAGCCTGGCCTTGAACACCTCCAGGGATGGGCCTCAGCCACCTCCCTGGGCAACCCCTGCCAGGCTCTCACCACTCTCATGCTGAACAACTTCCTCCTCACCTCCAGGCTGAATCTCCTCACCTCCAGCTCTGCTCCATCCCCAGAAGGCTGCAGAGGGACTGTTTTAAATGCCTGCAGGGACAGGATGAGACCAGTGGTTTGGAATGAGAGCAGAGCAGACTGAGATTGGATGTGAGGAGCAAGTTCTGCACTATGAGGGTGCTGGAACACTGCACCAGGTTGCCTGGGGAGGGAGTGGAGGCTGCACCCTTGGAGACACTCAGAGTCAGGCTTAAGGCTGTGAGCAACCTGCTGTAGTTGGGGTGTGTGTGTGTGTGTGTGTCCTTGCTGAGTGCTGGGGGGGGTTGGACTGGGTGAGCTTTGGAGGTCCCTTCCAACCTAACCCATTCTGGGGTTTGAAGGTTTGCTGCAATAAGCCATCAGAGCCACACAGGCAGAGTTGTCTGCCAGGAGCAGCACCTGAGTGCTGTCAGCTGGCAGAAGATGGGCACCACAAAACCTTCTCCTCGAGAAGCATTGCACATTGCTTGGTTTTTCCTCTCCTCCACAAACCCAGGGCAGAGTTTGTACTGAACTACTGAGGTGACAACTCAGACTGGGCCCTTCACAGCCTGGTGAGGTGTTGTGGGCCAGGAGATGTTCACAGAAACACTGACATGGCCCTGATCTTCTGCACTGTTATTAAGGCTCTCCTGTCCATACAACCTCTGGTTTGAGTCTTGTTTCTCTCTGAGGAACATCTAAGTCATGCCAATGACTGATTCTCTCCTCCTCTTTCTGTTGCTGGTTGCAGCTAATGCAGTGTGACAGGCAGGGTCTGTCCTGGGATGGCAGGATGTGTCCTCAGATATTTTGCTGTACCCCAGGATTCCCCTGGGAGAGTGGGCTTGGACCATCTGAGCAGGATCATGGTGGAGTTTAATCCATTTGCTGGTACCTTTTTTGCCTCCTTTTACTATTACACAGGTCCTCAGGAGCCAACCTGTCACAGAGTGAAGGCTGAGGGGTTTGGCACTGTGGGCTGAGGGTGAAAGAGCAGCTTCACTCTCCTTCCATGCCCTACCCTTGCTTTCTACATCTCTCAGCTTATAGAATCATAGAATGGGAAGGTTGGAAGGGACCTCAAGGATCAGCCAGTTCCATAGGCAGGGACACCTCCCACTAGCACAGCTCACTCAAGGCCTC
>VWZE01010052.1:10874-23877 GCA_013396675.1 Eubucco bourcierii | reverse complement strand
CTTCCCCTGCCCTCCTCGGCCTTCCCCTGCCCCCTCCGCCATGGGCAGCAAACCTCCATCCCACACCCCACAACTTCTCCTCCTCAGCCTGGTCCTGCTGAGAACACAGAATCAGAGAACCACAGAATGGGCTGGGTTGGAAAGGACCTTCAAAGCTCACCCAGGCCAACTCCCCCCTGCACTCAGCAGGGACATCCTCCTCTAGAGCAGGTTGCCCAGAGCTCTGTTGAGCCTCACCTTGACTATCTCCAGGGATGGAGCCCCAACCACCACCCTGGGCAACCTGTTGCAGTGTTTCAGCAGCCTCCTGATGCAGAACTTGTTCCTCACATCCAACCTAAGTCTGCCCTGCTCTAGTTTGAAGCCATTGCCTCTGATCCTGTCCCTGCAGGCCTTTGCTAACAGTCTCTACAGCCTTCTTGGAGCTCTCTTCAGGTACTGGAAAGTAGCTCTAAGGTCTCTCAGGAGCCTTCTCTTCTCCAGGCTGAACAATCCCAGCTCCCTTAGCCTGTCCCCATAGCAGAGCTGCTCCAACCCCCTGATCATTCTCCTGGCCTCCTCTGCATCTGCACCATCAGCTCCATGTCCTTCCTATGTTGAGGTCTCTAGAGCTGGATGCAGCACCCCAGGTGAAGTCTCAGCAGAGCAGAGCAAAAGTGGCAGAATCCCCTCTCTGGATCTGCTGCCAAGGCTGCTTTGGATGCAACCCTGACCTCCCTCCAGGTCATGCCCACCATGCTCACCCAGCTCCCCATTCTCCAGGGCTTCAAAGGTCAGCCAGATGTCCAGGCTGGCAGCCACGTTGCGCATCTCCAGCACCTGGTTGGTGAGCTCCTCTGCTGTCATGGTAGGGGACACCTTGGGGGCCAGACACAGGGGGAGCTGTGGTGGATGGTGGCAGGATGGGTCCCTAGGATGGGCTGTGCCAGGAAGCCACATCCTGCCTACCTTCCTGAAGCAGGAGCATGCTTTGGGACTCACCTTCAGGGTGACGCAGCAGTCGGGCAGCTTCTGCTCCAGGTAAACCTCAATGATGAGGTCTCCTGCCTGTGAGAGCTGGAGGAAGAGGGGGTGGCATTGGTTTCGTGGTGGCATGGGTGCTGTGCACATGCCCTCTCCATGGGGGCTGCTGCTGGTGTCCCAGGGACCTGAGGCTGCTCCTCTCCCTGGATAGGAGCCTCAAGGTGATGGGCGAAGGGGAGGTAAGTGAGGGAAGGTCCTTCTCCAAACATCTGGTGTGGGACAACGAGGCCCTAAAGGGGGGTAGTTGGGAGTGCCCCCATCCTCCAGGCAATCTCAGCAGTTATGGGGACCCTGATGTGATGGGGACCAGCAAGTACATCCCCAGTACCTGAGTGTCCTTCCAGGTGGTGATCAGACTGTTCTCCAGATCCATCTGGGATACCTGATCCTCATCGATCTGCCAGAGGGAGTGCATGTAGGTTGAGAAGGGAGACACATGGTGGGGCTGGGAGGGTGGGATATGGCTTGAGGACACAAGGCCAGGATGGGGGACTGCAGGGGGAGGCAGAGGTGGACCCTCTGTGGGGCTGCAAGGGGAGGAGGGTGGAGCTTACGTTGAAGATGCTGACGTAGTTGTCAATGAGGTCTTCCATCACCTTCACCTCGTGCTCCCCTTTGCCGTCGGTCTGGAAGAGGCTGGGTGCAAAGAGCAGTGACAGGTTCTTGGTGCTCATCTGGTTGAGGTCTGCACATTTCTGCACCCTGGGACAAGGAGGACAGAGGTGAGGGCCCCCTTTTAGATGGGGCTGTCAGCTCCAGCTGCACCCTTCTGCTTTGTACATGCCCTCCTGGAGAACAACCTGCGTTCCTCCCCAGCTCTCCAACAGTGGGAACCTCAAGCCAGAACAGTTCCTGTTTCAACGACTTCCAATTGCCATCAAGCTGGACCCAGCCTGGGCTGACTCCTGTAAGCCCTTCGGCCAAAGCCATGCTTGTCCCAGCAGCACCCCCGTGATGGTTTGGGGATCAGTATCAAATTCCTGCTCAAGTGCCTTTGGCCCAGGCAACCTGCTGAGGTTCCTTGGCTCATTCTCTGTCATCCCCATACTTGAGCTGGGGATGGGAACTTTGGGTTTTGACTCTTTTTTTGAGCACTGGGTGATACCTGTATCCCCAAATGGGATGTCAGCTACTCCCAACCCTCCTCTCACCCCCTCCTTGCTGTGGGATGAATTTGAGCACATCTAAGGTGTCCCAGAGCAGCACATCCCATCTGGGGGCTGGAATGGGAACAGTGCTGGGCTCTTCCTGGTGTGCAGGGATGGGAGCCAAAGTTCCTCGGGCAGCAGGGGAGACCCCACACTGCTGGCTGGCCTCATGGACCTTGAGTGCAGCAGGGGACCATGCTGGGAGGTGCCCAACTGACCTGTAGAGGTGCCTCACTGACCTGTAGAGGTGCCCAATGAGGGCAGCCAGTGTCTTGTGGTTGAGGCGAGGCAGGCGGTGGATGAGCTCCTTGTACCGCTCCAGGCGCTGCAGCTTGGAGGAGATCTCTAGAGGGAGGCAAAAAAGTCCTGGACCACTGCTGAATCCAGCAGGGTCACAGCTGACACAGACACCACTGCTGAATCCAGCAGGGTCACGCTGACACAGACACCACTGCTGAATCCAGCAGGGTCACAGCTGACACAGACACCACTGCTGAATCCAGCAGGGTCACAGCTGACACAGACACCACTGCTGAATCCAGCAGGGTCACACTGACACAGACACCACTGCTGAATCCAGCAGGGTCACAGCTGACACAGACACCACTGCTGAATCCAGCAGGGTCACAGCTGACACAGACACCACTGCTGAATCCAGCAGGGTCACAGCTGACACAGACACCACTGCTGAATCCAGCAGGGTCACACTGACACAGACACCACTGCTGAATCCAGCAGGGTCACAGCTGACACAGACACCACTGCTGAATCCAGCAGGGTCACACTGACACAGACACCACTGCTGAATCCAGCAGGGTCACAGCTGACACAGACACCACTGCTGAATCCAGCAGGGTCACACTGACACAGACACCACTGCTGAATCCAGCAGGGTCACAGCTGACACAGACACCACTGCTGAATCCAGCAGGGTCACACTGACACAGACACCACTGCTGAATCCAGCAGGGTCACAGCTGACACAGACACCACTGCTGAATCCAGCAGGGTCACACTGACACAGACACCACTGCTGAATCCAGCAGGGTCACAGCTGACACAGACACCACTGCTGAATCCAGCAGGGTCACACTGACACAGACACCACTGCTGAATCCAGCAGGGTCACAGCTGACACAGACACCACTGCTGAATCCAGCAGGGTCACACTGACACAGACACCACTGCTGAATCCAGCAGGGTCACAGCTGACACAGACACCACTGCTGAATCCAGCAGGGTCACACTGACACAGACACCACTGCTGAATCCAGCAGGGTCACAGCTGACACAGACACCACTGCTGAATCCAGCAGGTCCACAGCTGACACAGACACCACTGCTGAATCCAGCAGGGTCACTGTTCTCCAGACCCTTCCCCAGCCCTGTTCTCCAGACCCTTCCCCAGCTTCCTTGCTCTCTTCTGGCCCCTCTCCAGCCACTCAACCTCCTCTCTGGTGCGAGCAGCCCCAAAACCACCCACAGGGCAGCGCCAAACCTCACCCCGCGGATCTGCTCAGCGGGACAGCGGTGCCAGGGGCTTCCCCGGGTGGCGAGCCTGGGGCTGAAAGAGTTACCTGCAGCCTCTTTCCACTGTGGGTGGAGCTCCAGGGTGAAGACAGGATCCTCCAGCTCCCGGAAGAACCTTTTGAGGACGTCGGTGACATCCTCGATGAAGTTGTCGCTGATGCGCAGCTTGACGTTGCGAGCGTCCCGCCGGAACTCCTCCATCAGCACCTTGATGCGCGACTTGGCCCCGTTCTTCCGGTAGATCCCCTCGTGCCTCAGCCCTGCCGTGGGGCACAGGGGGCACAGGATCACAGATTGAACCAGGATGGAAAAGGCTTCCAGGATCACGGAGTCCAAACTATCACCGAACACCTAAACGACTAAGCTGTGGCACCAAGCACCTCGCCCCAGCCTCCTGTGAAACACCTCCCAGGGGTGGGGATTCCATCACCTCCCTGGGCAGCTGCAGCCCCTCAAGGTCCTTCTTGGAGTGAGGGGGACATGGAGGGGACCCAAAGGGCAGGGCAGCAGCAGGGGGATCAACTTGTAGAAGAGTTTGTGTGCAGAAAAGAATCGTACAGGCTTAGCTAGGTTGGGAAAGGCCTCCAGGATCACAGTCCAAGCTAGCACCTAACAGTTAACTAATCCATGGCACCAAGTGCCTCATCCAGCCTCCTTTTAAAGACCACCAGGGACGGGGATTCCATCACCTCCCTGGGCAGCTGCAGCCTCTCAAGGTCCTTCTTGGAGTGAGGAGGACATGGAGGGGACCCAAAGGGCAGGGCAGCAGCAGGGGGATCAACTTGCAGAAGAGTTTGTGTGCAGAAAAGNTCTCTCTCTATGCCCAGAACTTCCTCCTAACCTCCAGCCTGACCCTCCCCTGGCACAGCTTGAGGCTGTGTCCTCTTCTTCCGTTCCTGGCTGCCTGGCAGCAGAGCCCAACCCCAGCTGGCTCCAACCTCCCTTCAGGGAGCTGCAGAGAGCAATGAGCTCTGCCCTGAGCCTCCTCTTCTGCAGGCTGCACACCCCCAGCTCCCTCAGCCTCTCCTCACAGGGCTGTGCTCCAGGCCCCTCCCCAGCCTTGCTGCCCTTCTCTGGGCACCTTCCAGCACCTCAACATCTCTCTTGAATGGAGGGGCCCAGAACTGGGCACAGCACTCAAGGTGTGGCCTGAGCAGTGCTGAGCACATGGGCACAAGAACCTCCCTGCTCCTGCTGTCCACACTGCTCCTGCTCCAACCTCCTCACCAGCCTTGGTGCCCTACTCTGGACCTGTTCAATAGAGTCCTGGAATGGTTCAGGATGGAAAACACCTTTGAGAGGATCCAACCCAACTGGCAGAGAGGAGATTGAAACTGGATGTTAGGAAGAAGTTGTTTGCAGTGATGGTGGTGAGACAGTGGCACAGGTTGCCCAGGGAGGTTGTGGAGCACAGAATCACACAGAATGTGCTGGACTCTCTCAAGTACTTTTCTGAGGCCCTTCTTGAACTGAGGTGGGTGGAGCAGAACTGGACACAATATTCCAGATCCCACCACAATACAGCCAGGCAGGTCTTGGATACCATCCAGAGAGGGAAACTCCACAACCCCCCCACCTAGGGCAGCCTGTCCTGGTCTTGTGTCACCCAAACAAAATTTTCCAACCCAAACATTCTGAATCCATGTCCCCTCAGGTGCCACATCCCCCACGGAGCCCACAGGTGCCCCAATCCTGCCAGCAAGTGAATCCCCACGGGGGCCTCTGCTCCGTGCCATCCCTCCCGGCGCCACCGGGTGGCAGTGCCACTGACCATACTGGGTGATGAAGGCGATGCAGCTGTCCACGATGATGGGGATGTCGGCACGGCTCAGCTGCTGGTCCCGCAGAGCGTTGCCCCTGCCCCCAGCCGAGGCTTGGATGTCGCTGTACCAGGCGGCAGAGTCTGCCCGCGACAGCCCCTGCAGGTAAAACGTCCTGGGGACAACAGGAGCACAAGGGAGGCTGTGAGGGTTGCTGGGTTAGGGGGTGGGTGGTGTTGGCTCCTCCTGCCTGCACCCTCAATTTGAGTCTAAGGTAGAGAGGAAGGTACAGCTGGAGCCAAGAGGCATCCTGGAGGGGTACTGGACTTGGGGGCCTTGTCCCCTCCTGCCTATACCCTCAGCTTGCTTCTAGGATGGAGAGGAAGGCACAGCTGGAGGCAAGAGGCATCCTGGAGGGGTGATGGGCTTGGGGGGGGGTTGTCCCTTCCTGCCTGCACCCTCAACTTGAGTCTAGGATGGAAAGCAAAGCACAGCTGGAGCCAAGAGGCATCCTGGATGGGTACTGTGCTTGTGGGTGTTGTCCCTTCCTGCCTGCACCCTCAACTTGAGTCTAGGATGCAGGACAAGGCACAGTTGGAGCCAAGAAGCATCTTGGAAGGGTGCTGGGCTTGGGGGAGTTGTCTCCTCCTAGCTGGAGGTGTTCAAGCTCAGGCTGGACGAAGCTCTGGGCAGCCAAGTCTAGGAGAGAAGTGTCCCTGCCCATGGCAGGAGGTTGGACTAGGTGATCCCTAGACAGATCCCTAGACAGGGATCTGCTTAAGAGAGTCCATGGAAGGGCTATGAGGATGCTGAGGGGACTGAGCACTGTCTGCTGAGGAGAGGCTGAGGGACCTGGGGCTGCTTGGTTTGGTGAAGAGAAGACTGAGAGGGGATCTAATCAATGTTTATCAATATCTGAGGGCTGGGGGTCAGGAAGAGGGGGACAGGCTCTGCTCACTGCTGCCTGGGATAGGCCAAGGAGCAACAGATGGAAGCTGCAGCACAGGAGGTTCCAGCTCAACACAGGGGGCAACTTCTTGCCTGGAAGGGTCCCAGAGCCCTGGCACAGGCTGCCCAGAGAGGTTGTGGAGTCTCCTTCTCTGGAGCCTTTGCAGGCCTGTCTGGATGTGTTCTGTGTGCCCTGAGCTGGATTGTCTGCTCCTGCTCTGGCAAGGGGGTTGGACTGGATGAGCTCTTTGGGTCCTTTCCGTCCCCTGACCTCCTGTGATCCTGTCACCCTGCAATCCCTGACCTCCCATCCCACCAGAGCCACTCCACACTTCCAATCATCCTCTGCTCTCACCTCCCCATCTCCACCAGGATCAGCAGCTCCTTCTTCTCAGGAGTCTCCGTGGGAGGCACCAGACCTACATTGGAGTGAGAAGGAGAGAGGAGGAGGATCAGAGCCACGCACCGTGGGCACCCTGCCAGGCGGTGCCCAACCCCCGGGCTGCAGCCGCCGCACTCACTGAGCTCCTGCAGGCGTCGGAGGTTGATGCTGTCCTCAGCCCCATCCTCCTGGGTGGGGCAGATGAAGAGGTGAGCTTTCTGCAGGATGAAGAAGGCCTGCTGCCACCTCTCGGGGTCGAGCATGCACTTGTAACGCAGTTGCCCCACCCGCTGGAACTCGTAGCCCAGCAGGCAGTGACAGCTCACGGGGCTGAACCACTGTGGGGATGGAGCAAGAGGTGCAGCTGGTGTGAAGAGGAGGACTCAAGGATGAGACCTTCCCCACCCACTACCCCCAGCAGAGGGGGTGAAGAGAATTGTAGAGTGAGGTTGGGCAGTGACAGCTCACAGGGCTGAGCCACTGTGGGGATGGAGCAAGATGTGGAGCTGGTGTGAAGAGGAGGACTCAAGGATGAGACCTTCCCCACCCACTACCCCCAGCAGAGGGGGTGAAGAGAATTGTAGAGCGAGGTTGGGCAGTGACAGCTCACAGGGCTGAGCCACTGTGGGGATGGAGCAAGAGGTGGAGCTGGTGTGAAGAGGAGGGCTCAAGGATGAGACCTTCCCCACCCACTACCCCCAGCAGAGGGGGTGAAGAGAATTGTAGACTGAGGTTGGGCAGTGACAGCTCAAGGGGCTGAGCCACTGTGGGGATGGAGCAAGAGGTGGAGCTGGTGTGAAGAGGAGGACTCAAGGATGACTCCCTCTCCCCACTCCCAGCTCCAAGCCGCTGTCCCCTGCCCTGCCACTCCCAGCCCTTGTGACAAGTCCCTCCCCAGCTCTCCTGGAACCCCTTCAGTTACTGGCAGGCTGCTCTGAGGTCTCCCTGGGACCTTCTCTTCCCTAGAGGATGGAGTGCTGGAAGGAATCACAACTGGGGAGCAGGGGCAGACTGCTGGCAGGGGGAGTGGTGGTGCCAGGGCTGCCTCACCTTGCCAATGGCACTGGCCCAGGCTTGCAGTGTCTCAGGGCCATCAGTCCCCAGCTGCTGCACTTTCTCCCCAGTGAGGAAGAGCTCCAGGCTGAAGCGAAACCTGCAGAGGATGAAGCAAACCATCAAGGCAACCTCCTCACCCCAAACCCTGTCCCTTAGGGTTGCTCAATGAGTACCCACAGGCTCTCTGGGTACTTCTCGGGGTGGAGAGGGTGAGGGTGGGTACCTTTCAACGGGGCCAGGGCTGGTGAGGGCCTGGGCTCTGCTGACACCCAGGGAGAGGAGGTCCCCACTCTCAATGTGCCCCAGGGGCTCGCTGCACTTCTCTGTCTCAAAGAAGAGCAAGGATCTCTCCAGGGAGCACCACGTCCTCTGGAAGTCTGTAGGACCAGGGTTGGGGGGGAAGGGGTTCAGTGGCACTGGGGTGGGCACCGTGCTGCCCTCAGGTGCTCCCCAGACTCACCCTCTTTGTTCTTCTTGGCACCTGGCAGCTTTGGAGGGGCAGTGGCTCGGTACAGGTAGCCGCTGAGCATCACCGGTTGGGTGATCTCGTTGTAGACACCCTCTGGCTGCAGGACAGCAGCAGGCTCTGTGGTGGCAGAAGGACACTGGGAGGGTTTCTGCCTTGCCAAGATTCCCTTCTGTGCCTGCTGCCTGCCCTGGCACTATACCCAGCCCAGCTTCCTCAGCTGCTCCTCCCCAGCCCTGTTCTCCAGACCCTTCCCCACCTTTGGTGCCCTTCTCTGGGCACTCTGTAGCCCTTCAGAGTCCTTCTTGGTGTAAGGGGCCAAAATCTGCACACAACAGAGTGGTACCAGGGGGGCAGGGAGATCCCACTCATGTAGGTGTAGGCAAAGGGGCGTGCAAAGGGAGCTCCAGAGCTATCTGTTGCCTTCTCCCATGCCAAAATCAAGGTTGCAATGGGACAAGTGGGACCCTCAGGGAGCTACAGCACCTGGCTGACCCCAGCCTTGGGATATATGCCAAGGGGCACAGAGGCAAGGAGGAAGCCCCCTGCTGTCACAGCCAAATGGGATTTGAAGTTCTCCTCCCAGGTACCAAGTGCTAGGATGAGAGGAAATGACCTCAGGTTGCAGCAAGGGAGGTTCAGGTTGGGGCTGAGGAACAATTTCTTCACTGAAAGGGTCATTGGGCACTGGAAGAGGCTCTCCAAGGAAGGTGGTAGAGTGCCCATCCCTGAGGGGTGTTTAGAAGCCTTTTGGATGAGGAGCTTAGGGCTGTGATGTAAGAACTGTGCCCAGGCTCAACTCAGATGGCCTCAGTGACCTGAATGTCCTCACCAACCAGGCAGTTGTGTGCTTTGGGGATCCCAGGATTACCTGAATGGTTTCTGGCCCTTTTGCTCTCTGGTGCCCACCAAAGGTCAGCCCCTGAGGGCACCTCACAGGTGGTGTGGTCAGCTGCCAGCCCAGCCTCTGAGGAGGAGAAGAACTGCAGGATGGTCTTGAGCAGGGCTGGTCCTGCCACCGCGGTGCACAGTGCCTGGGAGGAGACAGGGGTCAGTGGAGACCACGAGCTGGGCACCCCCAGCCTGCTGCTGGGGATGCTTGAGGGCAGGCAAAGTGGGGTCCAACCTCCCTCTTGAGCTCCCAGAATTGCCTGGCATCAAGGTGTGGGTGCACAGAGCCAAGGCAGCTCTTGGCATCTCAACATCTTGGGGTGCCAAGTGTCGGCAGCTCAGACTCAGAGCTCTGGGCTGGTTCCCATGTCTCAACTTCTTGAGTTGCCAACTGTTGGCATCTCAGAGCTCTGGGTAGATTCCATCTCAGCTTCTTGAGTTGCCAACTGTTGGCATCTCAGAGCTCTGGGTAGATTCCATCTCAACTTCTTGAGTTGCCAACTGTTGGCATCTCAGAGCTCTGGGTAGATTCCATCTCAACTTCTTGAGTTGCCAACTGTTGGCATCTCAGAGCTCTGGGTAGATTCCATCTCAACTTCTTGAGTTGCCAACTGTTGGCATCTCAGAGCTCTGGGTAGATTCCATCTCAGCTTCTTAAGTTGCCAACTGTTGGCATCTCAGAGCTCTGGGATGGTTCCCACATCTCAACCTCTCAAGTTGCCAACTGTTGGCATCTGAGACTCATAGCTCTAGGATGGTTCCCACATCTCAACCTCTCACGTTGCCAACTGTTGGCATCTCAGAGCTCTAGGATGGTTCCCACATCTCAACCTCTCACGTTGCCAACTGTTGGCATCTCAGAGCTCTAGGATGGTTCCCACATCTCAACCTCTCACGTTGCCAACTGTTGGCATCTCAGAGCTCTAGGATGGTTCCCACATCTCAACCTCTCACGTTGCCAACTGTTGGCATCTCAGAGCTCTAGGATGGTTCCCACATCTCAACCTCTCACGTTGCCAACTGTTGGCATCTCAGAGCTCTAGGATGGTTCCCACATCTCAACCTCTCACGTTGCCAACTGTTGGCATCTCAGAGCTCTAGGATGGTTCCCACATCTCAACCTCTCACGTTGCCAACTGTTGGCATCTCAGAGCTCTAGGATGGTTCCCACATCTCAA
Source organism: Eubucco bourcierii (assembly GCA_013396675.1). Lineage (NCBI taxonomy): Eukaryota > Metazoa > Chordata > Aves > Piciformes > Ramphastidae > Eubucco > Eubucco bourcierii. The sequence goes on along the minus strand of VWZE01010052.1, from coordinate 13,495 downwards.
CCTCTCACGTTGCCAACTGTTGGCATCTCAGAGCTCTAGGATGGTTCCCACATCTCAACCTCTCACGTTGCCAACTGTTGGCATCTCAGAGCTCTAGGATGGTTCCCACATCTCAACCTCTCACGTTGCCAACTGTTGGCATCTCAGAGCTCTAGGATGGTTCCCACATCTCAACCTCTCACGTTGCCAACTGTTGGCATCTCAGAGCTCTAGGATGGTTCCCACATCTCAACCTCTCACGTTGCCAACTGTTGGCATCTCAGAGCTCTAGGATGGTTCCCACATCTCAACCTCTCACGTTGCCAACTGTTGGCATCTCAGAGCTCTAGGATGGTTCCCACATCTCAACCTCTCCAGTTGCCAACTGTTGGCATCTGTGACAGAGCTCTGGGATGGTTGCCCCCATCCCAACACCCTTCCTGGAGCCTGAGATGACCCCTACCTGGAGCACATCCTCCTGGGTGTGGTGGTGGGGGTGGGGCAGGCGGTACCTGCCCTGGCGGTACTTGCGGGCGATGAATTCATGGCGCTGCTCGGGGCTGGCATCTGGGCACAGGCCCTGGGCAGCTGCCAGCCTAGCGGCCCAGAACCTGTTGGCTCTGTCGTTGCCAAGCACGATGAAGAGCTGCAGGAGACACCCAAGGGCATGATGAGCTCCAAGGTCAATTGGGAGGAGGTGAAGCAGGCTGCCTGGTAGTTCTTGGAGCTTGGCCCCCAGGGTAGAGAAGCAACCTGCCCGCCTCCCCCACCCCCACCCTGGGCATGTTGTGCCAGCCCTGGTGCCCTGCTCTCTACCTGAACCATTTCGTTGGACCAGATGCTGGTGTCCAGCTTCAGGCTTTGCACCTTGGAGATGTTGGAGCCCAGGCTGCGGTGCTGCCCTGTGGGGAGCAGGAGTGTGAGCAGCTCTGGCTCCTGCCACAGCAACCCAAGTCACAGGTTCACAGATGGCATCAGCTTGGAAGGGACCCTCCAAGGGCATCCCTCCTGCAGGCAGCAAGGGACATCCCCAGCTGGATCAGGTAGCTCAGGGCCACATCAAGTTGCAGCTTGAATGTTTGTCAGGATGGGGCCTCAAGCACAGCCCTGGGCAGCCTGTGCCAGTGTCTCACTACCCTCCTTGTGCTGAGCTCCCCCCTGATGCCCAACCTAACCCTGCCCTGCTCCAGTTCCAAACCACTGCCCTCAGCCTATCCCCACAGGCCCTTCTGAAAAGACCCTCCCCAGCCTGCCTGCAGCTCCCTTTCAGATGCAGAAATGCAGCTCCAAGGTCTCCCTGGAGCTTTCTCTTCTCTAAGCTGTGCCCACAGCAGAGGTGCTCCAAACCTCTCATCTCTTTATGGAGCTCCTCTCCAGCAGCTCCAGGTCTCTCCTGTCTTGGGGGGTCCATATCTGACCCCAGCCCTGCAGGTGAGGTCTCAGCAGAGCAGAGAGGCAGGATCCTCTCTCTCCATCTCTGCCCACACTGCTCTGGATGCAGCCCAGGCTGCCCTTGGCCATCTGGGCTGGCAGTGCCCATTGCTGGCTTTTGCCCAGTTTCTCCCCCACCAGCACCCCCAAGCCCTTCTCTGTAAGGCTGCTCTCAACCTCTCATCTCCAGCCTGGACTGGTACTGGGTATTGCCCCAACCCAGCTGCAGGACCTTGCACTTTGCCTCATTGAACCTCATGAGGTTCTCTTCAGCCCATCAGCTTCTCCCCAGCCTGCCCAGGCCCCTCTGGCTGAATCCTATCCCTCAGTCATGCCAGTTTGGTGCCACCTGCAAACCTGCTGAGGGTGTCTCAATCTCCCTGCCTGTGTCAGCAACAAAGACCCTGACTAGCACTGGTCCCTGAGGGACACCTCTGGTCACTCATCTCCACCCTGGACACCAAACCATCACCCACTACCCTTTAACTGCCACCCTCCAGCCAGCCAGTTCCTTTTCCAATCACACCTAGAGCCCAACCAAGACCCTTCCTGCCCAAACAGACACCTCCACCTCCCCTAACCCCCTCCACATGCCCCCCTAGGGACATGTACTGACCTGCACACTGCTTGCAGATGACCACACACAGGTTGATGGATGCCCAGTCAGGATTCTGAGCACCACAGTCTGCACAGTGCCTGTTGGCTTTGTTGGACCAGATCTTCTCTGCCACCTCATAGTCGTAAAGCATCTCAGCTATGGCCTCCTGCAGAGCCTCCATCCACTCCCTCTTCTCCCTCTCCGACTCTGCCACGAAGCTGTGGGCACCAGCAAAGGCAAAACTCAAGGCCTTGGAGCCATCAACATCTGAAGTTCATCAGGCAGCTGCTTCCCCCAGCCTCAGCCCACTCTGCCCCCTCCCTCCCAGGGGTCACCTGAAGGTTTTGGAGGGGGTGATGAGCTCGAAGCTGCGGTTCTTGGCTTCGCGGATGGTGGAGCCTCGCATCTCGATGAAGCAGATGCCAATGCCCACCTTGAAGAACTGCAATCATAGAAACAATCCCCCCACAGCTCATAGGCACAGCCTGGAGGTGCTGGAGAAACCCACCCTGAGTGTGCCAACTGTGCCACCTCGCCACAAGCAGCCGGTGGTTGAGCCCAGCCCCGAGGCTCAGGCCGTGCCCAACCTTCCTGTGCCCACCCCTGCCAGGAG
>VWZE01010037.1:0-25607 GCA_013396675.1 Eubucco bourcierii | reverse complement strand
ACTTCCCATGGCACCCTGCCAAGGAGATCCCTGATCTATGGTTCCTTAACAGATAAAAGAATTAATCACTACTAAAACTATACTACCTGAATATTTATTATATAAAAGTCAATATAATGGATGTTTCTGGATGAAAAAATACCGAAGTTTTCCTTTTCTTGTTTCACCTATGGCCTCCAGAAGCATCTCAACACACTGACTTGTGATTAACAATAACCCTGTCAAGAGGTAACAAAAGCATATCCATGTAGCTGTGTTTATGTAGCTCCACTGATGTAAACTCCAGTTATCTGCATGGGGGAGCATCTACTATGTGACTTTACCAGCAAAAAGTCACTCCTGCTTTTGCAATGTTTCTGTGTTTTAAGACTTGCACAGTTGCTTCCCCCTGCCCCCCAATCCATTAGTGCAGATTTCCGTAAGGGGAGGCGAGTATCTTACATCCAAGTCTAAAGCATCATATTACATCTCTCAGAGGTTGGGTTCCATACAGATGGAAGCACTAACAAAGTGTACAGGTATAATAAAGAGACAATCTCTTTTCTTAAAATTATCAACCCTGGAAATCTCAGCTCATGAAGCTACACTGTTTAACTCCGCCAAGATGCAGAAAAGTATGTTACGCTTCAAAGTAGCTAAAGTATTGTTAACCACAAGTATGTGTACATGTGTATTTCATATCATGTTCTTTCATGCACTATCACTCTCACTGTAGAGGCAACACAGTAAGAGAAAACTAACCTACAACTTTTCTCCTTGCCTTAACACCAGGTCTGGTCTCATAACCTAAAGGAGGTTCTTCTTTGCAAGATGCGCCAAGTTCATCCCTTTTAAGGCAAAACATTGCTCAACCAGCCCTCTACCAGCAAAGGATCACTCACCTTATCATAGAATGCTGTGGGGTTGGAAGAGGTCTCTGGAGACCATTTAGTTCAACCCTGCTGATGCCAGGTATGCCTACATCAGGTTGCAGAGGAACACATCCAGGCAGGTTTTGAAAATCTACACACACGGAGATTCTCTGGGCAGCCTGGTCCAGGGTTCCAGCACTCTCAAAGAAGTTCTTCCTGAACTTTAAGTGAAACTTCCAGTGTTCTAGTTTGTACCTGTGTCCCTTTATCCTATGTGGCCTTTCAGTGGCCACCACTGAAAAAAGCTGAACTCCAACCTTGTATCCTTTAGAATTTTATCTGCATTTATAAGATCTCCTCTCATTCTTCTCTTTTCCAGGCTAAAAAAACCCCAGATCTTTCAACCTCTCCCCATAAGAGAAATACTCCAGTCCCCCAGTCATCCTTACAGCCCTCTGTTGGGACTTTCTGAAGTAGTTTTCTGTCCTTCTTTAACTGCGGAGGCCAAAACTGGACATATCAATAATTTCAAACTGCCTGTGGAAGAGCCTGCACTGCAGACAGTACAGACATAGTGTAATATTCAAGTTTTTAACTATGCTAGTTAACAAATAACTTCTCTCAGAGAATCTCTTCAACATCAAAAATACTACATATCACATTACTAGTATCAAAACAGTTAGATGATTTACCACAGACTAAAGATTTTCCCCAATAATTATATATATACACACACACAAAAAAGGACACCACCACAAATACTAATTCCACTGAAATCTAAGCCATGAACTTAGGGGAAATGGAAAGATTAGAAAAACAAGCCAACTGAATTAAACCTAAACCATAAATCAAGTGTCTAGTTCGTATATGTATTATTGAACAAGCCATTTAGCAACTATCTGGTTTGATTTCAGCAATTACAACTTGTAAAACAAGATTTCCTCTAAATTGATAAAGTTTATACTGAAATAAGAGAGAATAGTACCTTCCAGTCTTTGAATTTTAGCTTTCACAGAAATAACTGTTTCAAAGGGGGAAACCCGCAGTTCAAAGCATGTTCCTGTAAGTGTTTCGATGAAGAGCTCCATAGTTTCATAAAAAGGAAGTTTGTAATGAAACGGTCCCACGTTATCTGCATTGAAAAAAGGGGGCTCTTTCTTGTTGGCCATTACAAAGGACTTACAACTCCCTTGTAAAAAGATCTGTCAGGAAACTACATTCCACTTCTAGCCAAGTCAGCTTTGAGGACAGTTGTGGTGCACTGCTGTTCATGTTTGGAGTTTTTCACCTATAAAGCAAACAAGCATGTTTTATTCTACATCTGAACATAGCTGTTAATTTAAATTTATTCTTAATGAACAACAGAATAGCTATTCGGAAGCAATAAATTACTGTCCAGGAAGGCTGAAAGACAAATAACCACATTAGCAGCATCACAGTTTTAGGACTGGTTTCAGTCAGCATTCCAGGTCCTACCTACTGCCTTTATTATTTCTACTTTCACGAGCAACACGACAATCCAACCTGTGATAGTAACGCCCAAAGACTCCTGACAAGGGCTAAACCCTCAACAGGGTCAGAGATAAGCACTAGCAAGACACGAAAACAGAGACTTGTCGGGGAAGAAGGTGGCAGAAACGGCATTTTTAGCCTCTCGGTAGCACTGCACTCCCGCCATCCCGGTCCAGCCCCCGCACCGGGGCGGCAGGCCAGACCCAGACCACCAAAGCGGAGGGTCCGCAAACAAAGGAGAGCAGCTGCCCACCAGCCCCAGCGCGCCCTGGGGCGGCCTCATAGCCCGGGAAGGACGCGGGGCTCTGCTGGTCGCGCCAGTCGTGCTCCCAGCCCACCCCCAGCGGGGGGAAACCACCCTCCCCTTCCCTCTAAGGACGCACTTCGCGCCAGCGGAATCAGAGGAAGAAAAGGACAAAAACACTGCCCCTCTCCCAGCTGCAGGGCCTCTGAAAAAGCTTTCCTAAGGGCCCGAAGATCGCCGAGCCGGCCCGCGACGGGAGGAGGGTGGGGCCTCAGCTCACCTGCCCGTTGGGCCGGCTCGGGGGGAGACACAGCTCCTCTCCCCCTGTGCAGCCCCGCCCGCCGCGCCTCACAGGAGCTCGACAGCTCCGGCGGGCCTCACGGAGCGGGAGAGAGGTAAGGACGCAGCAGGAACCGGCACCAACAACACCACTCACTCCCCAACAGCCTCCGCGCCTACCTAGCCTTTACGACATCCCCGCCAGGCGTTCTACTACAGGCCAATGTGACGCCCGTTCTCACGCACTCGCCCAATCACTCCTTCGGGGGGGCGGTGCTCCTGGCGCCGTCAGGGGCCGGTGTCGGCGAGGCCGCTGCGCTTTGCTCGCGCTTGTTGTGGTCGTTAAGACGCGGGAGGNCGCCGCACGCCGCTCCCCACTCGTCTTCCGGATGCCGCGGCGGCTGCTGGGGCGTGTAGTTCGACGGCGGGGAGCGAAGCTGAGAGCACGATGGCTCCAGCGGTCTGCTAGTGCTGGCCTTTAGTCAGGGAAAATGTGCATACCCAGCATTTACACCTGGAACTTAATCCGAGAGGCGCCCACAGCCCACGTACCCGCACCAGCACAAGGTTAGGCACACTTAGGCAACAAGCAGAGTTACCCCAGCCTGTGCAGGCCTTCCCCTGGGTCTTCAGTAAGGACCTGGGTCTGGGCCCCAGCTGCTTTCTTACTCAAGGCCAACGGTCGACTATTCCCGCTTCAGTACTGCCTCCAGGAGCAGTGCTTTCCTCAGATTATCCCAGTCTGCCAGCAAATAGAGAAAACAAGCTTAACGTAGTAGGAAGTGCTAATTACATTAACCACTTCACTTTCCCTTTAGGTTTTAAATTAAGCAAGACCTCTTCTGACTCTCTTAGGTTTCAGACCTAGTTAAAACACTCAGAACAACAATGTGTTTTGGTTGTTTGTTTGTTTGTTTTTTAAACATGCACATAACAAATATGTGCTGTTGACAGAGACACAGGGCCTCCAGCTCTGCCCTTCCCAGAGAAAGCAGATGAGGTTTATTGACTGCAAGGCAATGCACAAAGGCAAAATTCTGTTAAAAAAAACCACCACTCAAGCCTTCCCAAGAGCAAAGCACTGAGACCACAATTTGCAGTCTGTTACAGGGAGAATCATGCATTTCAATGTAGGACTAAAATGCTCTTCCTGTGCTAATTTAGAAAGACTAGGCAGGGAAGAAAGGTTTTGATCTACACTTATGGTACAAGTTTCTATGAAGAGCTTTTGTCTACGAAGCTTTCACAACCTTCAGAAACACTTTAAGGAAGGAGCCTGGTTTTTTTCCTACTCCCAACAGCTTTTGGGCCCCAAGGCTCTTGGCTCCTGAACACTATTCACTTCTAAAAGTATGCAGAGTGTGAAGGGCCAAGACGAAAGTAGGATGCAAAAGAAACAGAAGAATTCATGTCTCTTTTCCCTCGTACGTCTTTGGAGCCCTTTTAAGCACAGAAGAAAGGAGTAAAGAAGCAGTCCACAGCACATATGAGGCATACGCAGCAGATGTAATGCCTATAAATAAAGTGCAAGCACTCTTACTGTAGACATCCATTTGGAAATAGCTCCCACATTCTTTTCCAAGCCAGTACTCTCAACTTACCCTCCACTTAACATTAATCATTGCCAAGCCCACCTATGGTGCAAATCAATACGCAGAGTTTCTCCTTTACCCTCATTAGTGCTAGATGCTTTGGCTGTAGTACTGTTCCTGATAAAGCAAATCCAACTTCAGAAACAAGAGATTGAAGGAGTTGTCTTAGAACAGGTGCTTCAGTGAAGGTATGAATTGCTCTCTAAGTCATCCTGAGTGCATGCTTTAAATTCATAGAGAACAGACAGTTTTAAGAGTTGAAGATGTAGTACTTTACTACCACAAGGGCATCTGTTTTAAAGTTGGAAGTCACTAGTAAACTAAAGAGAAACATCCGGTCCTTCTTCATTTAAGAATTTGCTCTGCTTGTATGCATGTAAGAGAGCAAGTTTCTACCACTAGGTATCACATATGATTAACTACATCAGTTCTAGAACCTTAAAATCTTGAAAAATCTTGTGCAATCTTTAAAATACAAGAAGCAAGGAGGTTAAGGCAAGTGTATCAGACACTTAAAGAGATTCCACAAAACAGTAACCTCCTATAAACAGCCTACAGTGTGTTATAGATGAGACAGAAAAGCAAACCTTTGGGTCCAAGTTTGTCTCTGCACTAAGGTATGTATATATGCTTGCTAATCTGGAAATGTCCAAACATGGAAAATGCAGACTTCTGGGAAAGTGTAATTTCCAAACTTTGGCAAATTTGGGCAGGTGAGAAATCTCATTTAGTGGCTTACAACTTGAAGAGGAGACAGTGTTAGGTTTCTGTTTTTTTCTTGGAACACTAGGTGCTCATTAGTAACATACTCTTTCTGGGCAGAGAAGTTTGAACCATATTTGTTTTTATAGACCTCAGCAGCCAATATGAAATACCTTATCTCTGTCTGTTGTCACATCCTGCACTAAGATTTACTGCTTCATCTATAGAGAAGCTGTACCTGGTAAGAGAACCTGTTCTTATGCTAACATTATCTCAACAGATTGGCATCTGACCCAGACAAGGCATGACAGTTGTTTTCAAGTCATGATGCTGATGTCCTTAGCAAGTGGTTTCATGATGCTGACATCACTAGCAGGTGGTAAAGAGGAAAGTAAGACATACAGACAGATCTGGTTTAACAGACTCCATTTACTATTCATCAATTATTTTCTCTGTAGATCTGTTCAATAAAACTATATTTTGTATAATAGATTACATCATTACAGTTATTGCACAAGCTATATTTATCTGGCAAACAAGATAACAGAAGATTACTATCATTTTTAAAAAATATATAATTTAGCACAATTAGACCGAGTACAAGAGAATACTAACCATTTTAAATGGGTAGTCTCATTTAAATATCCACAGCCATTCCTTTTCAGCTCTACTAGATTAGAGAATCCAGAGCATTAGAACTGGTCAGGGCACAAAAACGACCTCCTCTCTACAAGCACTCTCCCTGGCTACTGGCTTCCAAAGGCATTCAATGGGTCATCAAATGTGCTTAGTGTCTTGCTTTCCTTGCTTTCCAATTTTGCTTCTGAGGCTGCTTGGGAAGATCGGTTTTTGGGAGTGGGTATCTTGACTTGGCTGCTAGAGAAGATATCGTCTGAAGGAGAAAAAAAAAAAAATATTTTAAATGTGAACCAACTGCCAAACAGAAGTAACGTTGCACATTAAGTCTCCAGCACACAGCAGTGACTGCCAAGGACGTTCTGTGATAAATGCTTTCCTACTGCTTATGATTCTAGATGCATTTGTAAGGACATATGTGAGAACTGTTGGCTATAAAACAGGAATATTTTTTCTTCTCAGTAGAGCAGCATAATACTTGTATTTTATAACATGTTAAAGCGCTCTCAAGCATTTGAGAAGTACTAAATTGAAGGTCTACAATAAATTCCATCATTCAAGTGCCAGATAACATCCCTTTTATCTAGAGCATTAGTGTCTGAGGAACCTGAGACATCCAAGAGCTGTGAGGTTGTTGCCAAATAAAATCAGAAAAAATGATACTTGCTACCAACTACTGTTGCCACATCCACAAACTAAAGGAGTCTTTCACATATAGCACAATAAGAACACAGCATAAGTTACCCGAGAACACAGCACAGCTCAGGTGCAAGGAGGCAGGCAACTACAAATGCCATCCTGTGGATATTCAAAGTCTGTCTACAATTTGGATTTCCCATTGTCTTCCTCAATACAAGCATTTAAGTTATGAATAACTAGGACTACAATGTGGGAATATCAAGTTGCTTTAAAGACATGAGTTCTCTCCTGCAAGATGCAACAGCTAGAAATGAAACCCTCCAACCCAGAAACCCTTTGCCAGCAGTAGAGCTTGTTGTGGCTAGTACTGCTTGTGTTTACAGCTGTGATCATGGAAAGAGATGCAGCTGCTACCATACACATGCTGAAGTGTTGCCCTTAGGTTTCCTCAACAGCAAATCTCTTTTTATACAGTAGAGTTTTAAATTTAAGATATTCAGATCATGTAGTTTGTTTATGAGGGGATTAAAAAAAAAATGTACAAGACTGAGATATGTGAATCAATAGGGATTCACAAGGCCAATGTACGTAGCACATAACTGATCTTGAGTTCCTATTATAAAAAATGCAGGCTTTATATGGAGGTAAATAACCATTTACTAGTCAGGCATATGAAAATTAGTATTTCAGCCTTCAGCATATATCGTATCCTTAAGCAGAGGCCAAGCACAAAGTGGCATATCACAGTGTGCTTGCTTTTCTCTTCTCACTATTTCTTCCACTCCAGCACACATTTGCAGCTGTGCCAATCACAGGGATTACACAAGAATAATCCAGGACAGCATTTCAGCACAAGAGCAGTTTAGAAAGGCAGTAAAACAGAGTAATCCTCTGCTGGCATAACTCCAAAGCAAGAAGCTATCACATGGATTAGATTTGCTGCAGAGGGGAAGTACAGTGGGTGCCAGAAGCAGCAGAGGTATCAATCCCATTTTACAACAAGGCTTAAGAAATAGAAGAGTTTTGGCTATGTAAAACAGTATTTGTCAATGTACAAGAAAGTTCTGTCACCATTTCACAGGCTGGCAGAGATGACCTCAAGATGCTTGTGCTATAGATATAAGATCACTGAGGAGGCTAGGAGTTAAAGAGTTTTTCTAATACTGCCACTGCAAGCCTAACACAAAGGTGGTAAATAGTGGTAGAAGCTGTGGTAGAATAAAGGAAAGCAGCCTGCAGCCTACACTTGCCAACTCCCACCCCTCAAGCTGCACCCAATTAATGTTTCATTTGCAGCAGAACGGTTCTCCCAAGAAAACAATGTACAGCCCTGATAAAGTGCTACCATGGTCACTGAAGTCAATGCATAAACAAGTATTGGTTGTACTACTCTATTGCCAGCAGGGCATCCTCACCCTAAGGAACCCTCTCTGTACTCCTTGCTGGGTGTTCTGGAGCTCCATAGCTTTGAGCACTAAGAAGCTGCATACCTATGGCTGCACCACAAAACAGTCAACACTAGAGTAGAGTCTGTTAGATACAGGATGCTGTAGATGTGGCACTAAACAACGTGTATCACCAAACATGGAAAGGCGAACAATGGGTAGTGCGGTGGCAAATTTTCCAAGAGGCACTTGAACTTTTTTTGTTGTTGTTCCGTTTGTTGTTTGCTTCTTTGTTTAAAAAATAAAAATTAAAAAACAACAAAAGAAGTCTGGATGTTTTTTTCCTGTAAGCTACATGAAAATGTACCAATTATTAAAATAAGACATTTTGAGCATTGTGAAGGTTTGGAAGCTCCCCCACCCCCCACACTTTGTAAAATGACCCAGACTAGCACTCAGTCGGCTGGAAGTTAAATGATGAAGCTATATTTACAGCTTTGCACAATGTACAGCAGATATTTACACTATATACAGAATATTTACAGAAATATACAAGTAAAAGGTAATACAGCAACACAACTCCCCTCCCAGAAATCAGAGACCCCAGGAGGGGCTCCCAACCACCCTTCCACCTTCTCCCCACCCCTGTACCTTACCCCAAGGTTTGCCTTACGTGCAAGGTAAATTAGGAGGATCGGCCAAGGGGGTTAGAAGAAAAGTGGTTAGTGAGGATTAATCAGCAGAGGAGCCAGAGCCCAGAAGCTGCTAGATCCCACCAGCAGCTCCTGCTCCAGCAAGCGACAGAGAGCAACTGACTTATCTATTGTTTTGGTTAGTGTTCCCAAACAATTCTCCAGCAAGCGTATGAGTGAAGTAGACATCATGATGTTTTCCTTTCACAGCCTATAGTATAATTTTCTCTATTAAAATATTCTAATTAGCCTCAAACCAGCACAAGCATCCAAAATATATTTCAAATATTCTGCCTCCAAAAGTTCAAGTCTTAATTTTTTATCAGTGCAGATTGTTTTGGAAATCCCAAAATATTAATTCTCCTGTAAATTTTCTGACTAATTTACAAACTTTGGCCAGGTTATTTGATCAGGCTGAAATGTCAGTGATGAATCAAATTCAATTAGAAAGAAAGAAGATGGACAAAAATCAAAGATATAGAAGGCAATTTTTTTGTCCTAGAGGACAAGAAATAGTTGCAATTCCCAAAAAACGCTATGAGGATGAAGAGCTTGAGAAGAAAGAGACAGAGTTGGTGATCAAATTACTTTCAGTATCTCCACTGATGAACCAGAAAAGAGTATGCTTTGCATCATTTCACATTACTACATGCTCTTTTGAACAAATTATATGGGGCAAACATTTGCTCTCAGGTGTAATATTTATGAATTCTGAGTATACACGGATGTAAACAAACTCTTAAGGGTTCCAAAGCAGTCAACACAATAGAAGGTGGTGTAGGAAGACATGCTATTTTCTTCACAACAGTAATTGAGCTGAAAAATCGAAGTGCAAATCAAAACAGAGAGTGTATCTCAAAGATAAAACAACTAGTCTCTTACTCCCACCAAGAGAAGTTTTCCAGTTCCCAGAGTTGAGAAAATCCCTACAGAAATTGAACTATTCCCTCTCAGAACAATTGTATACACTCTCCTAAACCATTTACATGTCATGCTAGCTCTACATATTAAAAAAATTCTCATCCAAAGTTAAAAAAAAAAAAAAAAAGAAACTTAAAAGAAAGCGAAAGGTTCAAACATTTCCAGTGAATGCAACTCAGGAAAACATGATGGTATTAGCAGTCTGACATTAAACACTTACCCATATCATCATCAAATATGGATTTTTGTTCCACCTTTTTCTTGGTTTTCTCTTCTTTTGCTTTTACGACGAGATCAGCAAAAATATCAATGTTATCATCAAACAAGTTAGTCTCTGGCATTTTCTCTTTTGCTTTGTTCACTGGTTTAATTGCCTCGGTAGCAAATATATCATCCTTGGAGCAAAACATAGAGATCATTAACACACAACACACTGCAAAAGAGGAGTCAAATTATTTCCCTGCAAAGGACCTGGCAGAAATGCCTTGGTGTAGGACTGTGCAGGTCAAACACAGCAGACAGAGGCTTGTAGCAGCTGCTCAGCCTGCCAGCTTTATTACTTTTTTGAAAGAGTTATTTGAACTGCTATGCCTTGAACAGACAGCTAACAGTTAAGAATTAAATACTTCAAAAAAAGTCATAATCATAGCTATGTTGTCACAGCACATCCAGTGATGTACCTGCTTTGTGTTAAGGCTGCAACTTTTGATCCACTCTTTCTCATCAGGAGATGAACAAAGAGGGTTTCTATTGCCTAACAGCAGAGAATGATTTACAATTTACTTCACCATCTGTCCTGCATGCTCCATCCTACTCAAGAACCTCCATTAAGCCTGTGTGTTAAGGAGTCTGCAAAAGGTCCTGGGTGTCAAAAGGCCAAGGTGGCAGACTTAGCTATTACCTCAAAGATATCTTGGGCAGTAGGGTTAACAGCTTGCCGGACAGCAGACTTCAACTCCTTTTTTCCAGTTTTCTGGTATGTGAAGAGAGAGTCTTCCTCTTCCTCCAAAAAAGGTATAGGACTGCTTTTTGTTGAAAACTTTTGTTGTACAGGTTGGAAGAGATCATTATTGTCCTGATCGCCTGGAAGAGACAGATCAAGCTTTTTCTCCCTGCCCTCGATGGGTTTGTTGGCCCTGCTGTCTGGCATTCCCTCCTTTAATTTTGATTGTGCAGCTGATCTGGATGCTAAGCTGCTTGCAAAAAGATCTTCTGATTCAAACAGATCATCCCCTTGGTCTGTGGATTCTGGAGGAAGGAGTTTGGTTGTTCCAGCAGACGCAACACTGTCATGAGCTGGTAGCAAAAAGGCAGAGAGAAAGTTGTTTTCTTTGGACTCTGCTTCAGTAGCAAGAGGTTCCTTTAAGTTTACTACTGCTGACACCTGCTTTGGTAGAGAGAACTGCAGTTCTTTAGCACTGCCCACTTCCTTACTGTCTTTGGACTCTTGAGCAGCTAGACGGCGGGCTGTTCTGCTTGGAGGTCTTCGTTTTCCTGGAATTTTGATCCTGCCCTGTAAGAAAAGAATAAAAGCAGAGTAGGGTCATACAGAAGGAAGAACTCCACACACTTCACAGAAAACAGGTTATGATATTTGTAACAGTTCCTCCATCACAACACTGCAATTAACATGCATAACCTATTTCTTACTAGCACACTGAAACTGAAGGCTCTGGTTAAGTTACAGCCCCGTGACTTAAACAGCTACATACATTAAACAAATGCTCAGTTGTGAATCTTGAGCAAGGAATGCTGAGTAGTTGTTGATTTAGGTTATAGGGTGAAGCACTAGGAACCATCCATCATCAGTGCAGTATTCTCCCCTCCAGAATGGGCAAGTGGGACATTAAAGCTTGGAGTAGTTTGCAGCAAAATTCAGAAAAATAACCCAAGAATTTTGATTTGCTGCCCTATAGTCATTTTACAGCAGCTGGAATTGGGGTATGAAAGCAATAGCACTTGCATGTAGATGGTGCCAACACAGGACAGCGAGTCACTCTAACTTACCTGCTTTAAGTAATACTTAAGTCAGTCTGGCAGTGTGCTAATCCAGGGCCTTCTGTGGTAGTTAGTCTGTCTAAGCCATGACTGTTCATGTTTTCCATTTAATTTCATTCTATGCCTAGTCTGTTGCAGTTCATTGCTGCTTTTAAAGATGACGCCCTGCAAGTTTCCATTACAGCATCTACCATATTCCACAGGGACAGGAATAGTCAAACAGGTAGGAAACAGATCAGTACAACCTCCTCTTCCCTTTTCTTAATGGCTGTGTTGCAGTACAACAACAATCTGGATGGATATGTTGTAACACAGCTTAAAGGAGCTGTGTGTTTTTGTCAGAACAATTGTAGATGCACATCTGCCCTCAGAGTGTGGGGCTATATTGATCAGAGAATGGCTGAAACCCAGGAAAATTATGATGGGAGTGACATACGGTGGAAAATTACCTGATCATAGAATCATAGAATCATAGAATGGTAAGGTTGGAAGGGACCTCAAGGATCATCTAGTTCCAACCCCCTGCCATAGGCAGGGACACCTCCCACTAGTACAGGTTACTCAAGGCCTCATCCAATCTGGCCTTGAACACATCCAGGGAGGGAGCAGCCACAACCTCCCTGGGCAACCTGTTCCAGTGCCTCACCACCCTTACTGTAAAGAACTTCCTCCTAACATCTAGTCTAAATTTCCCTACTCCATGAAACAAAAGCCAGAATACTGAGTGAGATGTTTTGTTCTCACTCTGGGAAAAAATACACTTGGCTGCATATATCTATGGCTTAAACTCAAGCTTCAAGAAGCAATGACATACCAAAATTAAAACATGTAACCTGAGGCAGAAAAAAAACATTCACTGTATAGTTACTGAGATACTTCTCAGATTATTTCTGTAAACAAACATGCATCATCGCTACGCTAAAATGAAAATTCAAGACTGACCATATATAGCTACAGGAGTTCCATTCCTTTGAAGTCTATCCATTCAAAAGTATCATGATAGAGGTATTGTCTGTGTTGTGCATGACATGTCACTATTGGAAACAACCATGCCTATATGGTAGTGCATTAGGTTGATGGTTTTCTGTGGTTTTCTGTGGATTTTGTCTTTAAAATTAAAGGTTTTGTTTGAAAAATAATTGAGAGTGACAATTCAGGACAACATCAAGTTTTTACCCACAGAGGAAGTAACAGCTGTGCTCTTGACACCTTGCCAAAACAGCTATCTGTAACATATTTTATAGTTAGCCTGGACAGATGCCTTTTTAGTGATTCTTCAGGTTGGTGTCTCCTGGAACAGGACAAGATGTTATGCTAAAATATCTTTAAGCTATAAAGAAAAAGACGCTGTATTTGGGGAATACGCACAGGTCTCTAAAAGGCACGGAATTAGGCATATGCATAAGCATCTTACAGAGCTAAGAATGTAGTAAGTTTAACTTTCTCTTCAGTGGTCTACAGAAGTGAGAGGGGATTAGATTTCTACACCTCTGTTCATTCATTCAGATTCAAATAGACCACACTGTTATCAGGATTTACACATGGAAGTATATTCCTTCATGAGCACAGACTGTGTTTTTAACGCCCTTTTCTATCTTCCTAAATACCAAGGTTACCTTATTGGCACTGTGCAAGGTATCCGCTTGCACAGGCTGATCAAAGCTTACACCTAGCTCTCTATTGTTTCCTGCAGCAGAGAAGGCTTCGTTGTTCTGTACATCCTTGGGTTCATGCAGTGGAGTGTCCAGAACTGGTAAGGACTTCACATTGGAGACTTTAGGCATTGCACCAGGCAGTAAGGCTGCAGGGTTAATAGCTAAGTTAGCCTACAAAAAAGAGAAAACAAAAGCATACACACAAAAAGAGACTACATTAATATCACTCAAGAGCAAGTATGGCTCCAGAGAAACAGCAAGAACTAGCATATGCAGATGTTTAATTTCTACTTCCACAAGTGTCTGGCCTTTCTCTCACATCTACACACTTAACTAGTGTAAAGAGCTTCAGGAACAGCATGGCCTCGTTGTGTCAGACCAAACACTTATGCAGGTCGATACTCTGAGGACAACATCAAGAATGATATTGTGATATAGACAGTAATTCGTCATTTCCTGTCAAAAGAGGACATAATCAGAACCCCAAAGCCCTAAGAGTCTCTAGAAGTACTTTATTTTAAGTACTTAAGAGTACTTTAAGAGTTGAGAAGAATAGAAAGTCAAAGAGAAGCCCTCCCTCTGCCCCCCACAAGTAAAAGTGTTGTGCAGAATCAGGTTTGAAACAGGAGGGAGAAATAAGATTAAACATGCAATGCAGAAAAACATAACAGAAAATACACCATCTGAAAAAAAAATTGCAAGAGTAAAGTAAGAAAGTAAAAAGATTTTGTTTCAGTGAGAGCCAGTGAGGCAACGAAGATGTTTTCTTTTGACAGTCAAAATGCTAGTAAAGTTAATTACTTGTAGCTTTCCAATCCGAGACGAGGGTTCTTTGGTTTTAACGGGAAGAGGACCTGTAGATTTCTGCACAAAATTACACTGGATTAAACAAGTGGACAAGTTGTTATCAGCCAGACCATAGCTTGCATTTTAATACATCTACACAAAGCAGTTCACTGCTTGCCAATTTCTTCTGAAGATACCTTCATACCATCACATTATACTGACAGTTACAGTCACTCAAATTTCAGCTTCAGTTTCTCTTTGGCTATAGCCCCATCTTTATTGCCACATTCATTCCAGTCTCCTTCTACCCACTATTATACTTTGCCACAGTAACTCAACTTCCATCTTCTCTAGGTCATGCACCTGTCAAATAAAACTGACAGTTATCCTCCCTCCTTGCTTATTTCCTCTCGTAAGATCATCTGAAATCACGGTGACAGATCATGACTTTTTTCTGACTGGCTGTAATAGGACTTCAGTGACGATCACAAGGAAGCCGAAAGGACAAAAAAATTATAAATAGTATCCCTCAGTCTCCAACAGGAGAACAGCTTTACGGAAGTGAGCACTGCTCTACAGAAAGCAGACCAACAATGACAGAAATAAGTCAGGACTGAAAGAGTAAGAGCAGCTGTTTGATCTGAAGACTTCGATGAATTCTAGGACTTGGGAATGAACCAAATCAACTGAAGTGCTCCTCCCAGGGTTTGTTCACTGTAAGACTCTAGTTTTCATATTTCTGTGAGCTAGGCTGTACACTGCTGTTGGTATGACTGGGCAGTTGGAGCTCCTTCAGCCATGTTTAAGTAACTGAGAATTTGCAAGCATTATGGCACCGATTTGGGGGTCATAATAGCAAGACAGAAGAATTTTAGTGTCTGAGGGGATTGTTCTCCCCTTAAATGCCTGTGCTGTTCAGCTGAATCTCAGACAGGCTGAGATCATTCCTATACCAGGTTGCCAGTATTAAAAAAAAAAAAAAAAAAAAAAAAAAAAAAAAAAGGAGGTGAGTGTGGTTCAACAATTCAAGAAATACTTCACCATAAGGGAAGACAAGCTAATTAACTAGCCCTACACACTTGCTCTGTGTTCCTCAGCCCAGGGGAGAAAAAAAACAACACCCACTCTTCACAATGAAAAGATGATCTCCTACAGATGGAAATCCAACAGGCAGGTCTGATAAAGCACAAGCCAGAATTAAGATCCAGACTGCCTCTCCCAGAGACCATTGGTTAAGGACAAGAGTAGGAGTCTTGTTTGCGTATCATGAAGTCACAAGGATAAGATTTTTAGTAGGCACGGATTTGTGCTGCACGCCCTGATGTCCTTTGTGAGAAAGCCTACCTATACTTTACACTAAAGATCACACTCACTTTAACAGACACTCAAATTTCAGAGATTTTCAATTCAACAGGACCTGAGGTGACATTCTTCCATGTCTGGAACTTTGTCCTTACAAGTGTGTGGGCAATGAATCAAATACTGTATCAATGCATTTAAACTTCTGGCTAGTAACTGCATCTGCTGCTAAGCAAAGACAAGTTTGGTCATGCATTGCTGCTTTGCAGCCGGTTAATCCAGGTATTAGTTTTGATCTTCTTGAGAGACTTAGTTGAAACATGATGTTATATTCTCCTTTTTCTTTGCATACTGTTCAAGGTACAATATTTAAGTACTTGCCTCTGTAGTTGCTGCTTTCAGACCTTCATTTTGTTTGGCACTTAAAGCATTTTCTAGAAGGTTACCGCTCTCCAAGGGTGGACTAGTACTGGCCTTAGATGTTTTCTTCTCAACTGTTTTCTGAAAGCATTAAGAGCACAAGTCAACATGCACTGGGTAAAAACCATGGTCTGCAGCTTGAAAAACTAAACAAGCAAAGCTTTTTAAAATCACTCTTGTACCTGAAAACTTGCTGCATCTTTTAACTCTGCAGTACACAGCAGGCATGTACTTTTAGATCTGCCATGACAAGGGCCTTTCACTCCTCCACTTCTTTAGCTTACCTCAACCTTTGTTGTCTATGTTAATGATAAAATAATGCGAATTTCAATAAAATTCAAAATGTATATATATATTTCCTCATGCACAGGACAGGAGGGAACATAAAAGCACAAAGCTAGCTAAGGAACACTGCTATTTTTATGTTTTCAAGCAAACAGGTTCCATATATAGCTGCCAAGCATTAATCACTTAAGACTACAGTCTTCAAAGAAATTCTTTCCAGGAACTGTTGCCAGTTTTCTATCTTAACTTCCAGCTATAGACATGAAAACAGACAAAAGTAAAAGTTGGATTCAATTTAATAAAGCTAAATACATTTAGAGTAGCAGTTTAGCATGCATGTTTGACTTTGAACCAC
The DNA here is from genome assembly GCA_013396675.1 of Eubucco bourcierii. Classification (NCBI taxonomy): domain Eukaryota; kingdom Metazoa; phylum Chordata; class Aves; order Piciformes; family Ramphastidae; genus Eubucco; species Eubucco bourcierii. The sequence goes on along the minus strand of VWZE01010037.1, from coordinate 9,356 downwards.
CTACAATACAATGTAGTTCAGTTCATTACTGCAACTGCTAACCCTCTAAAACCAATCCAGTTTTAGAGGATTTTAATACTGCACTCATTATCTTAAATCAAATCAATGTGCAGAAACTTTAATTACCTAAGAACTACATGCATGAGCTACAGGGAAGTAGTATTAGCAAACTATGCAATAAAACAACGTAACAATACAAACTCTACTACTACGGTTTCTGCTCAGATATGGTCTCCTATATCTAAGCCAGTGCCAGGACTGGAAGAGGGGAAAAAAAAACCAAACCAAAAAAACAAAACAACTCAACCCTCACATCCTAGCTTTGCCAGGTCTAACATATCTGTTTGTTCCCCATGTCTTCAGGGTCACAATGGTCACTTTTATTCTCTCAAAAAGATGTAAGAAGTCACTTCATTTCTTGTGGGAATCCATATGGAAAAAAAAAATTCCATGCATTTATTTCCAACATCTTTGAGGAGAAAGTTCTTCACTGAGAGTCACTGGCTGTTGGAATGGGCTGCCCAGGGAGGTGGTGGAGTCACCATCCCTGAAGGTGTTCAAGGTGCGTTTGGACGTGGCACTTGGTGCCATGGTCTAGTCTTGAGGTCTGTGGTGACGGGTTGGACTTGATGAGCTTTGAGGTCTCTTCCAACCCTGGTGATACTGTGATATAAGCCATTTATGCTAGAGGAACAGATACCTGAAGGTTTGGTTTTGAGGTACTGAAGAGATCATCCTCATCATCATCATCCCCAAAAAGCCCTCCTCCAGACGATGGTTTCAGGATACAGTTTGCAGACTAAAGAGACGAAGGATAAAGAAAAGACATGTCACAGATCAAAAGCACAACTCCTTCAGCCCATGATGTCCGGACTGATAATAGCACTTGTCCCTCCCTGGAACTCAAAGACTTCTAAGCTGTGTTCAAACAAGGAACAATGGTAGGCTGCACGCTTCAAAGAGCGGTTTTAAATAGCAGATTCAGTGGAGAACTTTGAACTCACCATCGACTTCTTGGGGTTGGCAAAGAGGTCAACATCTGGATCATTGTCCTTCTGAAGCTTGTGACTGAAGAGGAGTTCTTCATCTTGAAAGACTCCAGTGCTTTTGGGCCAAGCACTTTTCGGAGAAGCCTGCAAGGACAGGAAAGAAGTCCATACAGTGAGGAACTTCCTCTTCAAAGGAGGTTATCTGCTTAGTCATGTGGCAGGTTACAAGTCACCTAAGGCTACATTATGACTCTGCTAACAAAAAAACCCTGGTAACTTCAACTGCCAGTTATAAATTTTACTTTGACCAAATTTGCAAGATTTACAATTCAAATATTTGTGTTCGCAGTTCAATTTGATGAGAAAACATTAAGCAAAATGTATCTGTCTGTTGACCTGAGATGCAGCTGCTACTGTAAAATTTCCTTAGAAAGAAGAGAGGAAGAAAAAGAACAAAAGGCTTTCATTATGCTCCCATGGGTATAAGGTGAAGTTCGTACTTCAGTATGACTTTTACACCTTGAATTCTTCAGCTGAGGGTGCGGGATGAAGAAATGAGAGAAGGAGACTGTGGTTCATTATCTTCCTACGCTACTTTTATAAAGAAGACTAAAATAAAATCAGTTTTAAAAAATGAAGTTGAAGGTCTGCAAAGCTACCACTGTTGCTACGTTCCCTATTCCTCTCCCATTAAAGCAAGCACACCCCTTCGCAATGAACAAAACATATCGTTGGCCTTTGGCAAGAACTTGTATTTTCAAATTTGCTGGTTGGGGGTGAAAGAGTTCACAGTCAAACCTATCACATCATCAGTTCTCCACTATCTTGCACACCTCTACCAGCTGCTTGAACACGAAAAGCAATGCATTTCTATGATCATGGTCACTGTATGCACCCAGGCAAACAGCCCACTGAATGTCCAGGTAAAGGCCAGTATTAATGTTTCACTACCTAGCCATCTCCTTGGGATCTATGCAAATGAAAGATCATCTGTTAAGAGCCTGACTGAATGTCCAGTAGCATAACAGCAGACTCAGAATCCAAGCAGCGGAAAGAGTTATACAGTATTTATTTTTCCTACCAGCATGTAGCAAAAAGCTGTCAATTTATTGCAATGAGGAAATGTACAAAGGGATTCATGACCATGGGGAAGAGCAGGAATAATTTCTTGCCCAAGAATGTGGAAGTTCAGAACTAGAGAAAGATTGGCCTCCAAGACACGAAGAGGAGGAAGGGTAAAATCAAAACCCTGCCTAGATTACTAAAAGTAGAAGTAGCATTTTCTAGTGTTTGAGAACTTCCCTAGACTTACCACACTAATTTCTTTCTGTGCATTTTTAATGCCATCATCATCTTCCAGTCTCTCCTCTTCCTCCTCCTCAAACAGGCTTAACACTTTCTTAGTCTGGGTCTTGACATCATTCTCCAGAGCTGCTGGTGATGTAGCAAACAGATCTGAACTGGCTGGTTCTGAGGATGTTCCTGAAAAAGGCTGCAAATTAACAAATTCAGAAATTAGAGCCTGTTGTTTAGTTCCTTTGCCCAAAACCCCACTAATTTTTCTTGGTTAAATGCCAGCAGTGGTCAAAGTTCAGCAATCCATTATGAAGCAGCCAACTATATTAAACTAATTTTTCCTATGTAAACAGAATAGAAAAACGTAGACTAGCAAGAGAGAGTTGACAAAGAAGAGAACACACTTTATAGCTCTGAAGGAAGCTTAAGTTTCCTCCTGTACCCTACACTGTTGAGTGCTGTTGATAAGCAGCTTCCTGCATAAGGTTTCCTCCTCATCCGTAGGTCAGATTGCACATGCATCACAAGGCTATATTAAGCAAGGTACAAAGTTCATGCATCTTGGGTTTCTTCAGAGCAGGCAGCACTATCAGAACCTTGAACATGCTTAGGAAAGTGAAAAGCGTAACTGCTTTGGAAATTCATCAGCTTGTAATTCCCCAGTCACTCAGTAAGACCATGCCCAGGATTAAGTTTTGCTGAAGCATACAGTATCTTATAATGGAAGGCTCTGTTCATGTGAATAAAGATTACTCAACCCACTCTGAAGGAAAAACAAAACAGATTTTCCCCCCACCCCAAACCAATTCTCTTGGACAAGCAATTTCGCTACATAGAGACAGAGTTACTCTCTCCTTGGCAGCAGAACAGGCAATCTGGAAAAAAAACCCCAACCTGTCCCAGAGAATCACTGTTAGATTTTAAATTATTTTTTAAAGTTGAACCTTTAACAAACTCCAGATTAACAAAAGAAAATCCCTCACTTTTTCCTTTGTTTCCTGTCCTGCAACATCTGTTCTAGGCATAGGAACTGCTCCAGGTTCTTCTGGACACCACAGTGTATCTTCTATCTGGTTACACTTTGCTACGTTATCTGTCAGTTCATCCTTTTCCTCCTTTTCTTCTTCATTAAATAAAAGTGGTGCTTCTGGTGGTTCTACTTTCTCCTGCAAAATTAAGAGAATGTTCATGACACAAAATCAGTGAATATATAAGAAGCATATACCGCTGTGGGATAGCAGAGCTTGTCTGCCTTCTGCAGGGGTCCAGGACACTCACAACATGCTTGACTTATACTTTCCTTCCATGGACCATTCTGTTTTGTGACTTTTGATTTCTAGTTCTATGCTCTTGAGTGTGGTTGAAGGACAAAAAACTTAAGAAAAAAAAAAAAAAAAAAAAAAAAAGGAGGCAGTTACAAGCCTAGATTGGATGCCCTGCGAATGCTGTCTATTACTATTATGGGCCATGACAACTGTTTTCCTGGTACACAGAAAGGCAAAAGGGAGAGTGGGACAACACACACATATACAGGAATTTCCACTACAGATATAGCTGCATTAAGCTTTTGCAACTCCTACTCTCAGTTTCAAAGCACAAGCAGATGGGCTAAGGGTTGAGTTTGTAAGACAGAGCATAAGCATCCCCAGGTAAGTAAGAAGCCTGTAGACATATCTGAATCAGCTTAGATCAAGGTGACATAAAGGGTGAAGCCCTAACTTCATGGTCAGCAGTAAGCTATTTGTTCTTTTTAATGCTATTTTACGGTTGAGAGCTCTCAAAACTTCTTCAGGAAGGTCATTTAGCATAAACCAAACAAATTTATGACTAGTCCAGAAAAATTTTAAATCTCTATTTGGTTGATGGTATTAAGAAGTTTCATATGCAAGGGTTCAGCCTGCTCTGTTTCCATTCCTAATTTGCTAGAAGTACCACTGGTCAAAACAAGTTACATTTAGTACCCAACAAGGAAGATGGACTATAGAAAGACTATGTGTTCCACATTAGTTATAAAATAAAGGGGAGGTACCACTGCAGTCTTAGCAGCTGAAGGAAGTAGTGTTGATTGGGAGCTGAAGAGCAATTCTTCATTAATAGCATCATCTTCAAACAACAGTGATATCTTCTGTGGCTTTCTTTGGCTGCAGCACAAGAGAGGAGAAAGTAGAAGAGTCAGTGCAAAAGTTTCAGAGGCTACCCACTACATCTGCTTAAACCTAACACTTAGGACAATTATTTTGCAGCAAGTGGTCCCAAATACAGACTCTGCTTCCTCACAATGATTCTTCCACCCTCCCTTCCTGTCTGCACAGCTTTCTGCAGAATCAAAGATAAAAAAGGGGTGAAGAGGATTCTACATTGCAGGCATAGAAATGGATAGCCCAACTGGGTGGTGGCAAGAACAATGATCCAGCAGATAAACAAGAGGCAAAAGAACCCAGCCCTGCCCATTACTGCTCTACTCCTCAGCAGCAGTAGAAAGGAACAAGACTTTTAATCTATCCGTCTCTGCCCAATTTGGGGGGCACTGCAGACTGTTCTGAAAAAATTACCCCCCCTTTCTCTCCCCACCCAAGACTCTCACCTCTCTTTAGTGATTGCAAATAAATCCTCCTCATCCTCTTCCTCAAAGAGGCTCGTTTTCTTCATAGTTTTAGCCTGACTGACAGTGCTAGCAGGTTTTGTGGGGTCCTCTCTTTGGTCATCTTCAGAAGGAAGTTTCACTGGCTTGGAGACATTCCAGTGTTCCTTAAAAATAAAGAAGGCTTAAGGGTTTTTTTTGTCTTGGTAAAACCCATTCTCCCATCTTCTCTACAAGGTAAAACACTCCATCACCTTGGCAGTCCTATCTCTCTACTAATTTATGTTCCTGTCTGTCTGTTAGCTGCTGCAATCTAACACTGCTCAGACTCTGCAGAGGGCCTGGCCAGCTTTTAGCATTTACACAGTAAAACAGGGTACGCACACCTTACTCTTACGGTTGTTACTGAAAACTAAAATCAGTGCCAACATCTCAGGAGTAAGGTCACCCAGCAGAATGTGATTTGAAACAGGTAAGTAGCAATTTTAATGTATGTATGAGGTAAAAAAAAACCACCCAAAAACCGACAAAAACACCCAACCAAAACCAACCAAGAGAACCCAAACCAAAAAACCAAAACACCAACATAAAAATAACTCCAAACCCAAACAAAACAAGGAGAAACATAACACCTGTGCTCAAGACACTTCATTATTAGAGTGCATGATGCTACACTCTTAATTCCTCAACATTCAAACACAGTACTTCCCACCTCCAAGATACAGTACTTTCTCAAGCCTACCCACTGAGTAAGTCTAAAATCTACATTAAACATAAACATTTCTGGGGTTGGGAGAGTTTTGTGGTTATGTTTTTTCTTATTCCCATAATTTCAAATGGTTTGTCCCATTCCTCACCTCTGTTCATCCCCTTTCTGAAAGGGACTACAGACATGCTAGAAGTATGCATTTGGTTCTACATTAAGATAAAAATGCATCAAGAGATATCACCAACAAGCAATGACAGGGCAGGTAACAAAAATCAAGTCTACACAAAAGAGTAATTTTGGGGGATAAGAAGCATAGGAAGAGTCTGGATCCTATTTATGCAAGTTAATTCAGAGACTATCCAGACAAGTTTCATTTATTTGGTGTCTCTTTAGCTTTCATTTTAGATGCAGGACAACAGCTAATCTATCCCCAGAAGAGACCTGTTCTCTGGAAACCTTAGTTCATTTTTCAGTTTTTCCCATTCCTAGATTAAAAAAAAAACACAAACGCAAACCTGCCCCAAAAGTCAAAAAAACACCCAAACACAAAAATCCAAACCAAAACTTACCACATATCTATCTAGAACTTCTAAAGCTTCCCTACAGAAATTAAAAAAGAGTAATCTTATTTTCCTCTCTCATACTTTTTTTGGCAGCAGCCTACATTTGCTATTGATATTTCTATAAATTACATTGCAAATACAGATTTCCTCTTCAATGTGACTTCTGTTACCTAAATCCTGAGATAATTCATGCCAAGAACAGCTCCCTAAGCTGCAGACAAGTCATGGGATTGTACTGAGCATGGCATGTGGACACAGCAGAGTTCGACTGTGGTTCTCCTCTCAACAGTTTTATACTTTGCTTAGTATAAAGCCAGTAATCCCTTTCAACCAAATCTTACTCCTCAGTACCTCCTCATCACTGCTGAAGAATAAGCCAGAGGTTTTCTGGAGTGGTTTTGACTGTTTGGCTTTCTCTTCTGGAGCGTTTTCCTGTTGCTTGTTAGCAGGTACCACACCAAAGATATCCTTAAAGTAAGTAAAAAAAAAAAAATTTTTTTTTTTTTTTACATCAAAAATCAAAGGTTAAAGAAATGGTGTTTTGTGAAGCCTTTTCAAAGACAATTTCAAGTGTGATACAGTATTCTGGTACAGGAAATCCACAGCATTTGGTATGCCTGGAACTTGTAAGCACACAGTCTGGTTTTGGCCCAAGGATTCTCCATCATAACATTTGAGCAGCAACCAAAAAACACCACCCAGCAATTTTGTTGCACAACAGCTGACACAACAGGGCATTGTTTCTACAATTACACAATGAAATAGTAAACAAACCCTATTCTGAGAGGACAGGGCAAGAACCAGGACTTCTCACCTGAAGACACTTATGCAGATAATTATATAGGCTTCAGAATACGCAAAAATATATACTGATTTCATCACTCAGTTTAAACTTGAGTTCCATGACAAAATCTTTGCTATCTTGACAGCCAGTTCTGAACAGCCCTTATTCAGAATGGTGACCTGGAAGGAGCTCTGTCTTGATGAGGAAGACTTCACCTTGAGTTTCCAGAAGTTCTCTAAAGAGCCTGAGCAGGCCTTTCTACTTCAGATTAAGACTATAGGATAAGTTAACTCACCATGTAGGCTGCAGGACCAGAGCTAAAAGTTTTTTTGGAAGGTGTGTGGGAGGAAGAAGAGGGTAAAAAATAAGAAAAGCATACACTAGTTCAATTCTGTTATTTGTTCTTGCACAAACTGTCCTCCAACCTCAGTTTCTACGCTATCAGCCACAATTCTTACACGCTGAAAAGCAAGAAAAAAAAGGAATTTACCAGCCATGCCACAAGAGAAGTAAAGAGTGTAGAAAGTTCTAAATGCTGTTCTGAGGACACATTTACAGAGATATGTGAGCCTGTGGCTTGGTATCACAGGCCAGGATAAAAGTGTTTCCTGAAGCTCCTATCCATTCTGTTGCTTAGTTTTCTAGTCCTATCCACAAAGGATAATATCTTTCATATGATACGGACCAACTGCAAAATACTAAGACAGCAAGAACTCCCAAGAGTCCCTGATATAACAGTCCTCCATAATGCTGTCCACATTCTCAGACCTGCTACACAACGCAAGGCCAATTTAGCGCTCTTAATACAGTGCTCCATTTACAAACGTCTGAGTATTTCCTGCTGCATTGCAGTAGGTTGCACAGAACCATTTCCACACACAGGCAGTATCAGGAAGTGGTACTTACTTCTCCATCATCATCAAACAACGACAGTGGAGTTTTTGTCATGGACTTGCTGGCGGGGAGAGATGCAGCTTTGGACTTCATAGTTTTACTTGATAAAAACAAGTCCTGTGCAAACCAAAGAAATGTCACTTTGCAAAGCAGTGATACACTTTTAAGAATTTTTTAAAAGGAAAAATACGACAGTCCCATTTAAAGAAGTGTGCCTATGAAATACAAACAGACTGTCTTTTCTAGATGTGCCAATTATCTGAAGCTCTGCAGGGATTGCCTTCACCTTCACAGATTAATTGCTAGCTGGAAGTCGAGGATGCAAGACTAAATATATGAACTCTATTGTGATTCTTTATTTACTGTTCTTTTCCCTCTTCAGGTCTTCAATTTATGCCTGTACACATCACAGAAATTTAACTTTCTGAAGATAGGCAAAACATTGCCAGAGATTTCACTCTTGGAGAAGGAAGGAACTTTCACAATGGCTGCAAGTAGATTCATGGATGCCAGAGTTCCCTGTCCTACAGATAAAAAAATGCATTCCCCAGATACAAGTGGACTGAAGTCAGGGTGACTCAGATCATGAAATTTCTGAATAGAGTTATTAAAGAGTTACTCACTTCAGAATCCTCCTCATCAGAGAAGAGGCCCCTCTGTTTTCTTGGAGGTGTTTCAGGTAAAGTCTTGAAGTCCTCACCTGCAGACAGCTGTTGACCCTTTAGGATAAATATAGACACTACATCAGCATCCATGGGCAGGCACATTAATTACCCTCCGTAGGAGGTATGCTTCTGGCAGTGCCCCAGTAGTTGAAGGCACAGAACACAATCCATGGGCTGAAGTCCAATATCCATGTGCTGATTAAGTTCCTCACATGTAGCTAGAGCGGTGTAAGTGACTTGCAAGTCTTACTATAGACCTCCCCTCCTACCACCATCCTTCTCAGCAGGAAAATACATTCAGCAGCTCATGTCAGGCCCCCTTGTGAGTTAAATGAAAATGTTTAATAAGTCCTCCTCAATCCAGACAGGAGAAGAGTCACAGTAGCTCACTATGTTCAAATGGACAGTAAATACGCATAAAATGAATAATGTCTGCCATGGAGGAAAAAACAGCGCTACAACTTTCCTCAAGACACTTCTCTGAAAATGCAAGTGGAGTGGGCATGAGGAGGCTCACATATCTTTGTAAATGTGTCCTCAGAACAGCACTTAGAGTTTTCTACAACTTTGGCGTTTTCTGCTGTAAAGCATCTTTTTAAATACACTAAATACTGTACATACTTAGGTAGAACTGTGACATCCACCTTCCTGTCCCACAATACATGGAAGCACTGAGTTACCAGTTAAGTTACCATCAGCAGATAGTGTAAGTGCAGACAGCCTCCACAGCATAGAACTGTGATAACAAAGGTTCTTAAGTCAGGCTCTTATCATTTCAGCCATAAACTTCATAAACATTTTTTAATATCGGAGGCTTCTTCTTTTGCTCTCATTTCAATCCCACTGTGCTGGTTTGAGGCTAATTAGAATATTTT
>VWZE01010011.1:0-12953 GCA_013396675.1 Eubucco bourcierii | reverse complement strand
CCAGACTTCCTAGTCTGCTGGGGAAAGGAGGCAGACAATCTCTGACCTGGTCTTGATCTCCTCTGGATGATCTGTGTATCTCCAGGGCTTCCCATCTTGTGCAGGAAGCTTTCAGGTGCAGGCAGGATGTCTTGCTATGTGCATTCTCAGCACGATGTCACGCTGGCTATACAGGCTGATCACGTGGAGGGATTTAGAGCCTGTTCCTAGTAAACTCTTGGTAGGCAGTTTCCAGGCAGTTCAGGATACAATAAGGCAGTAACAAGCACGTAAGCACGAATACAGTGGCAGAGCACAGATACAACAGCAGAGCATGTTGTGTCACCTGTGCATCTCCTTTTATCTATACAGCCTGAGACTAATGGGCCTTTGGACACAGAATAGCCAATCAGAATGGCAGTTAGCCAAGCTTGACTGTATTAGGTGAAGCCATAGGCTTGCTTTACCCTCTTTAGGGCAGAACACAGGCCTTGCACAAGGCATACACAAGCTGAGCATGTGTACGTTGTTTACCACAGGATGCAAAACAAGTCTGGTTAGGGGCAGGGTCCTCAGACTCAGTGGCTCCTGGTTCTTTGTCCTCTTTCCTGTAGTTGCTTCTCCCCAAAACAGAAGAAGGGAGAGCAGAAAAAAACTTGTCTGGGCAAGCCAGGACATGCATAAGCCTATTTTGGCCTGCTTAGGCCTACCAGAACAGGTTAACAGTCTGAACCACAGAGGTTGTGATGGCCCCATACTTGAAGACATTCCAGGTCAAACTTGATGGGGCTCTGAGCAACCTGGTCTAGTTTGGAATGCCCCCCCTTCTCATGGGGGATTGGACAAGATAACCTTTGAGGATCCCTTCCAACCTGGTGCGTTCTATGATGATACTGTATGATACTCAAGAAGAGTAGTTGTTGTAATGCTGCTGATGCCTCCTCAACTGTTTATGCAAGTGGCTTTCCCATAGGACCATGCAGCAACTCTGCTGGCCCATCTGAGCATATAACAAGTAGGAGCAGCCTTCACTTATTACCTTCTGCCTTGCCTCCTCCGTGGTGTTCATGGCACAGGGCAGAGTTACACTCCTGAGCTAGTGTGGTGAATAGATTATTGTGATATGACAATGGTACTTGCTGTTCTCTCAAGTCAGTGCTTTCCCCTTCACCCAGGTACTAATTTTATGCCTGCTTCTCTAACATTAGCCTGGGAACTGTAAAGAAGATTAAGGAAAAAAGGGTAATCCCTGCATCCAAATATCTGCTTCCACAGTCTGGCACCATGAACTGCAATGCATTGATTTGTAAATGCACCAAGCATTGCATCAAGTACTGAAAGTTAAAAAAAAAGTAATACCGTGACTGGCTTGTGTGTGAATCCATGATGTGAATTTCTAGGTTTGGGACTTAGGTGCCTGCATGTTCTATTTTGTTTATTTTGCTTTTAAAAGCATTAACAATTCATATTGGGTTATGATGGGTTTCATAGTAAAGTCTTTGACATACCCTGAAAAATAATGGTGTGCTTTATGTTTTTGTATTCTTTTCAATCCTAGTGTTGTATCTAGTTACCAAATTTTTGATAGTTTAAAAGTTGGCTTCTGTCTTTGTAATTACAGTAGCCTGTGTAATAAAAGTGAGTGAAAGTTGAATTAGAAGTGCAGCTAATACTGTCCTATTTTGTAACTGTGTTTGTAACTTCATGATAAACTAAATGAGTGGAATATTGTGAAAAAATCTTGAAATATTGTCTGCTTTTCTGCTTGCATGCAGTAGAAAACATCAAGAACTTTTATATAATTCAGAGCAACACAGCAGGATTTGATCAAATAATCGGTGTAATCTGCTATCTTTATGTCAGATGGTTTTGTAAGTTATCTTTAAAGCAAACCTGTTCAAGTCATGTTTTGGTCAGGGTTATAATTACTTTATGGATGTTTCAGCATTTGTTACATTCTGTGTAGCCAGTGTGTGTTTGCAGTTTGAAACTACAGTTTAGCTTAAGTTATAGTTAACGTTTGAATGTAAAGCAATCTGTAGAATTTTCACATTGCAATATTTTGTCAGAGGTATTTTCCATTTTAACATTTTTTACCATTACATCTGTTTGCTTTAGTTTAGAAACATTCTGTTTGATAATGTGAGTATTGAACATCACAACATAGTTCTGTATTTTGAGAGTAGATACCTGTAGATGGGATTTGTTACAATAGCACATACTTTATTCTCTAGCCTGATTTGTGACATATTTCTAATTTGCTATTTTAATAATAACAGCTGATAAACAGTTCTTTGTGAGCTCAGTTTGGGAGCACAGCTTGCCTTGTTCCAAAGTCACAGAAAAGTGTTTTTAACAAAAGGAGTCCTCACTTTAAAGAATATATATTTAAATTCTACAAGGTCAGTAGCTGTTAAATAAGGAAATACGAAAGGCAAAGATGAAATACTGTTATGATATGAACTCTAGCGGCTCATCTGCTTCTGACAGGATGGTAGTAAGAGTTTTCGCAGGCATTTTGAGTGGTAATATAAAAAAAGATTTTGCATGTTTCTGAAGAAGTTACCCAACTGTTGTTTGAGGTGGGAGAAAACAGTTTCTGGCTGAAAGATTTGCAGAAGTGGAATGGAGGCTGACAAATGGAAATAAGGTGTAAACTAAGTAGCACATAGGAAAATACAGACACTAACAGAAAATTTGGTCCTGTTCTCATTTTTATATTGTTTGTTGACTTTTTTTTTTTTTTGGGGGGGGGGGTTTAAGTATCACCTTTTTTTATGTTTTTGAATAGTACATTTCCCCTTCTTTTTATGTCAAATTGCACTCTTAGTGCACGTTGAATTATTTTTCTTGTAATTTCATTATGGTGAAGTGATAAACCCAGAAAATTTCAGACAATAATCTGGCAATTGTAACTTAATCTCAAACACCGAGAACTGAGTTTTCGCAGTGTCATAGTTGTCATCTAGAAGCTTTTGTTTTCTTGAAAGTAGATCTTTTAAATACCTAGGGTGATGCCTAGTTGTCATTATTCTAGTCATGTTGTCGTAATAGGTAGTCATATGTCTAAAGTGGTTTGCAGCCTGAAAGTTTAAAAAACAAAACCAAACCAAAAAACTATGGTGGAGTGGGAAGGTAGAAGAAGGTTCAGCTGAAAGTTTCTACCTGCCTGTGGTGAATCTTTCTAAAAGGAAAACTTGTGCTATCAGTTCTGTTGTATTGAAGGATCTGGCTTTGACTTTGATTTCTTTAAAGTGTTTAGTGTGCTTAAATGAAGTACAGATGCTTAAGTCCCACTTATCTGTATTACTCAGTGTTTATTTTTAACCAAATTTTTGCTATGGGAATATGAAGGAATGAAGAAAGGTGGTATTTCTTGTGTAGATAGAATAATATAACTACAATTTTATTAGACAACAGTAAAGATATGTTGTGAGACCAGATCACAGTAGAAGTATGTGTAATATGGCAGAACTACTCTTATAAGAGCAACTAGCTGAGTAGAATTGTTTAGCCTTGTTAATGCTTAACCCTTTGTTATTAGTTGTCATTTGTCACAGTGTAGTTCCAGAGATGTAGCTGTGGCATTTGTTGGAACGTACCAGCTTTGCTAAGTTATTTGATAGTATTTGCTTGCTCCTTGTGTAACTCACAGAAAATAAAATATTTTCTCTGGTTCAGATACTGGCTATCTGTAGGAAATACTTATTCTGAAGTTTGGAGTGCCCTTACCCCAAGAGACCGTGACCTAATATGTAATACAGATAATTCTATTTATTTTGTCAGTTCCATCTAGATGCAGGAATTGTGTTTCTTTTGTCAGCAGGATTGCAGTGCTATGACTGAAAAACATGCTTTTACCACTTGTTACCTATGCAACCTAATTTAATTTGTTGAGAATTCTGTGTTTTCTGTTAGAGTTGTTTTGTTTAATTTGCTATATACTAAAAAAAAAAGTTGCACTTTTGCTCTTTGAGGTTGAGATAATATATATATGTGGGGTTTTTTGTAATAGAGTTGATGATAAAAATCCACACTTATGCATACTTCAAAAAAACCTTTTTGCTGTGGTTCATTTTAGAATAATAATATAATTGAGGTACCTTTTTGCTGTATCTTCCAAGAAAACAATGTGATAATTATTGTAGTTAAAAGTAACTTAAATAGTTTTAATTAGCAGCAGTGAAATTTACTCCTAATAAAAATTCTACTGAACTCTTGTTTGGCTTTTAAATTAACTCTACTAAATTACACTTCACATATTTTGTAGATGCACGTGTAGTAGTAGTATGCTTGCTAATATTCAACATGTTACTAACTTCTGTGACTATTCTGGCTTTTCATACGGATCTGCTTAAAGTTTAAGGTGTGCTTGCTTATTTTTTTTTATATGAACCAGTAGGATGGTTGGGCTAGGTTGCCTTTAGTGGTCCCTCCCAACCCAATGCATTGTATGATTCTGTATTAATTTTGTAAGAGTATAAGATTTCACAGATGAATCATAGAATGGCTTAGGTTGGAAGGGACCTTGGAGATTGTGTACACCATCCTCCCTGCCATGTGCAGGGACATCTCTCATCTACACAGGGCTGCCCAACACTCTCAGGGAGGAGGCATCCACAACTTCCCATGGCATTCTATTCCAGAGTCTCTTCACCCTTGTACTGAAGAACCTCTTCCTAAGATCTGGTCTAAACCTTCTCTAGCTTAAATCCGTTATCTCTTGTCCTTCTGCTAGACACCCTTATGAAAAGTCCTTCTTTAGCCTTCCTCTACGATCCCTGCAGGTATTGGAAGGGAGCTGTAAGGTCCCCCTGCAAACTTCTCTAGGCTGACCAACCCCAGCTTCCTCAACTTAGCCTTGTAGCAGAGGTGTTCCAGCCCTTGGACTTGCTGCCACAGCTCTATATCCTCCTCATGATGGGGACACTAGAACTGGACACAGTATTTGAGGTGAGGTCTCACAAGAGCAAAGGGGAGTGACAAGGCATAATTCTGTTTTTTGGTTTTAAAATAGATTTGCTGCTTGTGAGTTGTGGTAGAAATAAGTCCTAGAGGAATCAGGCTGGATAGGCATACAGTGGCATAGCTAAGGAGGAAGGTCCTAATATAATGAGATTTGTAGCATTAAAGAGCATCAGGAGATTTGATGTGATTTTGACTTGAAATGGTTTAGAACTACCAAGTATAGGGCAGTTAAGACTGGAGTACAGAAAGTAAATGGGCAAACCTCAATGCTTTGAGAGGCTCAGTCTGTATTTGTTCTTTCAGTTTACTTGTCAGATATCTGTACAGTTTGTCCTTTCCGTATTTGAATGTACAGTGTGTTTGTGATTGCTATTTAATGGTTGTGTGTGCTATATATTTGTTTCGGGGGCAATTCCCTAGTTGAATGGTTTGCTTAAAAATTATTTTGGAGATTATGGGTTAAGTAGAGCTGTAGATTTGTCAACAGCCAGAGGAATTTAAGTATTGTAGCCATTTACAGACTGGATGTAGCCTTAGGTTGTTGGAAACATGCTCTGTCATAACAGAAGCTGTGCCGTTTTCCAGTGTGGTTGGTTGGTCTGTTGTGGACCATCCAGACCAGGGTGCAGAAAATCACTTTTCAGTGTTCACTGCTGGTATGAAAAAAAATCCAGGGAGTATTACCCACATGGCCAGAACTGCTTTTAAGTCTTGCCTTCTAGGGTGGAAACGAAAGTTTAATACATTATTTTCCTGGTCAGGAAAACAAGTTCTGTCTGATGGCTGTATTTGCATTGGTATGGTATTCGTATATGCTGTTTCAAATTTGCTACCATTTGACTATTTTCTTCTTAATTATGTTTACATTTGAATTAGAATTTTAGCAAATACAAAGAGATTATAGTAAGAAGCAAAAACCATTATGCACTTTAGTATTTCCTAATCCTTGTCTGGAAGGCTTTCAGCGTTAGTGTTGTGGAGTCATGGAATATTTGTTAGATGTGGTGAACACATTTTAGATGTTGCACAGAAACCTGACATTAACAGGTCTACTTGCAGTACGTAATTCAGTGTTGTAAATGTCTTTGCAGAGTTGGGTTTTAGGTTTCCAGAACATTTAGTGTAGACCATAGAAGGGTTTTTTAAGCTTTCTATTGCTTTGGATTCCAAGTAACATTTATTAATGTGTTTACTAAGTCATGATATGGCTTAATTTCTGACAGTGTCATTCTGTAATAGTGTTTGGTATGGCACATTTGTGAGCATATTATTTTTGTTTGGTCTGCTGCGTTCAGCCAAAAAAATACTGTATGCTTTCAAAGTATAATTACAAAGTTATGGATATCTCTTAGTAAGTACATATTCAGGTGCCAGGTAGGCTGAAGGTAATGCAGTAGATTTTATGTGAGCTTTAAGAATCAGATTTGGTTTTCTAAAAACTGGCGGTACTACTGAACTACGGTTAATTTGCACGTGAATTGAAATTAAGTATTCTCAGTGATGAAGAGGTGTGCTAGTTAGCTTTACCTCATTGCTTTGGATTTGTAGAGAAACTGTTTTCTGAAGAACTACACTGAATGTTCTTTTTATAATTTTTGTTTTTCAGAGGCCCAGAAGACACAATAAATGATTGTAAAATCCTTTTCATAGAAGAAATGTACAAGATTGAAAAGCCAGGAGCCTATCCGTTGACATTTGGAGATGGAGATTTCAAAAGTATGGGTTTTTAAGTTATTTGACTAGAAGTACGAAACTAATTAATGTTTCTGTAGAAAAATAAAAGGATAATCATGCAGAGGTAATAAAAATTGATTTGTGTGTTTGAGAAAGTAATAACATGGAATCTTTTTCTAGATTCCTTTTGTACAAGAATATTTGACGTCTCTGTTCAGAAACTTAAAATCTCAGTGCTGAGTCATAAGTGAACAGCTAATAATGTTCTAAAGAAATGCTATAGAATGAATTTGTAGTCTCACTTAAGTTCCTAGACAGGTGTCCAGGTTACCAAAACTGCTCTTGCAATTGACTTGTCATTTACACTTTTAATAAATTAATAAATGTCAAAGATATAGCCAACGTGTGGCGATGCACTTTAACTCTGTCATGTCAAAATTAAAAAACAAAACAAAACTTTGTGCAGAAACTGTCTTGTACTATGGAAAAAAATAATTAGTGTTTGTCTTGCATAACAATTGTCATACCTCCTCATCCTCCCCATAATCATAAGAAGGCGTTGGTGGCTGCTTACATATAAACAGTGTGACATTTTATCCTGAGTTTATAAATACAATAAAGTTAGGAGTAATAAATGTTTGTGATGGCAACACTGAGCAATTACACTGCAGCTCTACTACTAGGTATTGGAAATTAATATATGTATGACTCCTGACTCTAAGGCATTTTTTCAGAACCCTAGTTTAGTGCATGGGAACAAGTCTGCTTACTCTCTATTTCCTCGTTTAAAAACCCACGAATTTTCAGAGGAGCAAATAGCATTTGTTATTGTATTCTTAAAAATGTGAATTCTGTAAATGAACTTGCTACAATTTTTCATTACTTGTGATTTGCTTTCCTCAGATTACTCACAGAAGAAATTCACTGTGACATCTGTTTTTATCTTGGTTACATTAAATGCTTTTTCCAACATCTTAAAACCTGGTTTTATTTTAAGAAGTGTAGTATGAGAAATAAATATCAACATACAGATGCTCCTTTGCATTTATGTACCTACTCATTTTGTAACTGTTTATGAAACTTTTTAAAAGGGATATAAAATTATTACAATTTAGTTGTTCTCTGCAGCTGCTGTGTAGTGAATTGATTTTTTTGTGTGTGTGTGTGTGTGTTGAGGGGATGAATGATTACTTGCTGACTATACAGAATTTTCTACAGTGGCACAATCTGACCTGACACGAGTGTGTTCTATGGTAGAATCGTCAAATCATTTAGGTTGGAAAAGGCCATTAAGCCCAACCGTTAACCTAACAAAGTCCACTAAACCATGTCCCTACGTGCAATATCTACATGTCTTTTAAATACCGCCAAAGATAGTGACTCAGCTACTTTTCTGGGCAGCCTGTTCCAATGCTTTACAACCCTTTCAGTGAAGAAATTCTTCCTGTTATCCAATCTAAACCTTCTCTGGCCCTCTTGTCCTATCACTTGTTACTTGGAAGAAGAGATCAATCCCCACCTTGACAACCTTTCACGTGGTTGTAGAGAGTGATAAGGTTTCCCCTGAGCCTCCTCTGCTAGAATTGACTCTTTTCACTACAGAAATACANTCTCCAGGCTAAACAACCCCACTAGTCAAGGGCCTCCAACTGGACTGATCACAACCCTCTTGAGTTCTGCCCTTCATCCAGGTCTCAGGCCACCTTACTGTCTGTTGAACTTTCTAAGTTTGCTTGTGAAGATGTTAGGGGCGATAGTGTTCTAAGCCTTGCTGAAGTCAAGATAGACTACATCTACTGTCCTCCCTTCATCTGTCCATCCTTGTAGAAGGTTATTAGTTTAGTCAGACATGACTTTGTCTTGGCGACTCCATGTTTACTACTTATAATAACCTTCATTTCCTCCGTGTGGTCAGAATGAGCTATTTCATCCTTTTTCCAAGAATGGGGGTGAGGCTGACTGAGCTCTAGTTTCCTGAGTCTGTCTTCTGGTCCTTAGTGATGACTGGAGTGACACTGGCATTTTTGTAGTCCTCAGGCGTCTTCCCTATTCTCCAGGACCTTTCAAAGGTGATTGAGAGCATCAATGACTTCTGCCAGCTCACTCAGCACTTGCAGGTGCATCCCATCAGGACTGGATTTGTGGATATACAGTTCATTTGATTGATTGTCTAACTTGATCTTCCTTAATAGAGGGTGAGTCTTCCATCCTCCAGACTTCTGTTACATCCAAGGGCTGAGGACCTACCTTAATAATAAAGCACAGAAGGCATTCAATAACTCCATCATCTCTGTCTCCTGTCAGCAGGTCATCCATCTCGTATTTTGCTTTCCCTGACCTAGTGATGCAGTCAGTCTGTTGTAGAAGACCTCTAGATCAGTCAGACACAATTTGCCCTTGGTGGAGACCTGTTGGCTATTTTTAGTTGCCTTACTGTCTTCTGTATGCTATGACGTGTTTTCCAGCAGTCTGTTCTGTGACATTGCTGGGCACAGAGGTGAGGCTGGTCTGATCAGTAATTATCAGGTTGCTGGGTTTTACCTTTTTCAATAAAGAGTGTGATGAACCTTTTCCTTCAATCACCGAGGACTTTCTCTGACTGCCATGACTTTTCATATATGGTGGAGAGAAGTTTAGCAACCTGTTAGCCACTTCCCTCAACCCTGGGATACATCTAATTCAATCATGTGAATGATTTGCATATGTTCAAGTTCTTCAGGTGGTCTCAAACCGGATTTTTCACTTACAATGGGAGTGACTTCATTCCACCTGTCCCTGCCTTGAAGTTCAGGGACTTGGGAGGTGTGGAAGGAGAGATTCCTGATTAAAAATAGGCAAGGAAGAAGTACTGCCTGAGCCTTGTTCGTACTGGTTAGCACTAGTTCTCCTCCCTCATGAGGGCAGAGAGGGGAATGGGGAGACAGGTGCATTTTCTTGTTTTCCGACCAAACCACCTGTAGAAGACATTCTTTGCCAAGTTCATCACCAAACGTGCATTAGCTTTAGGGATCCTGTCCCTACACATCCCCTTGCTCTGTCCTGGGTATATATCCCTGATTCCACTGGATTTCCTTGTTACTGTTCTGTTTGACCAGGAAGTCCTTACTCTGTATTGCTGGTCTGCTGCACTACTTGGCTGGTTGCTCATGTGTGAAAATTGAGAGCTCCTGCACTCTTAGGAAAAATGTCCTTGCAGAGCTGCTGGGGCTTTTCTGCTTGTCTCTTTTTCCAGTTTGCCAGGGAATTCCATTCACCAATTCCTTAACTAACTAAAAGTGGTTTCCTAAAATTCAGCATCCTGTCTTCAATCTTTGTTTGGCCCATAACCATCAGGACTGTAAGTTACACCAGGGCATGTTAACTTCAACCCAGGCTGCCACTGGTCTTGATCTCTCCAATGAATTAGTATGTGCTGGTAAGCAACAGGTTCAGTAGTGCTTATTCTCTGGCTGTCACCTGGATTAAGAAATGGTCCTTGATGCTCTCCAGTATACTCCTGGACTGCTTATAGCTTGCCATGTCGCTTATCCAGCAGATGTCAGTGTGACCGAAGTCCTCTAGCAGGATCAGAGCCCGTAAGCATGATGCCCTCCACACTTACATAAGAACACTTAGTCACCAGGCTCCCCTTGAGCAGGTGGCAAACAATGAACACCAAACATGAGATACTTTTTCTTGTCTTGCCCTGTAATTTTCACCCACAAGCTTATGACATGTTCATTGCTGTTTTTCAAGGATGCCTCTGTGAAGTCAGTCCACAGAGGGCAAATTGCCAGCCCATATTTCCTTGCTGATCTGTTTATAGCCATCAGATGCAGCACTCCACTCATGTGATTTGTCTCGCCCATTTTCACTGATAGCTATTAGATCATAGCTTTGCAGCTGCACAATCACTTCCAGTTCCTCTTGTTACCCACACTACATTCATTACTGCAGAGATGTTTCAGCTGGACTATCAACAGTGTCATCTTTTTAGGGGAAAAAACCCTCTTTTCTTTGAGCCATTTCACAGGTGTTCCACTGTTGATTCCTAATACATTAGTAGCCCCCTGACTCTTTGGTACTCAAAACTCCATCCCTTTCCGTCTGTAAGCCTAATTGCTTCCACCTTTGAAAGTAAAAGTATTCTTCAGGGTCCTTCAGAAAGAGTGTAGCTATAGTGGTGCTCTTAATATTTCAACTCTCCTTGTAAGATTTCAGTCTGGAATTTTTCTACAAAAGATATTCCATAGATACTTATCCATGTGTATCAAATTTTCCATGAAGTCAGATTAGTTGGGAAGGCAAATTTTTCCTCAGCAGGAAGGAGCTGAGATTTCTGTAAATGCATAGTTACTCCTTTCTCACTACATTTAGGAAAAAACAGTATATAGAATCACAGAATGGTGTGTGTTGGAAGAGGTCTGTTAGAGCAGGATCATCTAGGGTGAATCACACAGGAGCATGTCCAGGTTGCTCTTTAGTTCCTTCAGACATGAAAGACTCCACAAACTATTCCAGTGTTCTACTACTTTCAAAGTAAAGATTTTTTTCCTTATGTTTATATGGAACCTCCTGTGTTGCAGTTTTTGCCTTTCTCCTCCTGTCCTGTCTTGGAATACCACTGAGAAGAGTCTGGCTCCATCCTGACACTTGCATTAATGAGATTCACCCTCATTCTCCTTCAAGCTAAACAGGCACAGCTCCCTCAGCCTTGTAAGGTAGATGTTCCAGTTCTCTAATCATCCACTGAACTCTTTCTTCTGTTGTTTCTTGTTCTTCTTGAACTGGGGAGCCCAAAACAGGGTGCAGTTCCAGATGAGGCCTCACCACAGCAGACTAGGTGAGGAGAACCTCCCTCCACCTGCTAGTCACAGTCTTAATGTGCCCCAGGATGCCCTAGACCTGCTTGGCCATGAAGGCGTTTTGTTGGCTCATGTTGAACTTACTGTGCACTGGGACTCCTAGGTCCTTTTTTCCCAGAGCTACTCTCTAGCAAGTAAGCTCCTAACCTGTAATGATACATGGGGGTTGTTCTAAAGCAGGTACAGTCCTCTACATTTATTCTTGTTGAATTTCTTTAGGTTTTTCCCTGCCCAACTCTCCAGCCTCTTCAGGTCTCACTGAATGGCAGCAGAGCCTTCAGGTGTGTCAGCCACTCCTCAGTTTCATATCATCAAAAATCATGCTGAGGGTACTTTGTCTCTTCATCCAGGTCCTTAGTGATATTGAACAGGACTCAACCCAGTACTGATCCCTGGGGAACACCAGCAGCCAAGGGCCTTCAACTAGGCTCCATGTCACTGATCACAACCCTCTGAGCTGTGTCCTTCAGTTAGTTCTCAGTCCTCTTCACTACCCAGTCATCCAGTTCACAGTTCTTAAGCTTGCCTGTGAGTTTGCTATGGGACGTGGTGTTGAAAGCCTTGCCGAAGTCAAGATAGACCACAACTGCTCCTCTTCCCTCATCTATCCATCCAGTCATGCCCTTGTAGAAGGCAGATTAGTCAGACATGACTTTGCCTTGATGATTCTATATTGGCTACTTGTGACAACCTTTATTTTTCTTCATGTACTTTGAGGTGATGGCTAGAACAAACTGTTCCATGACCTTTCCAGAGGTGGAGGTGAGGCTAACTGGTCTGGAGTTTCCTTAGTCTTCCTTCTTGTCCTTTTTGAATACTGGATTCCATCCCTCCCTCAGAAAAGGATGTCTCATTGTTTTCAGCCCCCAAACCTTTGCTACTACAGTAGCTAGAAGTTGATGTACTTCATGGGCCTGTCGCTGACTGCCCCCATGCCTCTGACTGGTAGAACTCCTCTGAATACATCAGTAATCCAGCTCATCTTTCTACTGAAGAATCAGCTAAATTAGATGCTTTGACTGCTTATGTTATCCAAGAAAACTAACTTAGAAGGAACTGATAAGCTATCTGAAAGCAGCAACATAGTGACTTATGGTGAAGAAAAATAAAAAATAAGTTTGCCCTTGTATACTGTTCACTTATGCTAATGAGAGANGAAGGGGGGATGGGGGGGAATATAAAATCTGTTGTCCTAAGGATTAAATCTTTCACCATGTGGGAACATGTGACATTTTCATAGATTTATTTCTTGTGCCCTTCTCTTTTTATCTAATATTCTGTCTGCGTAACTACTGTGGAAGGATATGGTCCTCCAAAAACAGAGTTTTAGGAAGATTGATTGTTTTCATTTTTGTACTGGATCTGCTCTTCAAAACTTTTTAATGAACTTACTTGTGACATCATGGGTATAGAATCATAGAATCATTTAGTTTGGAAAAGACCCTTGAGATTAAAAGGGAACAAGAAGAACTTCTACAGGTATATTAG
>VWZE01009913.1:683-12822 GCA_013396675.1 Eubucco bourcierii | reverse complement strand
CACCATAGGGAGGAGCTTCCTCAGCACGGGTTACTCCTCCCTCTGGAGGTGTTACACAGTCTGTGCCTTTCAGCCAATTGGTGATCACTTCCACCAGACCAGGTCGATCAAGATCACCCATTCGTGCTCTTTGGGTTATCAAAGTCATCCACTTAGACTGCCCAAGACGCTTTGCCCGAGAGACTGTGTTATCTATGATTTGAGTTCTTATTCTTAAACATCTCAACAAGCCTATGAGTGAAGTAGACATTACCATTGTTTTCCTTTCACATCCTATAATATAATTTTCTCTATTAAAGTATTCCAATTAGCCTCAAACAAGCACAGAGGGTGACACAACACTGAAACAGGCTGCCCAGGGAGGTTTTGTGGAGTCTCCTTGTCTGGAGATACTCAAAACCTGCCTCCTGTGTGTTTCTACTCTAGGTGATGCTGCTTTGGCAGGGAGGCTGGAGTAGATGATCTTTTGAGGTTCTTTTGTGCCTCTAACATTCTGTGATTCTGTGAATAGAAAACATAGGCATAGAAATGCATTTGGGAAGCAAGCTACAATGTTATGTGTAATTGCATTTTAACTTTTCTTCCTATAGGCATTTTTTTTTTATGTCTGTTAGATGAATCCAGGGCATGAAACTGTACTTCACTTGTGGGTAACCAAATCCTGTGGTTCTGTTGCAGATCTGGTGGATTTAGAAATACTATCCTTGCAAGTATATAAGTGTTTTGGTATCTCTTTTTACCCATTCTAATTATGATAATCGACATCTTCCTTAAGAATGTTACTCTTGAAAAAGAAGACATACTGCACAATTAATCTAGTGCAGTTACTTCTGTATTTGTTTGTGTGTGATATAGTGAAGAAATGTGAAGTGGTTGGTTTTACTTCTTTAGAGTATACTTCTTTAGGTACTTCATGATTAAAATGTTCTCTGAAAAACTATTTTAAGATGATGTGCATCTCATTTTGCTACTTTATTTTGCTATGTCACAAATATTTCATGTACACTCGTGATGAATTTGGACAAAACTCCAGTATGGCAACCCAGGCTGCATTCTTTATAGCTTCTTTTAATATAAATTTTCTTCTGTTTGTTTTTATCTTGAACCTGGGTTTATTTTTCTGTTAAGCTTACCTATATTTACAAATCTTCTGATTCTCTAAGACATGGTACATCTTCAACTTCCGATCAAGTCAACAGAATCTAAGTGAACTTTGCATTTTCTTGGAAGGAGCTTAGAGTCACATTATCAACTGTATTAATTCACAGTCCTTCTGCTTTCACTGTTGTGAGTTTGTGGTTGTAGAAGTCTTGAGTTTAAATTACAGGTTCTTTTCCAGTAGAATTGCTAACTGTTGAGACGAACATCAAGTAGTGTTGTTCTTTTTGTGTCATGTCTTTCCTAGCAGCAGGTTTAGTGTTCACTGTATACATCTACTAAGCATTAATTCTCTAGCTTTGTTTTAGTAAGAGGAGGTAGAGCAATGTGGTATGTTCCAGTGCAAGAATCTTAATTCCTACACAAACATAAGGCATAGAATTATCTACTTGAAGATAGAATGATCTGATAATAATTTGCTAGTGACATCTGCACAATAAAATAAGATTCTGATTACACTGGAAAAGTAAATGCAAAAGTTTTATGCTAACTATTCTGACATCATCAGAAAGCCATTATCATTCCTCCATGGAACGTTAAAATTTAATGATCTAATTTGGTCTTATCACATGCAATATAAATAAAAAATAACCCTATTAAGTATTCAGAGACCCATGCTGAACACAAACTTTTAAGTGCTATTTTCTGTAACTTAGACTTACACCACTAACATATGTTTTGCAAGAAATAAGGAAAGAATGTTAGGGGGAAAAAAATCCTCTGGTCATTTCAATCCTTTACTAGAAGGTGTTTGCCTGTTCTGTTGTCTCGTAGTTTAAATTCTTGTCTTGTTCCCACAATCCAGGTATGTAATTCAACATCAGTCTTTACTTTTGGGGAGAAAAAGCGTTAACGCAAGGACATAACTCCAGCTTTTGCCTTAACCAAATGAGAGTGATGATTCTTGGAGGGCAATATGGAGGGCAATATAAAGTATATTCATGTTAGAATTCCAGACTTGGACTGTGAGAGAAAGTTCCTGCAAATCAGAACTTAGGGTTGTATTATGTAAGTTTATGAATGTCTGGAGGGAAACATCACCTTGTTTGTGAGTGCACATGGCTGAATGTCAAGATGGTAGGTCTATTTTAGGCTTTGCAGCTGAGGATTTCAACTCCATTGTCAGTTCTTGAAAATGGAGTGGAAATACCCAGGAATTTGAATACTGCATTGAAATTGAACTAAATTCTGTTTGTAGAGTTGGGATTCTTAATTAAAACTATGATAGAACATAAGGTAAAATGTTCTTCAGTTGAAATACTGGTAACATTTATCTATGCAGCAAGCAAGGAACAGATCTAATGAAATCAGGGAAATGAGTAACATTCTGATTTGTCATCTTTAAGTTGGTTACTACATTGGGGTAGTTTTCTTTGATAGAAATGGTTTAACTGGATACACATAGAGCTAATACAGAGTTGATGCATAAATCCATTTCACTCTTTGAGAATGTTCTGTCTGATTAATAGACTTCATAGATTAAAAAGCAGCAGGATATCATACAGGACCATTTGTTCTGTATGACATTTGTTACTGAATCTCTGTCTGCCAAACACAAACCTCCTATAAAGGCCTGTCAGATGGAAAGACATGTAGTACAATATTCTTTTGTGTGAAATGCAGGCAGGAGGTTTTTGTGAAGTTAAAGCTATAAATTTCCATAGCAATCTTGTTTATATCAGGTAAAATAAGTGTGTTTTTAAAAAATTGACTAAAAACCAATAAAATAAGACATTTCATGGATATGATGGCACCTGAAATGTAGTATTTAGGGTTTTTTTATGCTCACCAAAAATCCTTAGAGAAAAATATTCATACTGTACATCCTAGATAAGCAGATTTTGAAGACACAAATCTGAATAGCTAATGGTTGTGAACACATGAAACAGCTACTCTTAATGAACTATTTATCCTGAATTTTGAGCCAAATCTGCAGGAAACTAGCCATATTTTTTTGTTTCCATATAGAAGCTTCATTAATTTTATTAGACTTTGTGACTACAGAAATTATTTCCTGGCAGACTTGTGTTAAAATGGAGGGGCGAATGGAATGAAATCTGGCTGATGCCCACTCATTAGTGGTGTCCTCTGTGGTTCAGTACCAGGGCCTCACCTCTTTAATATTTTTATTAATGATCTGGATGAGGGTATTGAATGCACCCTCAGTAACTTTGGAGATGACATCAATCTGGGTGGCTTTGTCAATTTGCTAGATAGTAGGGAGGCTTTGCATCAGGACCTGGACAGGTCATATCGATGGACCGAGGCTAATTGTATGAATTTCAACAAGACCAAGTGCCAGGTCCTCCAACTGGGTCACAATAACCCCATAGTATGCCACAGACTTGGGGATGTGTGGTTGGAAAACTGCAACTTGGAGAGCGACCTGGGGGTACTGGTTAATAGTTGACTAAATATGAGTTGGTAGAGTGCCCAGGTGGACAAGAAAGCCAATGCCATCCTGGCTGTTATTAGAAACACGGTGATCATTCATTTGTACTCAGCACTGATGAGGCCATACCTTGAGTATTGTGTTTAGTTCTGGGCCCCTCACTATAGGAAGGATATTGAGGTGCTGGAGCATGTCCAGAGAAGAGCAGTGAGACTCACAAAGGGCCTGGAACACACGTCCTATGAGGATCATGTGAGGGAGCTGGGGTTGTTCAGTCTGGAGAAGAGGAGGCTGAGAGGAGACCTCTTCGCCGTCTCTACAATTGCCTCAAGTGAAGTTGGAGTGACGAGGGAAAAGCCTCTTCTCCTTGATGGCAATTGAGAGGACTATAGGAAATGGTTACAAGGGGAAGTTTAGTGTCTTGGTTTGAAACAGTGTCTTAGAAACAGCTCTGGACAGAAGGAATTTACCCCAAAGGAGTAAATACTTGCACAGAATTGGAGGTTAAAGGGAACTACTATTTACAAAAGTAATCAAAATACAACAATACAAAAGGTACCAAAACACATATACACATTCAGAATCAATCCTGGCCTAGCCCCATTCCAAGCTTAAGCCTTGGGACAGGCCTCAACCAGCCAAACCTGTTTCCCTGCCGCACTCAGCCTCAACTCGCCCCAAGTGGGCCAGGTTACCCACTCACTAGGACCAGACCTCAATGTCCCCTGAGTAGGCCCAGTGGCATAGCACGAAATTAGTTTGCCAGCCAAGGCTGCTGAAGTCTGCAAACTCCCCCACAAATCAAGAGATAATCACTGCTGCGCATGCACGATTGGGGAAGAGAGGAGGGAGAAAAGGGGTGGCTGGGCATTCTGCCTCTTATATGTAGAGATACAGGAACAGGGACTAGAACCAACAGATTACAATATCCTGTGCCTCCCCCTAAGGACTTTCTAGTCTCTGGAGGATTTATATTTTTATGGTAGGACACTTAGTCCTAAACCAAACATTTAGGCTGGATAATCAGGAAGAATTTATTCAGTGAAAGGCTTATTAAACATTGGAATGGTTTGCCCAGGGCAGTGGTGGAGTCACCATGTTCAGGTGGTGTGTGGGACATGGTTTAGTGTTGACCTTTCACTGCCAGGTTTAGGATTGGGCTTGGACCATCTTGGAGGTCTTTTCCAACCAGATACATTCTGTAATTCTGTGAAATGTCTCCTATTCATATGGCACATATGGCAAAAAAAAAATTCAATAAGCAGCATGTCATGTCACTCTTGCAATCAGAATCCTGATGTTTTGTCAAGAATAAGAGACAATTGGTTGATGACAATTTCTGATTACTTTAGCATGTAATTATTGCAAGAAGGTACATAAGATCTTAAATGATAATTTTATTTTTTGCAGCCACCCAAAATGAATAATGATAATATGGCACATACTCTTCACTGCATTCTGTTTAATTGGAAAAAAAACCCCACAAAAAAACCCCTAAACTAAGCAAGCATACTGTTTTTGTAAGAGCAGTCATCATAGCACTGTGATGCCTTTTGAATCTACTTGTACAGACGATCATCATTTGGTAACTTTTTTCGTCGGGTTCCTTTTAATGGTCTTTACTCTTGCTTGAGAAGTTTGGAAGCCACCTCTCTTACACACCCTTTTGTCCTACCAATATTACAAAAGTGTTTTAAATAGTTCGACAGCACACATGTTTAAATGTTTGCAGTATATGCAATGTACATGCAGTGCATGTTTACTAAAGCATATTAAAAATAATTTAGTTTAAGCACATTCGCATGTTAAAAATCTTCCATTACTGGTAAAGAAAAGTTTTGGAACATGCTTCTTCACAAGCTCCTCATGCCAAGGAGTTGTGTTGTTACATGGTATAAATGGATATAAACGGATTAATAGTGCAGTCACGTAACCAAGAAAGTAATGATGTCCTAGCCCTGTCAGGTGGAAGACAGAGGTGGTGGGTTCATGGCTGTGGGAGGGGTTAAGTGCATATAGAAACCTCTTCCAAAAGGAAAAAAAAAAAAATTCTGGTTGTTGGAGACTTGCTTCTGGCAGGATTAACCCATCTTCCCAGTTGCCCATGCACAACTGATATGGAGCTCTAGGAACAGAGGACCAGACAGATGAGGATCCACACAGTTGCCCAGAGCATGTCAGCCAGTCCCACGATGTAGAACTAGTGCTACCAAGAAAAAAAGAACGGTGATAGTAGGGGATTTGCTTCTCAAGGGAACTGAGGGCCCTATGTACAGGCCTGATCCATCCCATAGGGAGGTCTGCTGCTTACCTGGGCATGGGTTAGGGATGTTTCTAAGAAACTCCTCAGTCTGGTGCAGCTACTGGATTACTACCTGCTACTGGTTATGCAGCTTGGGAGTGATGAGGTTATGGACAGAAGTACAAAAGCATTTAAAGAAGACTTCAGGGTTTTGGGAAGATTGCTTGAGGGCTTAGAAACACAGGTGGTGTTCTCCATCCCACTAGCAGGGATCAATATGATACAGTGAAAAAGATTCATGAGATGGATTCCTGGGTTCGTGCCTGGTGCCACCAGCAGAATTTTGGAGTTTAAATCATGGGTCAATTTACACGACACCAGGCCTGCTGGCAGCAGACAGGGTACAGCTCACTCAAAGGGTAGAAGGGTTTTATTATGGGAGTTGGACGGTCTCATTGGCAGTGCTTTAAACTAGAATGGAAGGGGGAAAGGGAAAGGAGCAAGCTTGCTGCAAGAGCATGTGAGGGAGCTGGAGTTGTTCAGTCTGAAGAAGAGGAGGCTGAGGGAAGACCTCACTGCTCTCTACACCTACCTGAAAGGAGGTTGGAGCAAGGAGAGGGCCAGCTTCATCTTTATGTCAAGCAACAGGTCTAGAAGAAATAGTTTCAAGAATCAGGCTGGATGCTAGGAAATATTTCTTTACAGAGAGGGTTATCAAACACCCTGGAGGTGTTTAAGAAGCATGTGGACCTGGCACTTAGGGACATGGTTTAGGATTGACCCCAACCTGGATCGACGATTGGACTGGATGATCTTTGAGGTCTCTTCCAGCCACATGTTTTCTGTAATTATGTTATATTTTTATGCATCTTAACCACACAGACCTCTGGTTGTACAATGTTCCCAACTTCAGACTATGATTGGAGGATCTTGTGTGAATGTATGAGTATGGGAGAAAGGCTATGGATGTATGCAACTGATATTTTACATAGCTGTACAGTTTTGGTTCTGAAATTATTTTAGTGTCCAGCAGTATATGGTAATAGTACTCTGCAATACCGAACTTGATTCTTGAAATAAAATTGATCATCAGCCTACTTCTGAAAAAAACTGATGGGAAGTCAATACTCTTATTGAGACAGTTGGGGCTCTGCAGCCTGGAGAAGAGAAGGCTTCGAGGGGACCTGATAGTAGCCTTCCAGTATCTGAAGGGGGCCTACAGGAAGGCTGGGGAGGGACTATTTACAAGGTCTTGCAATGACAGGACAAGGGGCAATGGGTTTAAACTGGCAGAGGGGAGATTTAGACTAGATGTTAGGAGGAAGTTCTTTACAGTGAGGGTGGTGAGGCACTGGAACAGGTTGCCCAGGGAGGTTGGGGCTGCTCCCTCCCTGGAGGTATTCAAGGCCAGACTGGACAAGGCCTTGAGTAGCCTGTACTAGTGGGAGGTGTCCCTGCCTACGACAGGGGGCTGGAACTAGATGATCCTTGAGATCCCTTCCAACCTTACCATTCTATGATTCTATGATTCCAGGTAATACTGATATTTGGAGATTCAGCTACACTAGATTTTGTAAGACAAAGATCTAATGGATCGATAGCAGTCCTGTTGTAGACTGGTTTAATAAAACGTGTTGGACCAAAGACATTGCAAGTAATTCTGGTACCTTAGGAAATGGTTTTCAATTCCTTATCTCCTAATCAGAGTTCAAGCTCTGCACTGAGCATTCTGTACCAGTTTTGTATTAATTCTTACTTAACACCTGGTGATACATAACTTTAACTTTTCTTTCTTGTTGTCTGACGAATACACAAATTAAGTAGATGCATCTTTTAGTAGTGGCAGAGTTACGGCATTTTTGATCTATGAAAAGCTTAACCAGTACTAGTATGGAATTGTTAGATCTTTTTTAGGAAAATTCCTGCTTTACATCCTTAGCGGACAGCATAGTAACTGTGATCACTGCAACAATATAGCTACTTAAGTGAGTAATGAAGTAATATTAATGACCCTGGAAACTACAGACCAGTCAGCCTCACCTCTGTGCCTGGCAAGATCATGGAGCAGATCCTGCTGAAAGTCCTGCTAAGGCAAATGGAAAACAAAGCAGAGGTGATTGGTGGGAACCAGCATGGCTTCACCAAGGGCAGATCTTGCCTGACAAATTTAGTGGCTTTCTATGATGAAGTCACAGCGACAGTGGACAAGGGAAAAGCAGCTGATGTCATCTACCTGGACCTGAGTAAAGCATTTGACTCTGTCCCACATGACATCCTGGTCACCAAACTGGAAAAACAGGGACTTGATGGGGGGAGCAGTGCTGGATAAGGAATTGGCTGGATGGTCGAACCCAGAGAGTGGTGATCAAAGGCACAATGTCCACCTGGAGACCAGTGACAAGTGGTGTCCCTCAGGGGTCAGTGCTGGGACCAGTGCTGTTTAACATCTTTGTCAGTGACATGGACAGAGGAATGGAGTGCACCCTCAGCAAGTTTGCAGATGACACCAAGCTGTGTGGCACAGTCGACTTGCTAGAGGGCAGGGATGCCATCCAGAGGGACCTGGACAGGCTGGAGAGTTGGGCCCAGGCCAACCTGATGAAATTCAATAAGGCCAAGTGTAAGGTCCTGCACCTGGGTAGGCACAATCCCAAGCACAAATACAGGCTGGGTGGTGAATGGCTGGAGAGCAGCCCTGAGGAAAAGGACCTTGGAGTCTGGGTTGATGAAAAGCTCAACATGAGTCTGCAGTGTGCACATGCAGCCCAGACAGCCAACCGAGTCCTAGGCTGCATCAAGAGAAGCGTGGCCAGCAGGGCAAGGGAGGTGATTCTGCCCCTTTACTCTGCTCTCGTCAGACCCCACCTGGAGTACTGTGTGCAGTTCTGGAACCCTCAGCACAGGAAGGACATGGAAGTGTTGGAGCGGGTCCAGAGGAGGGCCACAAAGATGATCAGAGGGCTGGAGTAGCTCTCCTATGAGGACAGGCTGAGGGAGTTGGGGCTCTTCAGCCTGGAGAAGAGAAGGCTTCGAGGGGACCTGATAGTAGCCTTCCAGTATCTGAAGGGGACCTACAGGAAGGCTGGGGAAGGATTATTTACAAGGTCCTGCAATGACAGGACAAGGGGCAATGGGCTTAAACTGGCAGAGGGGAGATTTAGACTAGATGTTAGGAGGAAGTTCTTTACAGTAAGGGTGGTGAGGCACTGGAACAGGTTGCCCAGGGAGGTTGTGGATGCTCCCTCCCTGGACGTGTTCAAGGCCAGATTGGATGAGGCCTTGAGTAGCCTGTACTAGTGGGAGGTGTCCCTGCCTATGGCAGGGGGTTGGAACTAGATGATCCTTGAGGTCCCTTCCAACCTTACCATTCTATGATTCTATGATTTATTTTCTTAACTTTATGGTGTGGTAAATTATCTGAGATAAGAGGAATGTTGATCATCACCTTCTGTCAAGTCCTTCATATGACTGTCACTCCTTCAGGAACAGTAAGTCAGAGAGACCTGTATTGTCAATGTAATTGTTTCTTCATTTATTTCTTCACTTGAGTGGAAGGAAATTCTATTACTTTGAATTGTTTTTGATGTTTGAGTTTGGTTTTTTTTGGTGTTTTGGTTTTTTTTTTCTTTCCCATTAGGTATTTAAATTGAATGCAATCTCTGTTTACACTGTGCCTTTCCCATTGTCTATCACATTTGTTAGCTGGAAACTCCTATTTTCCATAACTGTTTCCAGGTGTTTCTCTAGGATCTTCAGTGACAATTATGTATTTATTGATAAACCAGTGCTTGGTAGAAGGGACTTCACATCAGTGAGTCTGTTTTTTTTTGTTTTGTTTTGTTTTGTTTTGTTTTTGTTTTTGTTTTTGTATGAGAGCTTTAGTCAACAGAAACATATTCCATTTCTTTCAAAAATGTTTAAGGGTAGTTTCAGCCTGTTTTGGAAACATACTGCATGCAATGAATTTTGCTTTGGTTCAGCTACTCTTTCCTCTCGATGACAGGTAAAATACAAAGTGCTCTGGTTCAACTCTTGATTCATATTTTAGCAAGTTATGTGTTTGAGTAATTTAATTAGTTGAGCCCAGTATGCCAGAATAATGACAAAAGCCGAGTTGTGAGGTGATTCCATTCTTTCGATTCTTCCTTTTGAAGTTTAATTTGATTGAGTGCTTTTTCTTTGCATTGTTTCTGACAGGATACCTTTTTTTTTTTTTCCCCCATTTTTAAAATAAAACAATACTTCATTGCTGACTTAGTTTAGTTTTAAACAGTAGTAGAACATTGTATAGCAAGTTTCTTTTCTTTCCAACTTTTGTTAAAGAGCAAACAACATAAATAGATAACTGCAGATTACTAGCAATTCCTAGGGTTGTATTAGCTTTTAAAATATATGGTTGGACCATATTTTTTTTCTTAACTATTATTTTTCTACCATCTTTTTATTGATTCTTTTTGTAATACAATCAGAATAGTAGGAGAGACTTGAAAAAAAGTTATTTTGAGATCTGGAAAAATAATTCTCTTTTTCTTTGTTCACTTAATAAGGCCTAACATATGAAGCAAAAAATTGAAAATCAGATATATTCTAGTCTTAGTTCTGATTGTGGCTTGCCTTGTGATCTTGACAAGCAAGCATTTTTATGGTCTGATTTCTTCTCCTCAGTTATCAGGATAAAACATAAATGTTTGCAAAGCATTCTTAAATTCCTGAAATGAAGGTGTATGAAACTATAGGTTTTATAAATACTGTTCTGCTTCAATGAGCAAGAGTATAAATGAAGTAAGAATGAAGTGAGACAGAAACTTGCTTTAAGAGTCATGTTGTCAAAAAAATTACTATAGATTGTTAATCTATAATAAATTGGTTAAAGTTAGTTTTTGTAGTTCTTATTCTCTGAATTTCCTGTTAAGAATAATGCTTAATAATTGGAGCACTGAGGTTATTGATACATAAACAAAACAACAGTTGATTCATCCTGCTGTTTGACTTAGCATTTGCAGAATGTACAAGATGTACAGGAGTAATGAATTTTGGGCATCTAAGTCTTAAAACAATGAGCCAGGCTTTTACAGTAATTTACCATACGCCCTGGAGGAACTGAATGAATGTGATGGTGCTTTACATACTTCACATGACACTTGGCCACAGCTTTTCCCGCTCATTGGAATGTCATTGCTTCCTTCTCCTTCCCCCGGGCAGAAGTCATTATGTACTATGATTTACCATTGATAACATTAATTTGGTGGTTTTAACATCCTTTAATACAATGTTCTAAATACTAAAAGGTGAAACCTAACAAAAATAAAATGTGTCATGACATTTCAGAATATCCTCAAAACATTTAGAAAAAAATATTTTCTGAACTTTAAAAGATAATTTATCATTGTATTAATATAAGGGCAGGCTACTACTCCATTTGCTCTGCTTCGCTTCAGAAGCAACAGTGAGGAATGCACATTTCTAATCATTAGATGATTCTTTGTAGTACTTACTTTTCAACATGATCTGTCTGTGGGCATCACCATGTGGAAATACAATCATAACTTTTTATAATGGCAGCCAGGTGTAGACCTCTGTTATATTTGATTTGTGGAAAACAATGTGTCTATACTCATCTGCTTATATCACATGAATCTCTAATTATTCTTAAATCTGAATCTGAATTTTAAAAAGACTTCTGAAAGTTGTGAAAACAGTTTGGCTTTCTGGAACAAATAGCAACTTTGTGGTGTTGCATAGATGTTAAGGAGGGGTTGAATCTGGGTTATAAATGAATTGTAACAAGGCTGATATAAAAATAATAGATATTTTATTAAATAAAAAAAATTTCCCCAACTTATTTACAATTCACACAGATTCTAATATGCGGTTGGTAAAACTATCTTTGCAGAACGTATATATGTATTTAATAAAATTAATCTAAATGATTTTAAGAGACGTTTAGAAAAAGTGAACAGCTAGAAAGTCCTGCAGCACAAACTGCTGCCTTAAGACTAAACATAAACTTTCCTGAACTTCAGAAAGAGAATTTACTCACTGATTTGAGCCTCAGTATTAATAACTCAAAAGCATGGATGGAAACTTAAAATGATGAAAAATACAGTCCCTGCCNNNAAGGGCTCGGCTCTCGATCTAGAGCGGTGGACCGAAAAGTCCCAGTGTCACAAAGTTGCCATGGGGCTGTTTCTTGGGCTTGTCCAGCATCAAGTGGACTGGGGCTGGGCTGAACTCAGGCGGGCAGCTATACCCCAGCGCGGGGCTAGCCCTGCAGTCCCCTGGTTTGGCATGACAGACAGACAGGGTCAGGTCTGCCATTTGTGGGGAAAAGGCAAGTCCCCCGTTAT
>VWZE01009909.1:70985-87953 GCA_013396675.1 Eubucco bourcierii | reverse complement strand
AATACAGAAACACAACTCCCCTCCCAGAAATCAGAGTCCCCAGGAGGGGCTCCCAACCACCCTTCCACTTCTCCCAACCCCTCTGCCTTACCCCAGGGTTTGCCTTATGTGCAAGGTGAGTTTGGAGGATGGGCCAGGGGGGTTAGAAGCAGAGTGGTTGGTTAGGTTAGTAGAGATGTCCAGACCATGCCACAAGCAACCAGAGAGATAGAGACTCTCTGTGTGAGTCTGTGTATCTATGTTTGTGCTCTTGTTCTTAGCCATCTCAGCAAGCCTATGAGTGCAGCAGACATCACCACTGTTTGCTTCTCACAGCCTAGAATATAATTTTCTCCATTAAAATATTCCAATTAGCTTCAAAGCAGCGCAAGAATATTAGAACCCCTTGCTTTAAGTGATTTTGTTTAATGAAGATCTTCTGTGATTCTATGATTCTATATCTTCTTAACAAGCTGTGAAATGCATTTGGTCAGTGAAAGGATTTTAATGTCTCAGGCACAACGACTAGAGGAAGAAGGAAACTCTACCACTTGTGCAACATAATCCCCCCTAGCTCAGAGTCATCATGCTACAGCCAGCAAAGCTATGGGAGGCAGGTTTGCTCTTCTGACCAGATTGATGCTCTCTGTTAGAACTTGTAGCTGACAATGTGATTTTGGTTTTTGCAAAACTGGAGGCTGCTGTAGTCAGCAAGGGTTACCTTTCCAAAAGGGCAGCCATCACCTAACACCCTGAAGATGAATATTGCAAACTTCTGCTCCGAATGCACTTCCTGCACCAGCACTTTGGAAGCAATTGTTGCATCACAGACAATAATCATAGAATCATAGAATGGTAAAGTTGGAGGGGACCTCAAGGATCATCTAGTCCCAACCCCCTGCCATAGGCAGGGACACCTCCCATTAGTACAGGGCACTCAAGGACTCATCCAACATGGCCTTGAAGACTTCTCTGGGCAACCTGTGCCAGTGTCTCACCACCCTCACTGCAAACAACTTCCTCCTAAAAGCCACTTTCAGTCTCCCCTCTGACACTTCAAACCCATTGCCCCTTGTCCTGGCATTGCAAGACCTTGTCAATAGTCTCTCCCCAACCTTCCTGGAGCCCCCTTCAGATCCTGGAAGGCTACTCTAAGGTCTCCTGGAAGCCTTCTCCAGGCTGCNCCCTCCCTTGCCCTGCTGCCCACACTGCTCTTGCTGCAGCCCAGCACACAGTTGCTGTCTGGGCTGCACTCACACTGCAGCCTCATCTTCAGCTTTTCATCACCCCACACCCCCAGGGCCTGTTCCTCAGGGCTGCTCTCAGCCATTCCCCACCCAGCCTGCAGCTGTGCTTGGCATTGTGCCTACCCAGGTGCAGGACTTTACACTTGGCCTTGTTGAATGTCCTGAAGTTGGCCTGGGCACAGCTCTGCAGCCTGTGCAGGTCCCTCTGGATGGATCCCTGCCCTCTAGCAAGTCGACTGTGCCACACAGCTTGGTGCCAGCTGCACACTTGCTGAGGGTGCACTGATTCCTCTGTCCATGGCACTGACAAAGATGTCAAACAGCACTGGTGCCGGCATTGACCCCTGAGGGATGCCACAATCTAAACACAAACTCCTGGTCAAATATGTTATTACTCATTGCACAGGGAAGCAGTATAAGCAGTGTTGCCTTTATCAAATATGCAAAGGAATGATCACATTCTATCCATGTGGAATGGAATACCCCTGGAGGTGCTATTTTGGAAGACAATCTATACAGTACTCTTGGAGCACTGCTCTCTACTCTTGAAGACTTGCTCTTCACTCTCAAAAAAAATCTGGTGATTTTATAGGAGGGGTGAAACATGGACTTACAGCTTTGTAAAGTTTTTAAGTGCTTTGGGATTCTTTGTGTTTCAAAGCAGAGGGAAAAGATTAGATCATTTTCCTTTCGACAGTGGGTGGATCACTGCAAGAACAGTGTCTGTCTCCAGGGTTAATTTTATGTGTTTAGGTGAATGAAGGAGAAAACCAACAAAACAACTCTTGAGCATAGGCCAGTCCCTGGGAGATCAGCACTTTCGTCTGGGGGTGCAAAGGAAACACTACTTTTAGTTCACACTGGTGTGAAAAAATGACACTGTTGTCTATACCCTCCCATGCCATGGCTACAAGATTAAAACCACTGGGGGTTCTTGGAGCTTTCTACTTCTGTTATGCTTCACTTGCTTTCAGGAACTGATTTATTACTGCAACTGTAGAGGAGGAAGGGAAGGAGAGCTAAGCATTTTGTGTGCTCTGCATCTGGCAAGACATGAAACACTCCAATTTCAAGCATGAGACAGGTCACTGACAGTGACAGACATGGCTGGCAACATCTTAGTTCAGCAGCAGCAACTCATCATCTGAGCTGACTGTAATTGTCACCAGGTGACAAGTCACATTGTCTCTGGCTGTGGGGCTCCTGAGGAAATTATCACATGAAATTCTCCTATACAATGTGCTCTTTCCATTTGCTGGGATGAACTGACACCACAGCAAATCCCCCCTGCATTCCTTTTGACAGTTAATATGTCTATCAGACCTTCCTGAGCCTCACAGAAATCAGAGGATAAAGTCAACAAGCTTCTCCTCTCAGTGCCTGAAACCTGATCACTTTCAGTTAAAAGGGCTGAGAAATGCAGTAACTTCCATTGCACCCACTGATTCTGAGGGAAACGTTGGCAGCTGTCAATGCTTTGTGCCCTGCTCAAGGAGAGTGATGCCTTCCCTCCAACCAACCAGACAGCAATTAATATGATGCATCAAAAGCTGCAGTATATGTCTGACTCATAATGGACCCTCTGCTGATACACAGAACCCTGAGAACAAGCTGAGATATGTTAATGTTTTTAATGAATTGCAGTTGTATGGCCACAGAGGCCACACTGATCACTTCAAAGTCACAACCTAATCAAAGCACAAAATGAAACAATCTGCATTTGTCTCTTCCAAAATTGCTAAAATGATAAATATCAATATTGGTATTTCATGCACATTTCCAATGTTCAATACGTTTCCAGTACCAACTATCACTGCTCCTTTAATGATCCTTTATTTGGTGGAAACTTTCATGCCTTTGTCTCTTCCACTTTAGCACTTTAGTAGAATTTTCCTCCAATTAACTTTATTTTTTTCACACTACTGTGAAATCAGCAGAAGTGTTAGCAGGCATTGCTCCTAGCACTGCTGTGCAACTCTACAACAGTTCTTAGTAAAAAAATAAACTGCACACAGGACTGCAGGTGGGGTCTGAGGAGAGCAGAGCAAAGGGGCACAATCCCCTCCCTTGCCCTGCTGCCCACACTGCTCTTGCTGCAGCCCAGCACACAGTTGCTGTCTGGGCTGCACTCACACTGCAGCCTCATCTTCAGCTTTTCATCACCCGACACCCCCAGGACCTTTTCCTCAGGGCTGCTCTCAGCCATTCCCCACCCAGCCTGCAGCTGTGCTTGGCATTGTGCCTACCCAGATGCAGGACCTTACATTTGGCCTTGTTGAATTCCATGAGGTTGGCCTGGGCACAGCTCTGCAGCCTGTGCAGGTCCCTCTGGATGGATCCCTGCCCTCTAGCAAGTCGACTGTGCCACACAGCTTGGTGCCAGCTGCACACTTGCTGAGGCTGCACTGATTCCTCTGTCCATGGCACTGACAAAGATGTCAAACAGCACTGGTGCCAGCTCTGACTCCTGAGGGACACTACTTGGCACTGGTCTCCAGGTGGACATTGTGCCCTTGCTCACCATTAGAGAGTTATCAACTGCCATAAGGTTTCAGGTTTCTCTGAATAAACTCTATTCTGTCAGACACCTCTCATACATTATAGAATCATAGAACCATAGCATGGGAAGGTTGGAAGGGACCTCAAAGATCATCCAGTTCCAACCCTCTGCCATAGGCAGGGACACTTTCCACTAGCACAGCTCACTCAAGGCCTCCTCCAACCTGGCCTTGGACACCTCCAGGGAGGGAACAGCCACAACCTCCCTGGGCAACCTGCAATGCAATCTCTCAAGTGATCCTGTTCCATTAGGTCAATGTTATCTTGGTACCAGGGAGCAAACAACTGGATGTGGTTCTCCTGGCAGGAGCTGAAGACAGAGGAATAATCCCAGCAAAATGCTCACTGGAAGCACTTCTATTAATGCAATGCAGAGAGCAGTCTCCTTTGGCACAAGGGCGCTCTGCTGATTTTGGTAGTTGGGGATGGTTTGCTAAGAAAAGGAAACAGAGTTCCTTTTAATCCTGCCCCTATAGAAGCATAGTTGATTGCAAGTTCTAAGACCATGGAGGAAAGCAATTGCTGTTAGTTTTCCCTCACCTGTTCCAAGGAACAAGACATGGTACCTCCCATCAGCAGCGTTCACTCGATCCACCGCGATCTTCGTGTACTTGTAGTCCGCTCCTATCCGGATGATTAATGGCCTCTTGTGTATTGGATAAATGGGGTTGAACATCAAAGGGTGATTCCTGATGAAGGTCACAACATCATCTGGGAACTCTTTGGTTGTCCTCATGTTAGGTGTGAAGGCTCCTCCTGGGCACTGCAAGAAATGTATACATGGTAATGCTTACAGCACTTAGCACCTTTCAGAGAGGTTTCATCTCCGAGTCATTTACAAATATTGACTGAGAGTTGACAAAGTAAGTTCCCAAAAGAGCACTTCAGACTCTGACTTAAAGTGACTATGTTGCAGTAAAGGGAATGAAGTACTTGAACAGCTATGCTTGGAACTCTCCTTCTCTCTCAAGTGTTGGAGCCAGTCCAGAGGAGGCCACCAAGATGCTGAGAGGGCTGCAGCAGCTCTGCTGTGAGGACAGGCTGAGAGAGTTGGGGCTCTGCAGCCTGCAGAAGAGAAGGCTTCCAGGAGACCTTGGAGTAGCCTTCAGGATCTGAAGGGGGCTCCAGGAAGGCTGGGGAGGGACTATTGACAAGGTCTGGTAATGACAGGACAAGGAGCAATGGGTTTGAAGTGTCAGAGGGGACATTGAAAGTGGATGTTAGGAGGAAGTTGTTTGGAGTGAGGGTGGTGTGACACTGGCACAGGTTGCCCAGGGAGGTTGTGGTGCATTGGTGTGTTTCTGTGCTCCACAACCTCCCTGGAAGTCTTCTGTGCTCCTCAACCTCCCTGGAGGTGTTCCAGGCCAGGTTGGAGGAGGCCTTGATTACTAGCAGGAGGTGTCCCTGCCTATGGCAGGGGGTTGGAGCTAGATGATCTTTGAGGTCCCTTCCAACCTTACCATTCTATGATTAACCTCACTTCTTGTTGCTGCTCCTGAGCTTTCACATTTCCCCCTCACCAGATTTCTGAGCTGTGAAACTCTCCTTGGAGTATTGGAGCTATTCAGAAATATTTCAACACGTTTTTGCAGTTGGAAAATGTTGAATTGTTCAATCTGAAGCCTTTCATGGCAATGTGTTTATTTTGATGAGGATTGTCCTTAACTCTGGGTTGGAATTTCTGATCAAAACCACAGACAAAAATAGCTAAGAGCTTAGAAGGGGTGGTGGTGGAATCTACCTCAACTGAGTTCTGGTGTCCCAAAGTCAGGTGTTTTTCTTAGTTAGCCACCTAGGCTTCCCCTGTAGGCTGTAATTCAGACTAGATGCCCTGCTTTTAGCTGGCTACAATTACATCAAATGTGTCATACTCTGACTGCAGAGGAAACTGACTGGGGACATTATGAGTCATGTCTCCAACCTACCCATGGGAGCAACTTTTAAAATCTGGGCCTTCACCTCCCAGGGGATTCCTCTAACCACCTGCCAGAACTGCCCATTCTACCCCTCCTGCTAAAAGCTGTTCCATCTTGGTCACCTAATGAAGTATTCATCAGGCAATACCAGGAATCAAGCAGAGAGGGGACTGCAGCCTCAACCAGGTTTTAGAATCATCTTCTGGCTCAATTAGGATTTAACTATCTATAGAAGACAGAACAACTGTGATGGTTTGGGAGTTCCCTGCCCCCCCCACTCTTTGTAAAATCCCCCAGACTAGACTCAGCCAGCTGGAAGTTAAGGACTGAAGCTCTGTTTACAGCTCAGCACAATGTACAAGCAGAGATAGACACAACAGACAGGAATAGTTACAGACATAGACAAGTTAAAGGCAATACAGAAACACAACTCCCCTCCCAGAAATCAGAGTCCCCAGGAGGGGCTCCCAACCACCCTTCCACCTTCTCCCCACCCCTCTGCCTTACCCCAGGGTCTGCCTTATGTGCAAGGTGAGTTTGGAGGATGGGCCAGGGGGGTTAGAGCAGAGTGGTTAGTGAGGTTAGCAGAGAGGTCCAGACCAAGTCCATACAAAGCACTCTTTCACTCTTTCACTATCTTCTGCTGTCTTTTGCACTTCCACTGTCTTTTCACTCTTTTGCACTGTCTTTCACTATCCTTTGCACTTCCACTATCTTTTCAGTACCTTTCACTGCTTTTTGCACTTTCACTATGTTTTGAACTCTTTCACTATCTTTGGCACTCTTTCACTATATTTTGCACTTTCACTCTCTTTCAGTATCCTTTCACTATATTTCACTATCTTTTACACTGTGTTTGACTCTTTCCACTATCTTTCACTATCTTTTGCAATATCTTTCACTACCTTTTCACTATCCTTCACAATCTTTTGCAACAAGCCTACACACAAAATATATGCATGTAAATAAGATGAGTGTCACCTAATGAAGTCATTCTTACCACCTCTCCAGCAGAAAGAGTGATGATTAACATTTTGCATGACTTCCAGTTCACTCTGGATTTCCAGATACTACATGGTTTGTATGGCAAGCTGAGGAGTAAATCATAGCATCACAGAATGGCTTAGATTGGAGGAGACCATAGACATAATCTACTCCAACCTCCCTGCCATGGGCAGGGACACCTCTCAGCTAGGTTTAAAGCCTCATCCACGCTGGCCTTGAACACCCCCAGTGGGGACACATCCACAAACTCCCTTGGCAACTCATTCTAGAGTCTCACCACCCTTGTGCTTCAGAACTTCTTTCTAAAATCCAGTCTCAACCTACTCTGCCTCAGCTTAAAGCCATCCTCCCTTGTCCTATTGCTAGACAGCCTTAAGAACAGTCCCTCTCTACCCTTCCTGCAGGACTCCTTTAGATACTGCAAGGTAGTTCTAAGGTCCCTCTCAGAGGGAAGATTTAGACTGGATGTCAGGAGGAAGTTCTTTACAGTGAAGGTGGTGAGACACTGGCACAGGTTGCCCAGGGAGGTTGTGGTTGTTCCCTCCCTGGAGTTGTTCAAGGCCAGGTTGGAGGAGTCCTTGAGTGAGCTGTGCTAGTGGGAGGTGTCCCTGCCTATGGCAGAGGGTTGGAACTGGATGATCTTTGAGGTCCCTTCCAACCTTACCATTCTATGATTCTATGATTCTTCTCTTCTCCAGGCTGAACAATCCCAGCTCCCTCAGCCTATCCTAGCAGAATAAAATTGCACTGACTGCAGCTAAGCAACATACAGTCCTTTCTTAGTCTAAATAATACTTGTTTATGTATTAAACAAAGACAAGTTATTGGCAAGCCTGCATAAACATCTTTGTACTTACAGTGCCAGGTCGTGGGTATGGAATTCTGCCCTGATATGGAATCAGCTGGTGGTTGGGGCCCTCCTTGTGAGCAAAAGGCCCATTGAACACAGTCTGGATGTCAGACAGGTGATACACACACACGGCTGAGCCTTTAAATATGGAGCTGGAATACAGCAGGGAAAAGTTAGGATTGCAGTCTACCTAAGTGTGTGTAGCTAGTGTGTTACTTGCCATGATCCAGTGACAAAGGAGACCTGCAAAATAATGTAGCTTAAAGCTTCCATAGCATGGATTGAACACATCTAAAATCAGCTAACCTAGCTTCCCACCACAGCCCATGACACCTTAGGAGTTAACTCCTTTCTGAACACTGAACTGAAAAAAAGGAGGGCAAAAAGTTCTCACTGGTAGAATAAGAAAATTTCCTAATGTTGAATGAAAATGAAAAAGAAATAGAATCTGGTCCACATTACACCTTAGGAGCCCATGACACCTTAGGAGTTAACATCTTTCTGAACACTGAACTGAGCACAGGAAGGACATGGAACTGCTGAAGTGGCTCCAGAGGAGGCCACCAAGATGCTGAGAGGGCTGCAGCAGCTCTGCTGTGAGGACAGGCTGAGAGAGTTGGGGCTCTGCAGCAGGCAGAAGAGAAGGCTTCCAGGAGACTTTGGAGTAGCCTTCCAGGATCTGAAGGGGGCTCCAGGAAGGCTGGGCAGGGACTATTGACAAGGTCTTGTAATGCCAGGACAAGGGGCAATGGGTTTGAAGTGGCAGAGGGGAGATTGAAAGTGGATGTTAGGAGGAAGT
Source organism: Eubucco bourcierii (assembly GCA_013396675.1). NCBI lineage: Eukaryota > Metazoa > Chordata > Aves > Piciformes > Ramphastidae > Eubucco > Eubucco bourcierii. Next base: position 79,598 of record VWZE01009909.1, on the reverse strand, counting down.
TGTTTGGAGTGAGGGTGGTGAGACACTGGCACAGGTTGCCCAGGGAGGTTGTGGCTGCTCCCTCCCTGGAGGTGTTGAAGGCCAGGTAGGAGGAGGCCTTGAGTGAGCTGTGCTAGTGGGAGGTGTCCCTGCTATAGATTGGAACTGGATGATCCTTGAGGTCCCTTCCAACCTTACCATTCTATGATTGTACAAAAAGAGGGCAAAGAGTTCTCACTGGTAGAATAAGAAAGTTTTCTAATGTTGAACGAAAAAGAAATAGAAGTTGCTCCCCATTACACCTTAGGAGCCCATGACACCTTAGGAGTTAACACCTTTCTGAACACTGAACTGAAAAAAAAAGAGGGGGAAAAGTTCTCATTGGTAGAATAAGGAGGTTTTCTAATGTTGAATGAAAAAGAAATAGAATCTGGTCCCCATTAAATCAGTGGCAAAAAAATAACGCTGACTTCAGTGAAGTGAGGGTTCTACAAACGGCACTGCCAAGCCCAGCACAGGCTTCCATAAGTCTCTACCAATATTTTAACCACAGGACCTCCAGAAGCCTGCTAAAACCCATGGCTGAAGCATTAATGAAAACATCCAGTGCAGTTACAGTTGGTTAGAGCATTACTATCAGCTGCCAGTTTTTCTAAGCAAAACAAAGACAGGTTGTGGCTGGAAAGGAATTGCTCCTATGCAGTCCTCAAGTCCACCCACAAAACTGGCTTTGCAAAAATGTCGTTGAGGGGGCTGAAGTCTGACACTTTCTGAGGAGCGCTGGAGGTCATTTCTGAGAAGGGAACATTTTTTCCACTGCTGTGGCTTCAGCAAGAGCGCAGAGGTTTTTAAACAGCAATGAGCCCTGAATGGCCTCCATCACCCTGTGATGATGAAGGGTGCTAGGGGAATAACTTCCAGAGTGATGCTAGAGCTGACTGCAGTGAATTACCTCTTTTTTTTTTTTTCCTCTTTTTTTCACCTCTTTTTTCTTTCTATTTTATTTTTCTCTTTTCCCCCTCTTTTCTTCTCTATTTTTCCTTTTTTTCCTCCTTTTTTTCTCTTTCTTTTCTCTATTTATTATCTTTTTTCTCCTTTTTTCCTCTTTTCTTTCTTTTATTTTTCTCTTTTTTCCTCTTTTTTTCCCACTATTTCTTTCCTTTTTTTCCTCTTTTTCCTTTTTTTCTCTTTCTTTTCTCTATTGTTTCTTTTTTTCCTTTCTTTTTTTCTCTTTTTTCTCTTTTTTTCCTTTCTTTTATTTTTCTTGTTTTCTTGTATTGGAGTGGGTCCAGAGGAGGCCATGAAGATGCTCAGAGGGCTGCAGCAGCTCTGTTGTGAGGACAGACTGAGAGAGTTGGGGCTCTGCAGCCTGGAGAAGAGAAGGCTTGGTGTCCCTGCCTATGGCAGGGGGTTGGAACTGGATGATCCTTGAGGGCCCTTCCAACCTTACCAATCTATGATTCTATGATTCTGTGTTTCACTACCCTGAAGTAATTCAGGTTTTCAGTTCTAAATGAGTGACCATCTGCAGAAATGTTTTCCCAGTGCCAGCTGACAGGATGTGAGAGAGCAGCACAGCTCCAAGATGGCTATCAACAGGAATGATACTAAGACTGTTACTCCTGATGGCAAACAATGCTCACAGCAAACATATAAAAATGCACAGAAGAGCTTTGACCCAAACCATCACTTTTAGTTCCCTAGGCTAGGTTTTGTCAAATCTCCATTTACCTTGATGTTGTAAAAACTCCATACACAAGCATTGTCCTGGGGTTATCTGTCTCTAAAAGAAACACATCCTCTGTAAGAAAGAAAACAAACAAACAAAACACTTTAATACTAGCAACAACTTGATTTTCTATTTGAATTTATTACCCTTACAAAAAGTCCCTCTTCAACCTTCTTGCAGGATCCCCTCAGGTATTGCAAGACAGCTCTAAGGTTCCCCTGGAGTCTTCTCTTCTCCAGGCTGAACAAGCCCAGCTCCCTCAGCCTATCCTCAGAGCAGAGGTATTCCAGCCCTCCTCTGGACTCACTCCATCAGCTCTGTGCCCACTCACCTATTCCCTTCCAAACATTAATCCTTTAATTACATAATTCCTTTATGTAGTCAGAATTCATTACCCAGAGTCATTTACAAAGAACATTTTTTTTTCTTTCAATTTTAAATGTCCTGTGCAAGAGGAATTTTGTTAAGAATTTCTACAGAGCTAACATTTCACTGTCGCGACTGTGGAGTTGTATGAACATCAATAACTAAATATGCACAGGATGCAATATTTAGGTGAAACTTTTAAGGGCTGTTTTGGTTTTTTTTTTTTACATACCTAATTCATCAAAGTATGTTTCTGTTCCATCTTCATCCATCACTGAGCACACAAGCCTTGCTTTCAAGAAGGTTGTCCACTTGTTCACAAGACTACGCTGACCACCTGTGTCATTCTGCAATGGAAAATTACTTTTAGGGGGGAAAAAAGTACAATGCAGATAGTTTTTTACTGAGCTTTCCCACATTTTCCTCAGGTTAATCTGACTCATGCTCTAGATAATTAAATTCAACATGAAAATAGACAGACTTAAACAGTGGAGATGCAGGAATTAAATAGTTTTCTGTGCAGAATGTCAGGGTTGGGCTATCAGTCTTGGGAGGCTCAGGCTGTTGATTTTGTGTAGAAGCAGTGTGTGTGGGCATGATTCCAAAAGACTCTGCAGGTCTGTAGCACTCACTGGCACCTAGTGTGGAGCAGTCCATTCTGTCTCTCAAAGGACTGATAGTACTGCAGTGCTGACAGCAGTACAGCTGCAGTTGGCCCAGTAAGCCCTGTTGGTGCCTGTGATGCTATCAATTAAATTCAGAATTAATGGTTAGATTGGGACAAGCTAATTTTGCACTGTTGAGAGTCCTGCTAGCTTCACCCAGGGCTGGCTTGGTCACAGGTAGATCAATGATCTTTTCATTTCTCTCCATCTCTGGGAAACTGTAACTACAAAACCAGATAGGACAGCAGGTAGAGATGGCTCCTGTCTCATCCTGCTGGTGAGCACCTTAGGAAGGACATGGAAGTGTTGGAGTGGGTCCAGAGGAGGTCACAAAGATGCTCAGAGGGCTGCAGCAGCTCTGCTCTAAGGACAGGCTGAGAGAGTTGGGGCTCTGCAGTCTGCAGAAGAGAAGGCTTCCAGGAGACCTTAGAGTAGCCTTCCAGGATCTGAAGGGGGCTCCAGGAAGGCTGGGGAGGGACTATTGGCAAGGTCTTGCAATGCCAGGACAAGGGGCAATGGGTTTGAAGTGCAAGAGGGGAGACTGAAAGTGGATGTTAGGAGGAAGTTGTTTGCAGTGAGAGTGGTGAGACACTGGCACAGGTTGCCCAGGGAGGTTGTGGAGCACAGAAGCACCCAACGTGATCTTTGATCACGTTGGGTGCTTCTGTGCTCCACAACCTCCCTGAAGGTCTTCTGTGCTCCACAACCTCCCTGGAGGTGTTCAAGGCCAGGTTGGATGAGGCCTTGAGAGACCTGCACTAGTGAGAGGTGTCCCTGGGGGTTGGAGTTAGAGGATCTTTGAGGTCCCTTCCAACCCTCCCATTCTATGATTCTATGATCACATGTCTCATCACATTGCCAAAGAAGATTAACACAGCCTGAAACACAGGCAAACACCCTGCATAGCAGCACCACAAAGCACCACATTCTAAAGCAAAAAAACCCAACAGATTAAAGGCAGTAAATTCAAACATGCTCCCAATTATCTCCCTGAGCCTATCCAGAAGGAGTGAAGAGGCTAGCAGCAATTGATTTTACTCTTGTTAAAAGAAAAGAATCCATTTCACCAAAGATATTAATAGCTGCTTCAGTCAGTTTCATTTATAGTTGATTACAGACTTGAAAAGGGAAACAGAGACTGAGGAGCACTGTGATCATAAATTGATTACTGCACAGGAGGAGTCCCACATCCTGAGTTTAATTTTCCTGTGCACACTTTTAAAGTTAGGTTCACACACACACACCAATGCTAGAACTCACAAAGCACAGATACTGGACTAACAATATTTGAAAGTTAAATGAATCTGTTCAAATGCTTGGCCCTGATATTTAAAAAAAAAGTGTATTTGTGTGTGTGTGTGTGTGTGTGAAAGACTTCACTGTCTCATAACTGCTAACCAAGGCATGTAACTAATTTTTTTTGTTCCAAAGGACAGCACATTAGGAAATTCATCACTGGTAGCTTTTTGACTCAGTCAGAGAAATACAACAAATGCCTGAGTCTCTATTTCCATATCAGTATAGGTATAACCAGATAGACATAACAGACATAACATGGTCAGACCCTAGTTGTGTGTTAAGTAAAATCTTAATTATGAATGTGGAAGCTGAAACAGGAGATTTGTTTCCAACACAAATCAAAGGCTTTTCAATCATTTAGTCTTTTAGCTTCTCATGTCACACTAGCAGCTTGTCTCAACAATCTGGCAAACAAGATAGTTCTTACTGGGCATATTCTTGCAATCATTGAATGGATTTGCTTTGTGCTGCCACTGTTGTCTGTGAGCCTCTCTTTGAAGAAGAAGTAGATTTTGGCATCATTGGGGTCAGTGCCGTCAGGGATAACATGAGCATCCACGAAAATAGGCTCTGAAATGAAACAGGATACAAAAGAGATTAAACTGTGTGGAGTTCTGGAGCCCCCAGCACAGGAAGGACATGGAACTGTTGGAACAGGTCCAGAGGAGGCCACCAAGATGCTGAGAGGGCTGCAGCAGCTCTGCTGTGAGGACAGGTTGAGAGAGTTGGGGCTCTGCAGCCTGGAGAAGAGAAGGCTTCCAGGAGACCTTAGAGTAGCCTTCCAGGATCTGAAGGGGGCTCCAGGAAGGCTGGGGAGGGACTATTGACAAGGTCTTGTAATGCCAGGACAAGGGGCAATGGGTTTGAAGTGTCAGAGGGGAGACTGAAAGTGGATGTTAGGAGGAAGTTGTTTGCAGTGAGGGTGGTGAGACACTGGCACAGGTTGCCCAGAGAGGTTGTGGAGCACAGAAGCACCAAATGTGATCTTCGATCGTGTTGGGTGATTCTGTGCTCCACAACCTCCCTGGAGGTGTTCCAGGCCAGGTTGGATGAGGTCTTGAGTGAGCTGTACTAGTGGGAGGTGTCCCTGCCTATGGCAGGGGGTTGGAGTTGGATGATCTCTTAAGTCCCTTCCAACCTTAACCATTCTGTGATTCTCTGATTCTCTGTATCAGTAGAAACAATTAACGACTGAGCAATTGCTGAGCGCTTCAAGGTAATGCTATATAAAGCATATTGAGGTACTGCTGTGGCAGGTCAAGCTTTATGCTGTTGGCTCATGCTGATATACTCCAGGTATCCTCAGGTAAATGGTTTCTTGCTGGCAGCCTGAAGTTTCCATGTCCTTGCATTTTATCCCACAGCAAGGTGATACAAATGAAGCAGTAGCATTAGCTCACTGCAGAGAAGCCCATGAGGTGGAGAAACACAGGAGACAGTGAACCTTTGCAATTTGTATTTTAGAATCACAGAATGGTAAGGTTGGAAGGGACCTCAAGGATCATTTAGTTCCAACCCCCTGCCATAGGCAGGGACACCTCCCACTAGCACAGCTCACTCAAGGCCTCCTCCTACCTGGCCTTGAACACCTCCCTGGGCAGCCTGTTCCAGTGTCTCACCACCCTCACTGTAAAGAACTGAGGGAAGTCCCTCCCCAGCCTTCCTGTAGCCTCCTTCAGAAACTGGAAGGCTGCTATATACTTTGCTGCATGACCTCATAAATTAAATTCAGAGAAAAGCTCTTCAAAAGACAATCCCTTCATTGGAAGCAAAACAAAGAAGAATTTCTGTGAGATCCATTAGAAGCTTGGTTAAAACAAAAGCATCTCACCACTCAACCACTTGGAGTTGTGCTGGTCAGTTCTCACTGCATTCCTCCTGGTCAGACTCCGAAAGATGGCTGCATCTGTGCCCATGAAATCAATATACATGCCTGAAAAAAGCTCCTCATCTGCAGAGAGTTGAAATGGAAGAGGAGAGGGGAGGAAGGAAACACATTGTTATGGTTTTCAGGATATCCACATTTACTCATCGTTTTTTACATGAAGTCCATCAGCTCTTTCTTCACACAGGAAGTCTACACAGATAAATCCTGGGTCATGGGAATGGGGTTCCCCTGAGAATGGGGTTCCCCTGTGATTTACAGAGGCACAATCTGGAATGCACAAGAATCACTGGATTTTTCTTGAAGACTTTAGGGAAGTGCATAACCAAAAGCAATGACAGAACCGAGTCTGTGGTGAACCTTTCTTTGGTAAGACATTTAGCTGTGTGCTGGTTTGGAGCTAATTGGAATATTTTTATGAAAAGAATTAGAATGTAGGCTAAGAAAAGCAAACAGTGGTGATGTCTGCTGCACTCATAGGCTTGCTGGGATGTACAAGAATAAGAACACAAACATAGATAAGACACTCACACAGAGAGTCTGTCTCTCTGGTTGCTTGTGGCTTGGTCTGGACCTCCATGCTAACCTAACTAACCACTCTGCTTCTAACGTCCCTGGTCCATCCTCCAAACTCACCTTGCATGTAAGGCAGACCCTGGGGTAAGGTAGAGGGGTGGGGAGAAGGTGGAAGGGTGGTTGGGAGCCCCTCCTGGGGACTCTGATTGCTGGGAGGGGAATTGTGTTTCTGTATTGCCTTTAACTTGTCTATGTCTGTAACTATTCCTGTCTGTTGTGTGTATCTCTGCTTGTACATTGTGCTGAGCTGTAAATAGAGCTTCAGTCCTTAACTTCCAGCTGGCTGAGTCTAGTCTGGGAGATTTTATAAAGTGTGGGGGGGCAGGGAACTCCCAAACCATCACAAATTGTTCACTTTCACTGCTAAGGATCACTGGAAACTGGGCCTGTTGTTATCAGAATGAATCACATTCAATTTTTTAAGTACATACTTCAAAAAGCATTTTTGTTGTGGGAGTAGACTAAATGACTGGGTTGAATTTATTGCTAGTGTCAACTGGCATAACATCAATTGCAGAAATGGAACACTGCCATATTTTTACCAGCAAGTGTTGTCAAGGCTGCTTAGGGCAGCTTGGAGCTTGACTTTTGCACTGCAGCAGGCAGACAATCATATTATAGCAGCCTTCCAGTATCTGAAGGGGGCTACAGGAAGGCTGGGGAGGGACTGTTGACAAGGTCTGGTAATGCCACGACAAGGGCAATGGGTTTGAAGTGGCAGAGGGGAGACTGAAAGTGGATGTTAGGAGGAAGTTGTTTGCAGTGAGGGTGGTGAGACACTGGCACAGGTTGCCCAGGGAGGTGTTCAAGACCAGGTTGGAGGAGGCCTTGAGTGAGCTGTACTAGTGGGAGGTGTCCCTACCTGTGGCAGGGGGATGGAACTGGATGATCTTTGAGGTCCCTTCCAACCTTACCATTCTACTATTCTATGATTCTGTGATATTACTGAACTTACAGAGCAATGTGGAGCAGCAATTGTTTCCTTTTATGTACTTGGTTCTAAGGACAGTGTCTTGGACAGAATTAGCCATGCAACTCCTTGCATTAACACAACTTGGACTTCTGTGCAGGCCTAAAAACACAGCCCATCAGTCAGGCTGTGTATCTGAGTTTGTGTGAGGCTGTGCACGTGCATAAATACACACAGATATAATTATAATTGTAATTACACAAACTATCATTTTCTACTCTGTGAGTAACCAAACAATTTCCACTGACTAATGACAACGAAACCCCAGAGTAGAAGACAGTAGCTAAAATAAACTCTAACTCTCAGAGTGGGAGTGGTGGCTGAATAGATTCCAGTACAGCTGGGCCACTTGATGGATGGTTTTGTTTGATTCTCTGGACTACCCAGAGAGTGTGGTCAAGCTGGCAAGAATCACAGGTTCAAAAGCACTTGACGATATTTTATGCTCTGTGTCTGCATCAATATGGAAGAATATTGGCTCAGGAGAAAATTAAAACTCGGGAGATTTTGTCTTGTTGCTGACAAAAAAACCCTCCAGAGCAACCAGCAGCAACTCTTCTGCTCTAATCATTCCCAGTGATGACAAGATTCATACACAGGGGATTTAAACAATGCTTTCACTGCATGTGTGTGAAGCATTTACTGCCTGAGTATGCACTGACAGAATAATCATAGAATGGTAAGGTTGGAAGGGACCTCAAGGATCATCCAGTTCCAACCCCCTGCCATAGGCAGGGACACCTCCCACTAGTACAGCTCACTCAAGGCCTCCTCCAACTTGGCCTTGAACACCTCCAGGGAGGTAGTGGAGCACAGAAGCACCCAAAGATCATATTGGGTACTTCTGCGCTCCACAACCTCCCTGGGCAACCTGTGCCAGTGTCTCACCACCCTCTGTTGATTTATAACTGACTGTGCCTCATTGCCTCAGTCTGTCTGAGCTTTAGTCGTGTCATAAGATTAATTGGCTGAAAGAGATCAGGCTTATGATTCTCACTAAGTATTATGTAGAGTCCTATGCATGTACATATATGGACACAATTTAACAATAGGACTACCAGATGTAATTTTAATCTTGTTATATATCATAGAATGGGAAGGTTGGAAGGGACCTCAAAGATCATGCAGTTCCAACTCCCTGACA
>VWZE01009909.1:7408-19639 GCA_013396675.1 Eubucco bourcierii | reverse complement strand
TCCCTGGAGGTGTTCAAGGCCACATTGGAGGAGGTCTTGAGAGAGCTGTGCTAGTGGGAGGGGTCCCTGCCTATGGCAGGGGGTTGGAACTAGATGATCTTTGAGGTCCCTCCCAACCTTACCATTCTATGATTCTCCTCTCAAAGAATGCATTAAATCCACATCTTGATGTCTTTATGGGTATTTTGGTAAAAGTCTTTCCTAATTTGACACATTTTCACAACTTTGGCGGTTTTGCTGATTTGTTTCAGCTTATAGAATCACAGAATCAAAGAATGGTAAGGTTGGAAGGGACCTCAAAGATCATCTGCTTATCCAAGTCCAGAGGGGTTCACAGAATCACAGAATGCTAGGGGTTGGAAGGGACCACAAAAGATCATCTAATCCAAACTTCCTGTCAGATCAGCATTGTGATGTTCATGAAAAAAAAACAAAAACAAAAACCCCAAACAAACAAAGAAACAAACAAAAAACCAGTTTAAACTACGTTATTTTATACTGTCTGATAGGGCAATGTCAGCCTTTACTCTCACACTTATGAAAACCTCTTGCAGAGGAAAAAGCATGGACTAGGTTGAACTGAGTGTATTCCTTGGTAGCATTTCCTGCATAGCAACTGTGGACATCCTGCTCATCAGTGAACAAATTGCCATTTTGATTAGCTTTTACAAACATTCATCTTTTGCTGCCCCAAACATTTCCCTGAGACCAGGCAATCCTTTCATCTAAATGAGTTGCTGTTGCACAGTGTACCATTAGCTTCTATAAACTTGCTGCTGTAAGCATCCATTACCACAGCCTGCTAGTGACATATTGATTTTCAAGCTGGAACTGCTTCCCTTGAGACTAGAGAGCATATGGCTGTTTGTTGGATGGGCTGGGTAAAACATGTTGATGGCTAAAAGGGAAAAGATGGAAGAAGTAGGTGTGGGTCTTTGTGGTATTTTTAATTACAATTCCTAAAATAATAATAATAATAATAATAATAATTCAGTCTTAGGAACTGCCTTTTTGGTTTTTTTTTTTTAGACAGCTTTAGACTGGGTGTTTCACAACGTTTGTTACAGAGGGAGAAATTAATGAGCACTGGAGTTGCAATCAATAGTGATATCAAATTAAAACTGTAAGGTTTGGAGCTTAAACCAAGTCTTGAAAAGCAGGAGCAGAGAGCATTGGTATAGATGTGACTGAGCTCATAATCAAACACCTGTGCTACTGAGTCTGGCCAGACAGCTGGACAGCCATGCAAGCTGCAAGAGTTCTGCTGTGAAATGCTTCATGGGCTTCATTTTAGAACACAAAGCAAGCTGATTTAGCTCACACTGAAGGCTTGCACAGTGTCTATCCCAAAATAGCTATAGGGGCAGAATACAATGGAAATTGGTTTTTTCAAATGAGGTTCCAGGTTTTGCCCACAAAATGTCTCCACACATGTAACAGGTCAGTATTTGGTGTACCTGAATTTCTATGTTTAGTAGTATAACAAGTCAGATTTATTCAAACTTTTCTTTAGGCTGGACATGTAAAATTAATTATATCAAATGGTAAAGTTAAACATTTCAAAGAAATTTCTGTTGAGGCATTCAGAAAAAGCTGTGACAAACTGTTTCAAACTCTGTGCTTCAGATCCTGGAAGGCTTCTCTAAGCTCTCCTGGAAGCCTTTTCTTCTCCAGGCTGCAGAGCCCCAACTCTCTCAGCCTGTCCTCACAGCAGAGCTGCTGCAGCCCTCTCAGCATCTTGGTGACCTCCTCTGGACCCACTCCAACACTTCCATGTCCTTCCTGTGCTGGGGGCTCCAGAACTGCACACAGGACTCCAGATGGGGTGTGAGGAGAGCAGAGCAAAGGGGCACAATCCCCTCCCTTGCCCTGCTGGCCATGCAGAGGTTGGAACTAGATGATCCTTGAGGTCCCTTCCAACCTTACCATTCTATGATTCTATGATATGAAACAACTGAAAGAAACTAAGGTACAGTTGTAAGCTTGAGCCAATTAAATTCAGTTAAGCACTGTCCAACTTGACTTCACTCAAGAGTGTCAGGCCAGCAGGTTAGAAAGCAAGCACTCAAATGCCTCCTGAACTTTTCCTAAATACTTCTGGCACATCTTTAACTGCGAGGTTCAGAGACTTCCAAAAATATACTGCATGAGGTGCAGCTGCCCACTAGCAATGGCATCTCCAGCCATTGCGGCTGCTCGGCGCTGTGCTACGGGCACAGAGGCCATGGCTGTGACCCCATTCCAGCTCGCAGGGCATCTGGGCAAGAAGTCAAAAGAGATCAGCCCTGGCATGGCCAGTGTCACCCCTCAGAGTCCTGCCTTGTTGCAGCAGCTGGTGGAAGTTGAGCTGCTCTCATGGGGACACAGAGGGTGGGCATGGACAGTCAGATTTACATCAGATTCATCACCCCAGTAAGATCCAATTCCCTGTTCAGACATGGGTGTGTACAAAGTGTGAGTACAGAATCAAACCAGCCTTGAGAAGAATGATTGTTACAGCTGCAGTAGCACTAACACAGAAAACCCTGCATTTCATTTTGGAAAGTAATAATGGAGAGAAGCAAGAGAGAAAAATGACAGAACATGTAACTGAAGAGCAGCCAAACAGAAAGGGATCTGGGGGTGCTGACTGACACCCGCCTGAACATGAGCCAGCAGTGTGCCCAGGTGGCTAAGAAGGCCAATGGCATCCTGGCCTGCATCAGCAATAGTGTGGCCAGCAGGAGCAGGGAGCTCATTCTCCCCCTGTGCTCTGCACTGCTTAGGCCACCTCTTGAGTCCTGTGTCCAGTTCTGGGCCCCTCAATTGAAGGACATTGAGGTGCTTGAGTGTGTCCAGAGAAGGGCAACGAGGCTGGGGAGAGGCCTGGAGCACAGCCCTGTGGAGAGAGGCTGAGGGAGCTGGGATTGGTTAGCCTGGAGAAGAGGAGGCTCAGGGGAGACCTTCTTGCTGTCTACAGCTACCTGAAGGGTGGTAGTAGCCAGGAGGAGGTTGCCTTCTTCTCTCAGGCAACCAGCACCAGAACAAGAGGACACAGTCTCAAGCTGTGCCAGGGGAAGTTTAGGCTGGAGGTGAGGAGAAAGTTCTTGCCTGAGAGAGTCACTGACTGCTGGAATGGGCTGCCCAGGGAGGTGGTGGAGTCAGCGTCCCTGGAGGTGTTCAAGGTGGGTTTGGACGTGGCACTTGGTGCCATGGTCTGGTCTTGAGGGCTGTGCTAACGACTTGGACTTGATGAGCTTTGAGGTCTGTTTCAACCTTGGTAATACTGTGTGTGATGCTGTGAGTGTGAATATCAGAAGGATTGAGTTCTCCTATCCTATTTCCAGTTTTGATGTTTAATCAACATTGTAAAATGATAGCAGAATTTTCTTGTGCTGCAAGCCTTACAGATCTTGATGTCATTTCTGTGGTTTACTCAGTGGCTCTCCCACGTGGAGCCTCCAGACATGCTTACTATGGCACTATGTTCTCATCCAGCTGCTTTAATTTTTACACCAAAAGGAAAACAAAGTAGGTAATGAAAAACTGCTTTAAAATCCGAGGATGAATCCTAACAATTGCAAGGAAAACATAAGCACTTTGGATCTTATTTTGTACTTGTTCTAAGGTTTCTTCCAAAGTTCTTCATACCTTCCAGGAAATGATAAAATGAATGGGCTCAAAAGGCACAGCCTATGTTCAGTCACACCACTTAAAAAACCAGCAGCTTCAAATTAATTAGCCATGGTTAATTAGACACCATCCACTATTGCATACCTAAATACTTCTGCAATTTAAAGCTGCCTGCTGCATGGCACACATTTAAGCATAAAGAAAGCAAATGAACAAACCAGTAATTCTTCTTATTTTGCATATGCTTTATACCTGATTTTAAAATCTTTTAAGCCTATGCAACTTAAGATTGCCTAAAATGGAAAAAAGAACCCAAACAACCAACCAATCCATGTAAGTCTAATTTATGTTGGTATGTTGATTCATCTGCATTCTATTTTGAAGAATACATTTGCTAGGAAAATAATCATAGAACCTTAGAATGGTAAGGTTGGAAGGGACCTCAAAGATCATCCAGTTCCAATCCCCTGTCATAGGCAGGGACACCTCCCACTAGCACAGCTCACTCAAGGCCTCCTCCAACCTGGCCTTCAACACCTCCAGGGAGGTTGTGGAGCACAGAATCACTCAATGTGATCAAAGCAGTGGGCTTAGTTCTGGAGCCCCCAGCACAGGAAGGACATGGAAGTGTTGGAGTGGGTCCAGAGGAGGCCACCAAGATGCTGAGAGGGCTGCAGCAGCTCTGCTCTGAGGACAGGCTGAGAGAGTTGGGGCTGTGCAGCCTGCAGAAGAGAAGGCTTCCAGGAGACCTTAGAGTAGCCTTCCAGGATCTGAAGGGGGCTCCAGGAAGGCTGGGGAGGGACTATTGAGAAGGTCTTGTAATGCCAGGACAAGGGGAATGGGTTTGAAGTGGCAGAGGGGAGATGAAACTGGATATTAGGAGGAAGTTGTTTGCAGTGAGGGTGGTGAGACACTGGCACAGGTTGCCCAGGGAGGCTGTGGAGCACAGAAGCACCCAATGTGATCTTTGATCACATTGGGTGCTTCTGTGCTCCACAACCTCCCTGAAGGTGTTCAAGTAAGATGTACTAGTGGGAGGTGACCCTGCCTATGGCAGGGGGTTGGATCCTTCGGGTCCCTTCCAACCTTACCATTCTATGGTGCTAATTCTGCAAGATCAAGGAAAAGGTGAACAAATAAACAAACCAAAGCACATCCAGCAAGGCAAAAAAAAAAAGGATTGTAAAAGCCACATAACAACAGTTCTGTGTGAGTGCTCTGTGCTCAGATGGGATAGGATTAGGATGGTGCACAAGAGTATAATTCAGTCTTACAAAGAATTAGCAAATAGAAAACAAAGGCTCACAGTTAGAAAATAATTCTTCCTCAAATAACTCAGTAAAAAAAAATACCTTTGTATGCTTAGGACATTCATTACTGAGTACGAGAAAGTACTATAAAAATGTGCTGGAGCAAACACTTGTTCATAAAAATGCAGTGGATTAGGGTTAAAGACTTCTAATAGTTCTGATTTCCAAGATTCCTACATTTCTAAGACCTGTCTTTTCATTAGGACTAGAGGGCAGGGATCCATCCAGAGGGACCTGCACAGGCTGCAGAGCTGTGCCCAGGCCAACCTCAGGACATTCAACAAGGCCAAGTGGAAGGTCCTGCACCTGGGTAGGCACAATGCCAAGCACAGCTCCAGGCTGGGTGGGGAATGGCTGAGAGCAGCCCTGAGGAACAGGCCCTGGGGGTGTGGGGTGATGAAAAGCTCCAGATGAGGCTGCAGTGTGAGTGCAGCCCAGACAGCAACTGTGTGCTGGGCTGCAGCAAGAGCAGTGTGGGCAGCAGGGCAAGGGAGGGGATTGTGCCCCTTTGCTCTGCTCTCCTCAGACCCCACCTGCAGTCCTCTACAACCTCCCTGAAGCGGTTCAAGGCCAGGTTGGAGGAGGCCTTGAGTGACCTGTACTAGTGGGAGGTGTCCCTGCCTGTGGCAGGGGGTTGGAACTAAATGGTCCTTGAGGTCCCTTCCAACCTTCCTATTCTGTGATTCTATGAGTGAATTTAAATATTGGTTGGGTCTGATTCTTAGGACAGAGGATTCACAATGACATTTTGTCCCTGCAGGTGTATTTGTGGATGTGTAGACAATAGGATAGTGAAGTGTGAGTAGAAAATTAGGTAAAAAGAGGCCAAAATGACCTTGCCTAGATACCTATCCTGTTGCTTGAGGGAATGAGACATAAAAGCCCTGTGAAACAAGCAAAGTTAATGGAACAGAGCCAAATTCTCTGCTGGCAAAATTTCATGAGAAGTAAACGCAGCTTCCCCCACATACATAGCTGAGAAGGCTACTTGAGTGATGAGGAGAGAAGGAGGAGTCAGCCTAAATGTGTGGTTTCAAACAGCATTTTTTCCCTCTCAGCACAAATGGTAATTGGGACACGGAGCAGCTTTGATGAATTACGCACTTCAGGCTTTGTTTGTAAGTATGCACTGCACTTCATTTCCCACCTCCTAAATGAGTATCTTCAGGATTGTTCTGATACATGGATTGACTATGCCTTATAGCAAAGAAATGGACTATTTTCACTCTGACTCGTTTTATCTCCCTCCTTTCCCCCTTTCACTTCTTTCTGATAATTTCTAAAACTAAATTCACAGTCTCCATCATTTTATAGTTGCTATCACTGTGGTAATTCCCTTCAAGTCATAAAGTGAATTGTTTTTTACAAAGCACCAAACAACAATTTAATTAACCATATAAAAATTTTAAAGGAGATAATCACAAGGGTTTAAATCCATTCCAGAACACAGGCATCTCTGTATGTCTGTATGCAGCACTTTGGGGATCACCAGCATATAGAGATGACAGATTTGTTCATTCTTAACACCAAGAACTCAAAACCTCCAAGCACAGAAATACCTACTGACAAAACACACAGATTTAACACAGTTTTAGCATCTATGAGCCAGCTTAAACCCAGGGCAAAGTGTTAACAGCCTCCCAAAATGAGATGTTTCCCAAGATCCAGCCTTAGAGATGCAACACAATGACTGATCTATGTTTATGACTGATTGATGTGTAGAAGACAGTGAAAGGGAAGACTTTGGGGGCAGGAGGTTAATATCTCACTTCAGAAGGCTACAGCTGTCACCTCGTGGATGTGAAGAATGGAACAGTGGCTGGCACAGCTCTGTTCTTCCACCATCTCAAAGGCTGCATCTAAGGTTCAGTTTGTCTCTAAGAGCTACTAGTTACTACAAAAGGCTGCATCTAAGGTTCAATTTGTCTCTTAAGAGCTACTAGTTACTACAAAAGGCTGCATCTAAGGTTCAATTTGTCTCTTAAGAGCTACTAGTTACTACAAAAGGCTGCATCTAAGGTTCAATTTGTCTCTTAAGAGCTACTAGTTACTACAAAAGGCTGCATCTAAGGTTCAATTTGTCTCTTAAGAGCTACTAGTTACTACAAAAGGCTGCATCTAAGGTTCAATTTGTCTCTTAAGAGCTACTAGTTACTACAAAAGGCTGCATCTAAGGTTCAATTTGTCTCTTAAGAGCTACTAGTTACTACAAAAGGCTGCATCTAAGGTTCAATTTGTCTCTTAAGAGCTACTAGTTACTACAAAAGGCTGCATCTAAGGTTCAATTTGTCTCTTAAGAGCTACTAGTTACTACAAAAGGCTGCATCTAAGGTTCAATTTGTCTCTTAAGAGCTACTAGTTACTACAAAAGGCTGCATCTAAGGTTCAATTTGTCTCTTAAGAGCTACTAGTTACTACAAAAGGCTGCATCTAAGGTTCAATTTGTCTCTTAAGAGCTACTAGTTACTACAAAAGGCTGTGTCTAAGGTTCAATTTGTCTCTTAAGATCTACTAGTTACTACAAAAGGCATTGCATCTGAGGTTCAATTTGTCTCTAAGAGCTACTAGTTACTACAAAAGGCTGCATCTAAGGTTCAGTTTGTCTCTAAGAGGTACTAGTTACTACAAAAGGCATTGCATCTGAGGTTCAGTTTGTCTCTAAGAGCTACTAGTTACTACAAAAGGCTGTGTCTAAGGTTNACTAGTTACTACAAAAGGCTGCATCTAAGGGACAATTTGTCTCTAAGAGCTACTAGTTACTACAAAAGGCTGCATCTAAGGGACAATTTGTCTCTAAGAGCTACTAGTTACTACAAAAGGCTGCATCTAAGGGACAATTTGTCTCTAAGAGCTACTAGTTACTACAAAAGGCTGCATCTAAGGGACAATTTGTCTCTAAGAGCTACTAGTTACTACAAAAGGCTGCATCTAAGGGACAATTTGTCTCTAAGAGCTACTAGTTACTACAAAAGGCTGCATCTAAGGGACAATTTGTCTCTAAGAGCTACTAGTTACTACAAAAGGCTGCATCTAAGGGACAATTTGTCTCTAAGAGCTACTAGTTACTACAAAAGGCTGCATCTAAGGGACAATTTGTCTCTAAGAGCTACTAGTTACTACAAAAGGCTGCATCTAAGGGACAATTTGTCTCTAAGAGCTACTAGTTACTACAAAATAGAGTTGCAATTATGAGAACAAGAAACTGCAGCTAGGATTCAGATCTAATCTACTGTCTTGTATCCGGTCCAGTTCATTCTGTGTTACTTGTGGCATGCAGTGGCAGAGTTAGAGGAATGAAAAGTTCACTTCTTTGATTACCTTACTCCTAAGACAGTCTTCTGTTTACAACAGCTATTTAAGAAAGATGGACTGGAATTGGAACTTCTGCATCTTTGCTTCCAAATAAAGATGGAAATTACTACCCCCTCTCTCTTTTTTATACATAATGCAGAAAAGAAAAATAATCTCTGCCCAGTTATTTGAATCTAAGCTATTAAAACATATCTCTCCAGGTAATAACATTTTGTGTGGGTTCCAGGGTGATGGACCAAAACAAGACAACTAAACATCAAGATTTGTGTCCTGTTCCTGTCCTCACAGATTCTCTCTTAGCTACTTCCAGATATTATTTAAAGAAGCATGATGGTTTTGGCAGTGTTTCTTTTTTCTTTGACAAGGCTGCCTCAGCTCACAAATTGTGGTGCCTGTGGGCTCAAGAGCAAGCACAAACACCTAACATAATCTTTGAATTCCACTCCAGAAGACAGTCACAGGATTTTTTCCCCAGTTATTTCAGCACATTATTTCTTTGTTGTACTATCCTTAACTTGGCCTTGAACATCTCCAGGGAGGTTGTGGAGCACAGAAGCACCCAACGTGATCTTTGATCACGTTGGGTGCTTCTGTGCTCCACAACCTCCCTGGGCAACCTGTGCCAGTGTCTCACCACCCTCACTCCAAACAACTTCCTCCTAACATCCAGTTTCAATCTCCCCTCTGCCAGTTTAAACCCATTGCCCCTTGTCCTGGCATTATATATTAATATATATATATACACACATATATATACCCATGTATATATATATATATACACACACACATATACATGCATCTGTATCTACCTCTCCCTCTCTCTCTATATATATATATGTATGTATATTAATATATTAATCAATATATGGCCTCATCTGGAGTATTGTGCCCAGTCCTGGGCCCCTCCAGTTCCAGAAAAGAGCTGCTTGACAGAGTCCAGTGCAGAGCCACAAAAATGATTAAGGAAGTTGAACATCTTCTTTCTGAGGAGAGCCTGAGGGAGCTGGGGCTGTGCTGCTGGGAGAGGAGGAGGCCAAGAGATGACCTCATTCATGTTTATAAATATGTAAGGGGTGAGTGCCAGGAGGATGGAGCCAGCCTCTTCTCAGTGATGCCCAGTGACAGGACAAGGGGCAGTGGGTGGAAGCTGAGGCACAGGAGGTTCTGTGTGAACCCAAGAAAGAATTTTTTTCAGTGTGAGGGTGACAGAGCACTGGAACAGTCTGCCCAGGGGGGTTGTGGAGTCTGCTTCTCTGGAGATGCTCAAGAACCATCTGGATGCATCCCAGTGTGACCTGGTCTAGGTGATGCTGCTCTGGCAGGGGGGCTGGATCAGATGAGATTTTGAGGTCCTTTCCAGTTCCTGACACTCTATGATTCTATGATTAATAAAAGACCTTTGTCTGTACAAGACTGCACAACCATGTGCAAGCTATTACACAGTTTGCTAGTGGAGTGAGAACAATTTAAGTTCTCTAATCACAACTCATCAGTTACCACAGATACCTACCACTCAATTGCAATGATCCTTTATCCTACCTAGAGCTAGCAAAGCCTAGGAAAGGGTCTAACTCTGAGGATGAGAATGTAATGTTGCTACAGAAAGATAATTCAATTTATCCAGACATAAAATGCACTCATTCTTGTGGCTTTTAAGCTGAGCTACTAATTAATTTACCTAGGCTACAAGAGTTGGGGCTCTTCAGCCTGGAGAAGGCTTCCAGGAGACCTTAGAGTAGCCTTCCAGGATCTGAAGGGGGCCTACAGGAAGGCTGGAGAGGGACTATTGACAAGATCTTGTAATAACAGGACAAGGGGGAATAGGTTTGAAGTGGCAGAGAGGAGATTTAGACTGGATGTTAGGAGGGATGTGGTGAGACACTGGCACAGGTTGCCCAGGGAGGTTGTGAAACACAGAAGCACCCAATGTGATCTTTGATCACATTGGGTGCTTCTGTGCTCCACAAGCTCCCTGAAGGTGTTCAAGGCCAGATTGGACAAGGCCTTGAGTGCCCTGTACTAGTGGGAGGTGTCCCTGCCTATGGCAGGGGGTTGGAACTGGATGATCCTTGAGGTCCCTTCCAACCTTACCATTCTATGATCTATGATTCTTGTTTCTCACTCTAAGGTAAATACTTTATAGGGATATTTTTTATGCATTTAATGGGACATAAGCATGCTGGATGCTTAAGTGCATTTAAAATGCCATGGTATGTGCCTAGCACTCTTATATGGTATGTTAACCAGGCTATGAAAAGTGACCCAATGGATAAAGGCACAAAGGAGCATGGGAACACTGGGCTAGTCTTTATCCCTGGCTTTAAGAAAACAAACCCTAAGTGATTATTTGTTAAATTACTGTGTTAGAGTTTGAGCTCTCCTCAAGCTTTACTCTTCTAATGAAGTGTAATCTGCCCCTGGCTTGAAGCAAAAGGGCATTGTGCAGTTCCTGTGTCGGCAGCGAGTGTGGTTTTGCACAAAAGGAATCTTCTGAATGTTGGGGGTTAAAAAGCAATGGAAAATGGAAGCCAGCCTACTGCCCTTGTTTTTCCAGCTGTCAAATTTTACTCTAATAAAGTAAATAGTATTTCTTTACGACCCCATTAGTTTTTTTCCTAAACAATTTGACAATACCATTCACTGTTCTGCAAAAGCAATCTCCATAATTTATGCTGTGCTCCTGTGAGAAATTCCCTCAACACACGTGCAGAGAAAAAAAAGAACTTGTTCAGAGGCCTAAACACCTCTTCTGCTTTATTTTGCTTTTAAACTTGGGCACAGGACTAGATACAGAAGGGAGCAAATGTGAGTCAAACTGGAAGAGACAGTAAGTGTTAAGGATTGTCAAGGCAAAGCACATTTTAGCCTGGCAAAACACTACTAAAGAGCTTAGGATAAGTAACAATAGATTCTATAGAATGAGAAGGACATTAAAGAGATCAGCTCTATAAAATCCTTCTATAATTATACTACTTGAAAGGCAGCCAAACTGGTCGTAGCAGAAGGGTGTAGAAAGCACAAATACCTTCTTTGCTATGTGATACAATCTGTGATTTCACATGGGATCTTCATCTATTAAGCTTGTGTCTACACAGTGGAGCATCAGCTTGCAGACCCAGGGGGTTTTCACTGTGTCAAAAATTCTCAGATGTGTTGCACTGTTTAAGACTTATCAAGAGCCAAGATCAGAGTAGGAAGAAAAAAAATTGCAGCTACAGAAATTTGAATTTGCACAGAGTACAGTTATGCCCTCAGCACTTACATGGTCCCCAAAACTCAAGTATTTTCCAAGTCTGAGAGCCACTGTGATGGTTTGGGAGTTCCCTGCCCGCCCACACTCTGTAAAATCCCCCAGACTAGACTCAGCCAGCTGGAAGTTAAGGACTGAAGCTCTATTTACAGCTCAGCACAATGTACAAGCAGAGATAGACACAACAGACAGGAATAGTTACAGACATAGACAAGTTAAAGGCAATACAGAAACACAACTCCCCTCCCAGCAATCAGAGACCCCAGGAGGGGCTCCCAACCACCCTTCCACCTTCTCCCCACCCCTCTGCCTTACCCCAGGGTCTACCTTAAATGCAAGGTGAGTTTGGAGGATGGGCCAGGAGGGTTAGAATCAAAGTGGTTAGCGAGGTTACTCGGCAGAGAGGAGAGGACACACTGGCTCCCAGAGAGAGATCGAGAGACTGTTTTATCTATGTTTGTGTTCTTATGTTTATCCATCTCAGCAAGCCTATGAGTGCAGCAGACATCACCACTGTTTCCTTTCACAGCCTATAATCTAATTTTCTCCATTAAAATACTCCAATTAGCCTCAAACCAGCACAGCCACTAATAAATTTCATTTTACCAATATCCCTGTGAATAGAGGCAGTATGAGCACTAAATGGCTACATGTGCACCACCAGCATTAAAAAGCCTATAAACACAGAATCACAGAATGGTAGGGTTGGAAGGGACTTCAAGGATCATCCAGTTCCAACCCCCTGCC